>CM021104.1:423748283-423766796 GCA_007115665.2 Sequoiadendron giganteum
AAAGAATGCAAAGAAGCCAAATATTGTGAACTTCCTTGAAGAATTGGTAATGAGATTTGACCCGCCAAAGACCATCATCTCTCACAATGCAAAGGCTTTCCTAGGTTCTAAGGTATGCCAATTCAAACTCATCCATTGCATATTCTTAAAAATGTCTTCAAACTACTACCCATAGGGAAATGGCCTAGTCGACTGAACTAATAAAAATTTGGTATGACTCATTAAAAGAATTGGGTTGAAACATCAAAGAGAGTGGCACAAAAATATTTGGGCAGCACTCTGGGTAGGCCACATAACTCCTAATTAAGTCCTCAAGACTTTGTTGTATGATTTAGTATACGGGAAAGAAGTGCTATTGCCCATCTCCATGGAGATTCCTACACTATAGCTACTCAAATCCCTAGAGGTTGAGGAAAATGGAGCCATGGAGGTCCAGTTGGCTGAGTTACTAGAAGTATTGGAAAAAAGAGAAAAGGCCCTAACAACCATGTCTAAGCACCAACAGGTGGTTAAGAGGTGGTTTGACAAGAAAACCTCAGACCAAAGTCTCAAATGCAGAAACCTAGTGCTAAAGTTTAATGAGAGGGGCACAAAGCCTAGCCAACATGGAAAATTTGATAGTCTGTGGGAAGGCCCTTTTAGAATAGTTCAATGCAAGCAACACAATGCATTTGAATTAGAAAATATGGAGAAAGAGGCATTGGGGATTCCGGTTAATGGAATCCACCTCAAATTATTCAATTAAGCTTTATTAATTGTTCTACCTATGTAAATATGTAATTATTGTAAATTTCCCTTTGTGTTCTTTTGTTCGGCTAGTCTTTTCAAAAGAAACCCATATGTAAAATTGAAAAGGTACTCAAAGAAGTAAAGAAAAGGGAATCCATAATGCAGAATAGCAGAAAGAAAAAGAGACAAAAATTTAGGAAAAGTTGTATATTCATTCAATAGTATCATATGCTTTGATATTACACTTCCAAAATGGCCCTGGGGCCATACTTTTAAAAGTATATCTATATATTATGCAGTTTTTATATACAATAAAAGCCTTGTCTAGGAATATATACAAAAAACATATGAAAAGTGTTGAGTCTTAAATAGTAGCAGCAAGAGCATCATCAACAATAGCATCTGGGACAACTTCGTCAGCAGGATCATTAACAAGAATATTAGGGGCACTAACAACAACAATGGCCAATGGTGGAGGATACACCAAATCCTTAAAATTAGTGTACCACTCTATGTTATAGAACAACACCACATTGTAGCAGCATAGCAAGAAGTGGCAGGCATGGGTGACCCTCTAGCGGTTCTCTTCATGTGGTAGAATGCAGAATCCACTTAGAAATGACACCCATGGAACCGTGATATCTTCTTCAATATGTTTGTGGAGTTCGCTCATCATAGGATTACCCAGGTCATACATTGCATTTGCCACAATCTCTCCGAGACCGCCAAGGTACCGCTTCAGGAAGATTTCTAGCGTGTCGTAGAATCATCGGCTTAGGGATTTGTATATCAAGAAAGGAAGCAACAAAGTGAGATAAAATTTCAGTATTGGCCCTATACTTGTCTTCATACTCTATACAATCCCTACCCAATATCCATTTCATTGCTATGATATCCAATGAATGCTTGTTCTTCATCATTCATTTCAAATTCCTATTAGAAAATTTTCCTAAAAAAGTCATCTAAGACTTCTTACTAGTGAACCTAATAGGAGTATTCATGACGCCTAATTCTACCCAACTACCCAAGTGCTAATTCTTCCCAATAGTTGAGTATGATTATGTTGTTGTCTTGGGGTCTATTTATAGAAATGCCTAAGGTACCTATGTGCCATAAGCATGATGCCAATCGAGTATTAACTCGAAAACCCCACCAAGAGCCAACTCAAATTTCCCACCCAGTTGCATCTATCATGTACACATTTCTACATGCGAGGTTAAGTAGAGGTAATTAATTAGCCCAAGTTGGTGGTAGTCCCAAGTGATCACCCATGCAGTCAAGTGCTGATGTGTCATGCTACAAGTATGTTTTAGCCTTCAAGGTAGAACTTGAATCTTTTCAAGTACTCATTGCATATTAGGCTTAATTATTCTTTTTAGGATATTAATTGTTAGGCATGCGAAAGGATTATATGCTTTCAATCACTGGCTCAATTTCCCAAAAAAATCATGCCATAGGTGTTGATGATGATTTCACTTGCAGCAACAGGGTGAATAAAAATATTCACAAACAAATTGCAAATAAGCCTATCCTTCTTGAAAGATATGGAACAATATAATATCAAAGGGAAATCTACCTAAACAAAAAAAAAATATTGACTCAATTCAATCCCAAGTCTTTGGTAATCAAGTCATGATCGTACTAGGTTCACTTTAGGGTATGATGTGAGTTTTCTATTAATCTCAAAGGGAATATGTTGTTTAGAAATCAAATATTTACTAGACACCGAGTTTTCAATTTGAATCCTATGAACAAGTATCATGAAATTGAAATATTTGAAATACTATTTCATGAACATCAACAATTTTAATTGCTATCACTTAATTAGATTTAGCTTTAAGCATTCAACAATTTTATATAAAATGAAACATTTTCAATAAATTTCCATACATTCATCTATTTTTTGGAACATTTTCAAATAATTTAAGCATCTATTCTAAAATAAAGCATAAAAATAATAAATATAAAATTTCTCTCAGTTATTCTCCATGCATGCCCCAAAGAATTAATTAAATCAAAGAAAACTGCTTTATACTTCACCACATTGCTTCATAGCTACATTCAAAATGATGTGAGATTTTAAAGAGAGGGTTTTAGTTTGGACACCAAGTAATTTATGTATGCACCCTTAAACAACGCAGCGTACAGGCTTGTTCGACTGAACTAACAAAACCAGCTACAAAGGATTCATATGAAAAGGTAGCTATCAAATTGGATCTGATATTAATCAATGTCTATGTGCATACAAGTTTTTAGACTAGAATGATTTAGAAAACAAGAAAAAAGAACAAAACTTAGAGAATTTTTGGCTCTTATGAAATCCACAAATTCTGAACTTAAAAAAATAAATCCTCTCGCCTTTTATAGAACACAAGGAACGAACAAGATAAGACAAATACATGAGAGAGAATCCAAGGGACTAATCATATCAAGGGACATGGAAGATAGAGATTGAATAGGAAATTACAATTGAAGTCCTTGAAGCTCTTTGGGTTTTAATCTTATTATCAGGGTTCCTTCTTGGAACCAAACCAATCCGCTCATTCGAGTGTAATAAATTCCTATATATTCAGAATGATCTAGTGGAAATTCAATTCCTATACTCTAGGTTCCTTCTTGGTTTGAACATTCTAGGAATAAATAACTCCTGAAATGAGTACACTTCTCCACTGCATGCTTAAACTCCAAAGTTCTAGGTTTTTGGTATCTGGCACTTCTTTGCAACAAACTTTATTCAAGAATGAGCCTCTAAAGTGTATCACTGAACCTGGTAACACCATTAGATCAATTTGCAAACTTGATTTTCCTAACCATCCATACCCGAACTTTGTATCACAATCTGTATTTCCTGTAATCACAAATTCCATACATTAAATCCCTTAAAAAAAATTGTTTATAAAAATCTCATGTAAATAAAACCATTATTTAAATTTTATAATATAAATTTCCATAAATAACATGCTTTCCAAGCACATTATAAATTTGTATATGATTATCCTCTACATATACCGGACTACCGGACTATCAGACTCATTAGATAATCACAAAATTTTAAAACTTCACTTTATATCACAACCCAATACCCAGTATTCAGCTTTACCCATAAACTTTCCCGAACTTTAGTTTTACCAGACTCCCTTCTATCTCGAGCTTCAAATATTGGACCAGAATAATTAGCTCATATCCTTATTACCTTTATGCCTTTCAAACATTCTCTATTCCTAATATTTAATACCTAGAATACTTTATTACGAAGTACTCTTTTAATCAAAGATTTATTTTACCTCTTTTTCTCTTCTCGGTGATCTTCAAATTAGCTAGCTTGTACCATAAAAGTTAAAAAAATAATTTGGGGTCCCCAAGACTTACAATCTTGGGGTGTGTATTGAGACTACACAATAATAGGACATGCCTACTAATTGTCATTATGAATTCTTATCTTCAAAAAGGCAAGAAATTCATTTCACATAAGCAAAGGAGTTGGTGGTACATGTCGGATTTAATGCAAAAAGGAAATCGTTGTCTACCACTCTAAGTCAAGAAAAAGCTAAGTATTGCATGCAAAAGAATAAATAGTGTGAAAATATTCCTGAGTACGCTATCTAGTGCAAAGATTTTTGAGTGTAGAATTGTTGAAGAACGTAAGTGAATTGCAATAGGTTTGAGTATCATGAAAATCCATAGCATAAGGAAACTGCCCAAAATCCTCAAATGGAAGCACAACATGAGGCAACCGAAAGATTGTTTGATGGCATGCATATGACACCCATAGCTAATATTTTCAATGATACCTCTTACACCTCACTTGGAATACCAAAGAAGCCAAAGTGGATTCGCACATGGGCCATGGAAAAGCAGAAAACTCACAGGTACCAGAACCAGATAAAGGAAGAATGGGATAACATTTGTGATCCCATCCTCAAAACTAACCCTAAAATTCTTAGGGAAGTAGCTTGCGAAAGAGTAAAAGTGGCCACTAGTGAACGTCACTTTGCGTAAAAGCAATGGTTCTTTAGACTCCCATAGTATATGGTCCCTTTTGTGCATCACTACCCAAAAAGGTCGAGAGCTGAGAGTTATAATCAATGAGGAGGCTATTAGAGACATGTTGTGCATCCCAAGAAGGGGCTCTAGAGTAGAAATGATGGATTCTTTCACTCCAGAAAAAGGGGACAACTTTTGGAGAGGCAGAGATCTTGCTATGGATTTTTATAACCAGGAAACCCAAAGACCTTAGGAAGATTTGAAAAAGCCGCCAAAAATTCCAGTCATGCACATCACTTTTCAAAAGGATATGCAAGATTCCCTCTCTATGATGGCTTTCATTTGTGGCATGGATGAGGACAAATGGGTGTAAGAGTTCCAACTGGGTTTGGGTTTTCAATTGAGGAGGCAACATTCCTTATTCTGGTATGACTTCGTGGAAGTCATTGTCCAACAAATGATGAGCCAAATCAAGGAATACAAAACATAGCATAAGTTTAGGTTTCCTTCTCTCCTTGCTCATATGCTTTTACATTAGAACCCTGACTTCTTTAAAAAACATATAAGGTTAGCTATTTTTGATGAAAAGGGAGTTAGAAGACCATTTTTTGTATGGACCCCTCTCCTCTCCTTAACTTATGACTATTGTCCATTCTCAAATTATTTCTTGACTCCGATTTTGCAAGACTTGAGTGAGGATGGCAGTTTTTATCAACTTCCTACCGACCAAATAGGGTGGATGTAGACTTTCACTCCTAAATACGATTGGTTTCTCAGAGAGGATTTCACATTCATTCGAATGTGTGGCTTTACCAAGGAACCGTTTTGGTTCCTGTCATGTGTCAGAGATCAGTTGTTCGCCCTTGAGATGTTCCGAAAGGTGTCAGTTATTAACTATACGTTTTGTAGAGGGAAGGACAAGAAGAAATTATTTTTATACTACCCACTAAGCTTCAAAAAAATGGTTATAGAAAAGAAGCAAACACATAAGTTGCTAGAGGCAAAGCTAGCTCATCTAGGGTTGGTATTGATTTGTGACAAATGATAATATAACCCCAACAATGACTTAGCAAGAATAAATGTTCGGGTAACTCACAACCCCCAACCTTACTGGGAAAATCGACAAAATCCCCTATCAGAATAGGATGATCTATTTTTTAGACCTATTTCACATTCCTATAGAGGATAGGAGGCCACCATGGTATATTTTCTATTTCCCTTCCATGAATTTTAATGAGAGGTTCCAAATAGGAACTTCCCTTCGTAATGAATTGGTCAAGAAATGGTTGTGGAGTGAGGAAAATATTAGATATTTTTGGTTTTACCATCAAGAAATCAAGTGCCCTGATGCCCCGTTCCAAGATGTAGACACGGATGAAAAATTTGATACTCTGTAGAATAGAGCGCATGATGATACCGACACAAGCGATTATTAGGATATTGACCCATAGGAAACTAGAAAATATACAGGGAGGGGGAAGGAGAAGAAAAAGAAGTGAAGATGGACCTAGCACAACAAACTAGACAAGTAATGAAGCAACCTAGTACAGCTTCTTTGAAGCTACGGGTGAATATATCATGTTCAGGAGCCTCACAGACACACACATGGGCCATGAAAATATATAGAGGTCAAGCCCAACAACACCTATCAGAGGACATAGAGGTGGAAAATTCCCCACCAAAAAAAAGGCAGTGCACAAATACAATTTCTGGAGAGGGTTCACAAGAACCTAAAACAAACCAAGTATCAGAGTCATCCACAACTCAGGTATCTTTCTCTCCCCTATTCTTGATTCACAATTTTTGGTTTCTTCCATTGTCTTTGCATCACCCATCACCTCAAGTGTCGGAATTTCTTTCTCTACTTCTCCTACAATGGTCACGAGAGGTTTCTCCCAATTCTCTCAAGCAGGACAATTCACTTTTACTCCCCCATGGGTTACTCCACCTTTCGTCGGAGTGTAGTTTGCAACCGCTATTGCTACACCTCTTACATTCATTGCATCAGCTCCAACCCACCTTTCTCAACAAATGAAGTTCATTGTACCTCCACCATCGCCACTACTTTCCATGAGTCCTCCTATCACTTCATAGACTAAGCCTTGGAATATTCCCCCATTTTCCCCACTGACGCTCTCTCTTTTGAAGACAAAATCAGATAGAACCACTACTCTCTCATTCCCTTTTGTTGTTCCTCTTGGTGCACCCTTTTCAAATGACCTCATTAGATCGCTAGCCATAAAAAATTTGGAGGGCGATAAAACAAGATGAGCATGGCCTCTCAAGCTCCAAAAGCAAAGGGATTTGGATGCTAAAATTTTGGCAGATCCAAAGGTGCAAACACTTTTCAATGAGGCTCAAAAATCATTGCACTTTACAACCATGCATCTGAACATCATCAAGCCTCAGGGAGATATGTAACCCAAATATTACAACATCCATATTATGGGACTCAATCTACACCTAACTCGGCTGCAAGATAAAGTTGAACTCATGGAGGAGACCCAATGTGTGGTGACCACCGACTTTCTCAAGTTCGGTCACCAACTGAAGAAGAAAGAAGATGAGCTAAAAAAATTTAAGGAAAGGATAGAGGTCCTATTGATGAAGGACAAGGCAAGAGATGCCAAATTTGTATGCTTGTCACATCAAGCATAGGCAGAAAGGCTAGGCTCCAAGAGGAACTTACGAAGTTCCAATCCCAAGATCCCAACTTGGTCGATGATTTGTAAGGGAAAAACCAAGAATTGCAAGGTTGGTTGGCACGAGTAGAGCAGGAGATGCAAAAAAAGAATGAAGAGCTTCAACATCAACATGCTCAATTGGAGCAGATAATGCAACAAAAGGAAACAGACTTCTAGGACTGAAAAACTCAATTCGAGAAGGAAATCTAGGAGGTAAGGCTCTCCCTACATAGGGAATCTATAGCCAAAATCCAGGCTAAGAAAAATGGCTTGCCGAGTTACGAACCCTACAGGAACAACTCTCCACCATGGATAGGAAAATTATAGAACTAACGCAAAATGTCAAGTCAAGGGATGCAAAAATTGGTCTTTTGAAGAATCCTCCCCAACCCCCTGCTACCTAGTTGGACCTCCTTTTAGTAGCCCAACAACTATATATTTCATACTGGGAAAAGGTCAAGGCCTTCTTTTTGACTCTTCAGCCGACGCTTCAGTTCATGGTGGAAGTATCAAGTTTGAGCAAGGAGGTTCGCAGAACAATTGAGCAATTCCCATAGTTCATTGCGGAGAGGGATTTTGAGGTAGAAAAGTTTATAGATAAGTTGTACATAGTGTCAAATGAGGACTTAGTGAGTGCAGGGATCGAGGACCGAAAGTTAGCTGCCAAGACAGCAAAAGAATTCATTTTTTGCCACACTACCATCCTCCTTTCTATTGATTGCTCTGCCACACTGGGTCAAAATATGAACAACATGCTGGAAAAATTATCCTAACTAACTCAGATGGGCTTGCCCTCCCCATTTCTCTTTGATAATTTGGTGGCCACAATAGAGAAAATTGCAATGAAGATTAAGGAGTAGCAGCAGGACATATCCACTTTTCATAACTTCAATCAAGCCCCTACTACTAAGGATATATAGGTCACCACTCATCAGATTGCATGACTGCTCTTTCAATTTGAGTCTAGGATCGGGATATTCATGCAGCTGTCATTCAAAGAAGTGATCAATCTACATGAGGTTTAGGAGAATCTGCACTCCATATCGATGGCATCTGAGGCCAACTGGCTACCTCTGTGAACTGCTCTCTCAAATATCTGATTCCATCACCCAATGAATAAGACTCTGGTCTTAGAACCAAAAATTTTGGGTTCCTCATTCCATAGGTGAAACGCCCCTGGTAGTCACAAAAATTTGTGGATATAAAATCCCTCAAGCTCTTTTTGGGTCGATAATACTATTTTTCTTGGCTTCCGACTATGCCCCATATATTTGAATATCTTTGGTCCCCTTTTTGAAGAGCTTCACCTGCTGTTGCGATGTGTCCACCGCATGCTCCTCGCAAGGATTTCCTCCCTCACTTTTCTACCGAGCCCCACCATTCTTCCACATTTCAACAACACGATCATTTGAGGCTTGCTTCCCTTCACCTCTCTATCAAGCTACGCCCACATGCCACGTAGAATCATTTCACGTACACCTTTTTGGAAAACCCCACATTTAGCATGGGTAATAAATACTTATCCACATGTCTTCTTTGCAAGGATTTCATTAAAAGGAAGGAAGGAGTGAGTGAAAATCCCCACCATATTTCCATGTTTCTTAACACTTTGTGGATGAATGACACATGTCTACATGGGATTTTTCTTCTTCTACACTAGGACCACCGCCATCATTTGCATGAGATGCATCTAGCTCAAAGGTGATTGCATTCTATGGCTCAAAATATTTTCTATTGCAATGACCTAGGGAAATCATTGTGATGGACATCATTGCTCTTTCCTTAGAATCTTTTCTATTACTGGCTTTTAGGCGATGGGCTCTTTTTCTATAAATACTACTTTTTCTTTCTGAAAAAGAGATCAAAACATATAGAAAAATTGTGAAAAGACACCAAGCCTTTTGTATTGTTTTTAGATTATTGTACATAAGAATCACAAACTATGCCATTGTTTGGCCTTTCTATTTCTTAGCTATTTGAAAAAACATTATATTGTGCCATTATTGTACTGGGTAGTTTATCTGCAAAACTTATATAATTTAAATATGATTTTTCTGATTTAGACCATGTCTTGGACTCTTCTTTTTAGTGAATGTGTATGGGAGTTATTTTATGTTATTTGATAAATTATTCGGGTTTTCACCTTTGATTTCTATTATTCTAGGACATGCAGATTGTTGAATGAGCCCTTAAATCTCATCCAAAAGATAGATTTACCGTGCTCACACGTACATCTTGGCACATCACATTAGTTATATCTATATTTTATATATCTAATTCCTTTTCCCATTCCAAACCCCAAATCACAAAAGAAGTTGGCTTCTTTAAATACCTGGAGGTTACTCAGTTTAGCACAATTGGTCCCCCCATTAATTGAGTTTCACATAAGGCTTTTTCTTGTCAAATTTTGGCATCAACAGGTTCCACATCAACTAGGCCACAAAAATAAAATATTGCATCGTGACCTAAGAATCACAAGCCACAATATGATTGTAAGCATGTAAAATTGACCTAACACCTATCACACACTTTAAATGACATTTTCTCACCATTCACATCATTATTATCAAATATCATTGCATTTCACATCAATCGCATCAAAAACCCTAAATTCCTCTATTAATTGAATAAGATGGAATTATTTAACTAATTCAGTTTTTCATCATTTTCGACAAATTAAATAAATTTCACTTATTTAATAAATTCCTAAAACCCTAATTCTATTATTAATTGAATAAAATGACTTTATTTAATTAATTCACATTTCATCAATTTCAACCAATTAAATGAATTACATTTATTTAATAAATTCCTAATTTAACTTTATTTCATCCTGATTAGTTAAATAACACCAATTATTTAATTACATCACTAAATCACTTTATTCCCCTAAGTCGATTAAATTATAAAACATAATAATTTAATTAACTCACTTTCCCTCCAAATTTGAATAATTTGAATAAACTATTAAAAACATTATCAAAAATCAAATCAAACTAATGCAACTTTGTTTGCAAAAGTCAAACTTGATTTGCACATTCAACTCCAAAATTAATTAACTAATTAAATCAATTAATTAATCATTCTCAACCACTTTTCTGATTGAGAAAATTATGAATCACTAATTACTCAATCTAATTCCTAATAGATCAATCTATCTCTAAATCCCATAGATTATTCAATCTATTTCTTCAATCACACTAACAACGCAATCTATTTTACATAGATTATTCATGTCTAAATCCTCTCAACAACTTTCGACCGTCAACCAAGATATTCTACTATGTGATCCTGATCATCCATTTCAAATCATAAATTCTATATAAAAAACCTCTTTCCTCACAAAAATGGATCGAAGAATCAACTACATTTGCATAACAAAGTGCTACCAATATTCCTATCACCATTGACAAATCTTTGACATATCTTTGATCAACAACACGTGCATCACATCAAATATTTTCACAACGCAACAATGGAGGTTTCCCAGTGATATGAACAATCTGACATCATGTGAACACACTCTAACATGGTATGGTAACCTTTCTTTTGTTTTGAATTTGTTTTGATGATCGTAGGATTTCATTATGTGTTTTCAATGACTGAATGGGCATAGATCTAGATTATTGTTTTGAATTAGATTAGATTATTTTCATTACAATTATCTTTGATTATAGGCTTCAAATTTTCCCCCTCACATATTCTAGCATGCTCGATGGCACCCTAGTCCCCAACACTAATGATTTCGTGAGAAAAAAAATTAAGTTACAGGTCTTGAAGGCACTCTGGAAAAATCTTCACGTGGAGGTTTTTGGAAACCATTGCACTTGATTTCATAGATCCAACACACTTGACCCTAAAACTGGCACACTTGACCCTAAAGCTAACACTCTTGACTTTTCCTAGTGCCTTTGTCTTCAGACAAAGGCTGCACTTGCATTTTTATGTGCTTTTCCTCTCTGATAGAGGGTGCACTTGTTGATTCTTTTGTGCTTTTTCTCTGTCAAACTTGTGTCCGAGATTTGCAAGCTGAATTTTGGTTTTTATGCTAATGGATGCATGATTTGAATGTGTGATAGGTATTAACATTTATATATGCAGGATTGAGAAACCACTAACACTTTTCTATAGGGAAGACGAGCGGTCAAAGAGTTTCATCATTTCAATGGTTTTTAAGTTAAGAATCCTTCATTTTGGTGCTTAAAAAGAACCTTACAAACAACACATTTTTTTAAGTTCTCTAAAATGAATCATTTTAATTCTTTTTAAGTTAGATAATCTTCATTTTGGTGCTAAAAAAACAACACAAACAAACATGTTTCAATTTAAGTGCTCTAAAAATGAATCATTTTCAATGCTTTTTAAGTTAGGAGAATATTCATTTTGGTGCTTAAAAAGAACAACACAAAAAGCACATTTCAATTTAAGTGCTCTAAAATGAAATCTTCCCAAGCTTTCATAGTTAGAGAATCTTCACTTGGTGCATGAAAAGAACAACACAAACAAACAGTTCAATTGGTGCTCTAAAAAGGTTTTTAAGATTTCAAATTAACACTTTGAATATTTGATTTTCTATTTGTTGAACAAAACAATTTCCTGTTGTTAACGCATGCTCGAATTTATTTTGTTGACCAAGTAAGACCAAGACCAATCTAGAAACACTCAATTTTTGGGCTTAAAAATGAACAAATCATTCTTTTGTTTTGCACCTTTGCTATGGTACTGACTGATATCCAGAACACTTTCTCTAGATGCTTTTAAAAAGAACCATTGATATCTATTCACACTTTTTTGGGGATAGCACTACTCATGGCACTTAAAAATAATCAAATTGTTATGAGTTGTATTCTGTAAATTTCATTTTTGGCAAGCTAGGTGTTTGTCTTCTCCCCTCACACCTTTTGAAAATCTTGGGTGAGTGAAAACATCTTGAGCTTCACACTTTTATTTTCAAAGCATGTCTTTAGAGGGCCTACCTATTAAGGCACATCCTGCACTAGAGAACTCATAGGCAACCCAAGTGACACTTTGTTTTGGTCTAATATATAAATTATTGTGGGCGTGATGAAATTTCACCCACCGGGTGTTGCTGGTCTATACCAATGTTAGTCTCCCCTAGTATCTTTATGATACATAAAAACCCGCAAGGGCTGGGAGGCCTCTTAGTTGATAAAAATGCCACATGTATAGAGATCCAAAAATAATTATCCCAAAATCTTACTAAGATCCAAATGTTTGTAGAATCTACCCTTTATCCAAAAACATTCTTTGAAAATGGTGCATCAAAATTTACTTCTGAGAAGTTACTTGCCATGTCTGAATTCAGACCTGCACCTTAAGTTGCATATAAAATCATCCCTTTGGGGCATGAGGCAAGCTTACCTAAAAGGATGGTTTCTATCTCTAGGGATGCAATTTTTGTTTATGTTAAACTTGTCAAAAACATTCAAAATAAATTTTGACATCAAACATCATGCGTGAACTAAAAAGAACATATGAAAACAAACACTAAACATGATGATTGAATCAAAAACCCTTTGACTTAGTGTACGCTTTTAAGAGAATCCCTACATTTGCACTCCTTGAAGGATCTCCTTAAAGGTTTTTTAATATTCAGGCTTTAATTTCAAGTTGCATTGGCTCAAAGTAAATGTTGGAAACTATGGCTTGGGTATCGTGATTTCACAACTTAAATCCGTAGACATACAAGTCACACAAGTACATTCTTTTTGAGTCAATAAAAGTTGTATCACTTTCCATATTTGGAAATAGATCAAAACGTCCAAAAATTGCAAGAAAAAAAGCACCATTGCTACCAAAATACTAAAATTGGAAAACCAATTTACATAGATACCTCTTCTACTACTGTTTCTATCACACTTGATCCAAAATTGGTTGCACTTACTAGAAAGAGTCTACTTTTTCTCTTTGTCCCAAAAACTTCACTAATGAAAGTCAGTTGCATTTGACAGAATTCTCATGCTTGATGAAAACCAATGCACTTGCTACTTTTTAGCTTGCACTTGCTTCTCAAAAATTAGTGCACTTGCCTAAATCTACTCACAATTGCCAAAGAAAACTCACTTTTGACTGAATAATCATCAAATTTGATAGAAACACATAGAGGCCTCACTTGACATTTCAGCTCACACTTGCTTCTTGGAAACTAGCATGCTTGACAAATTTCAGGCCGTAGTTGATAAATCTAGCCGCTTTTGCTCACAATTTTCCACTTTTGTTTAGAAACCATTGTTATTGCTCTATTATGCTAACAATCCAAAAAATGAATCAAAGAATCTCACATGATCCTTGTTTGAATAAAACAATTGGAAACCCAGATAAGTCATATATTCCTTCATCAACTCTCAACAATCCATCATACTTTTGGAAATCAGAATCAAAACAACCAAACCTAGATTATTCACCCACTTACACTTCTAAGATATCAATAGTTACTTGGAACTCGCAAATAGTACAAGTAAGCTTTTCTGCAACATATCCTCTAGAAGAAGAAGTGAGATATCAATCCAAACCTTTCATTATTTTGACTTCAAAGAATAATTCCACCTCCAAAAAACACTTAAACCTTTGGGTCTTGAGATTCATAACAAACCATATCAAAACATCCACACTTTCACCATATGACCATTTGGCATCCTACTACTCCCATTCAACAACCAAACCTTATAGCACCAATCCTACAACCAAGTCTCACACACATTGAAGGTGAACAAACTGATATCATTAGCAGTTTAAGAACCTTCATATTTAAGAAGAATGAAACACCCAATCAATGGATAAATGCAACAAACATCTTAGATAAAGAGAAATAGAAAGCATACCTCGTAGCTAGAAGACCCGTGTTACCACCTCTTGCATGGAAATAGGTATCTAGCCTCCATGATCTTTGGAAAGAGAAAAATCCTTAAGAAAAAATATATATTATGACTTTCAAAGAACCATCCTACTCTAAAGTTTGTCAAAGGGTACATCTTGAGAAGATATCACTCTAGTCAAAATAAATTAGAGCATTTCTATTTACACTTTTCAATGGGCTAACCACCCTTAGATCTTCAATAGAAAATGAAAAAGAAACAAAAGAAATTTCATTTTCTTGAAAACAAAAAATCCAAACAAACACATTCTCTTTCCATAGCTAGGAGTCATGAAAACATTCACAAAAACTTGGAAATTGTTTATGAAAACTACAAGATCACAACATAGGAAGAACATGGAAGAAAATAATAACAACACCAACATTCGACCAACAAACACCATGAATGACAAAGGTGGCCCATGGAGCTATAGGCCAAGTGACCTTGAAATACCCCAAAAGAGACCCATGCACAGAGAAACATTCAATGAGGAAGAGATAAACCGCAAATGAAAAGAAGTGATAGAACAAAATAACCGAGACCCAAAAAGAGTAGTCATAGAGGAGGTAGACACTGAGGAGGAAATAAATGATGATGATTGTTGAGAAGGAATTCAAATTCATACTTCTTCAAGTTAGAAAGAGTGGTGCTAAACTACTAATAGATTTTAATGTGGAGGCTCTCAAAGATCCTAATTTTATTCCCTTAGGGGATAACTTAGTTATGAGATAGATATTTGAACCCATGGAAATTCCAAAAGTGCCATCTGTATTCTCACAAAACAATGGTCAAACCATGGAAAACCCATTGTATAGGAAACAAACACAAATTGAACAAGCGGTAGTGGCACAATAGTATCAAGGAGATTCATCCCAATATGTACCACAAAACAAAAATCCACCTCCAAGACAATATGTACCCCAAAACACTTTGAATGTCGACCCTTCCCAAAACATGCACTACCATCAACAAGGTGGACCACAAAGTACCCTTTTGAATCAATACCACCAACAAGGTGGACCTCAGGGTCCCCTTCCAAATCAGTACCACCAACAAGGTGGACCATAGGGTCCCCTTCCAAATTAGTACCATCAAGAAGGTGGACCACAGGGTCCCCTTCCCAATCAACAGCACCATCAACAAGGTGGACCATATGGTACCCTTCCCAATTTGTCCTATCAACAAGGTGTTCCATAGGGTACCCTTCCCAATTCATCCTATCAACAAGGTGTGCCACAGGGTACCCGGAACCAATTTGTCCTATCAACAAGGTGTGCAACATGGTACCCTTCCCAATTCATCCTATCAACAAGGTGTGCCACAGGATAACCTTCCCAAGTCATTCTATCAATGAGGTGTACCACATGGTACCCTTCCCAATTCATCCTATCAACAAGGTGTGCCACAAGGCACCCTTCTCAATTCTTCCTATCAAAAAGGTGTACCATAGGGTACCCTTCCTTATTCATCCTATCAACAAGGTGTGTCACAAGGTACCCTTTCTAATTCATCCTATCAACAAGATGTGCCACATGGTACCCTTCCCAATTCATCCCACCAACAAGGTAACCCACCAACGCACCTTTATGGAAACCTTTAGTATAGTCCATCCCAACAACAAGGTGTTCCACAAGGCACCTTTCTTCAATCATCCCATCAACAAGGTAACCCGCCAATGCACCATCAGGGAAACCTTTAGTATATTCTATCCTAGCAACAAGGTGTGTTATAGGGCACCCTTCTTCAATCATCCTATCAACAAGGTAACCCATCAATGCACCATTAGGGAAAGCTTCAGCATAGTTCATACCAACAACAAAGTGTGACATATGGTACCCTTCCCAATTCTTTCTACCAACAAGGTTTCCCACTAACACATCAACGGGGTAGCCTTCAGTATAATTCATCCCAAAAACAAGGAGTTAACCCTTATTACACTCAACAAGGAGCTAACCCTCCTTACACATAGCAAGGACCTAACCTGCCCTATGTTCAAAATAGCTACCAAGGTTCACTTCCCCCATTATATCAACCTTATGACCAAAGCATGGTTAGACAAAAAGGCTATTACATGCAAGACTTGCAAGCAAAGGAACCAAAAGTAGAGATAGAACTACAACTAGAAGCAATGACCCAAAACGTAGCAGACATGTAGGTAGGGAAAACAAAGAAGACCTACACCCTTCACAAAATATGTCCATTCCCATTTGATTTCTCCATCACTACCCTACCTTTTCTAAAAAACTTTGAAATACCCAAGTTTGAAAAGTACAAAGGAAAATGAGATCCATTGGAGCATGTACGAGACTTCTCAGTGTCATGTATAGAGGTACAAAATAATGACACTTACCTCATGAGGCTCTTTCCATGTATCCTTATAGGTCATGTTATGGAGTGGTTTTCCCATCTATCACTAAGAATTAAAACCTTCAATGAACTATCTAGCAAGTTTATAATCCACTTCTCATTCAACATAAATCAAGACATCACTATCACAAACTTATCCACAATCAAATGGATTCAAGGAGAATCATTTACCTCTTATCTACTGAGATGGATGCAGAAAGCTAGTCGATACAAATGGCCCATTCTCGATAAGGAATTTTTAGATATCTTCATCTCAAATTTCCTACTAGAGATCAACTACAAACTCATTATGTTATGTCTTGCAGACTTTGAAGAAACTATCAAGAAAGGATTACATATTGAGGGAGCCCTCATAGCAAGGGGAGTCCTTAAATTGAACAACTCAAAAGATATTCCCTCTAGTTCAAATGATAAACCTAAGATCTGAGCAAAGAATAAGAATGTTACAAATGATGGAGTAGTTGATGCTAGAGCACTATGACATGTGCAAAAAATATCTCAAAATAAACCATAAGTGGCACAAATGTCCTACGTTCCAAATGGTACACAAAAAAACCAACTTGCCTATCCCAAGAACAATCAAGTAGTCAACCAACAAACAAATCAAGGAGGAAAATAGAGGCAATACGATCAACCCAAGAGGAAATTCATGGTACTAGCAGAGTCACTTGAAATATTCATACATAATCTAGTGCAGCAAAACCTTATCAAGGTCAATGATTGCCTGAACTATGAGGATCCTAGCTTCAAGACACCATGGTATAATGAGAAAGACTTGTGTGAATTCCATAAAATAAAAGGACATACAACAAACAATCGCATGAGACTCAAACACCCCATCCAAGACTTGATAAAATAAGAAGTGGATGTTGAACATTATCCTAGAAACAAGGATCTTCAAATATACACAACCCCAATTCCAAACCACACTAAAAGAAATGACAAAGGGAAGGACCAAGATTACCACAATGCTAACTACACATATGGTGACATAGTTCTATATACCCTCTCTCAAGTTGATGACAATAGGGAAAATGTAGTGACTATATGAGGTGGAGACAATAATTGTAATGTAACTACCCATCGAGGGAGAGTTACAATACAAGGATCCCCACCCCAAACCCATAGCTAAATCATCAAATGATTACAACATTGTGGATAAGCTGAAGAAGACTCCCACCTTAATCTCAATCCTAGAGTTGCTAAAACTATCACCCACACATAGGGAGATACTCAAAAATGCATTGGAAGCATCAATCCCTAATGACCTCAATCCAAATCAGTTCCAAGCCATGGTTGGAAAAATCACAGCCAATAATCATTCAGTGTTGATAGATAATGGTGTGGGTCTGAAAATATGTACCTTGAAACTCATCAAACAGTTGGGGTATTCTGATGATCTGATAGATAAAGCAAGGAGCTTTACTATAAGGGCCTATAATGACCTTGAAGGAATTTTGAAGGAATAGTCAAGCTACCAATATAGATAGTACCAACCACCATGGAAACCACATGTCAAGTACTTGACCTTGAATTTCCACATAACCTACTCTTAGGATGCCCTTGGATCCACACATTACAAGTAGTCCCTTCAACCTTCCACCAATGCCTAAAGTTCCCCCATGAAGGAAAAGAGGCGACCTTATACGCCGATCCTAAGCCCTTCCATTTTTGTGCAAAGTTGGAGGAAAATTATAATAAGATCCAATGCATACCCAACAATGAAATATCCTTCCATTCATTCTCATATGTTGACCCTTCCACGCTACCATCAACCTCAACTAAGATCACATCAAGTGAGCAACCAAAAATGAAAACCAAGGTTCAATTATTTGATAGAGGTAATGGAAATTAACACTTCAACCAAGCATTCT
>CM021104.1:423769046-423876170 GCA_007115665.2 Sequoiadendron giganteum
TGTTTCTCATTTGTACTCTTGTTTTCCAATAAATGAAATGAAGTTATAATTTCATGCATCTAATTCTATCTTAGTTTTAGGGAATACTTATCCAAGGGGGGCCACTTGGTGATTATTTTTTCCTTTAGCTTAGTTTAGTTTAGTTGTTATTTTTGTTTAGTTATTAGTTCAGAATCTGGCACTAACTGTTCAGGGGAGCCACTAGAATTCCATTTTGTGATTGTTCCTGTAGCCAAAGTAGACAAAGTTGTTTCATGTTTGCTCACTCATATTTTCACTTTTTTCATGCATTCCAGTTTAGCCTAGTTATTGGTTGATGTTCAAAATTAATGTTATTTCCTTCCAAGCAATTTACTTTCAATATTATGTCTTTCTTAGTTGTAGGATGAATATGGCTACTTTGGATTCCTAGTGCACATACAATGCTGACCCATTTCAATTTCGCATCCCTGGGTTGACAATTTAAATGCACCTTCATGATGATTGAGATAGTTATTCAAGTTAGATTTCTAATCTTTGAATCACATATGTAAAGGCTTAGTTGTTGAAAAATTATAGGAGGTCAACACCTCAACCAAAGACATTAAAACAACTAATAAATCTATAAGGGAAGATGCAATCCATCAATAAATTTATCACACAATTGAAAGAAAAATGTCACCCTTTCACTCATATCCTACACAAGGACATCACCTTCAAGTTGTATGGGAGATGTGACCAATCATTCTAGAAAGTCAAGGAGTGCCTACTTACTCATCCTATACTCATGGCACCTATTCCAGACAAGGAAATGAAACTATATGTGTCTACCACACAAGTGGCATTAGGAGCTCTCCTAGCCTGGCTAGATGATAACAACAAAGAAAGAGTGGTCTACTACATCAACTGAACACTGGTGGGCTATGAGTTGAACTACTAACCCATAGGAACAGTGTGCCTCTCAATCATATTTGTGACAAAAAAGATAAGCACTATATCTTAAACAGAAAGGTAAAGTTTATTTCAAAGGTAGGCCCAATAAAGTACCTACTAGAAAAATCAGCCCTAACAAGACGAATTTCTAAATGGGTAATGATTCTAAGTGAGTTCAACATAGAGTATATGGATAGAAGAACTATCAAGGGATAGATCATAGTGGATCAGCTAGCCAATGCACCAGTGGAGGATCACAAGCCTTTGACAGTATACTTTCCAGATGAAAGCATCTTGATGACAGAATAGGCAAGTCATTGAACCTTATATATTGATGGGTCCCACACTCAACATGGATTTGAAGCAGGTATTCTATTTCTTACACCATAGGGAGATAGTATACCCAAGGCATTAAAAATTGCATTCCCATGCACAAAAAATATCTTAGAGTATGAAGATATTATCATAGGGCTTAAAATGACTACTGAATGCATAATAAAAGAGCTATAGGTCTTCAAAGACTCTCAACTAGTCATCAGATAGGTGAACGATGAGTACCCAAAAAAAGATGACAAGCTGATACCATATAAAAGGATGGTGGATATCTTCAAAGAATATTTTGTCACAATAACCTTTAAACAAATTCCTCAGATCAAAAAAAAAAAATTCAATATAATGGAAACAACAGACTCATTGCTTGATATTCCATAGAATGTTCCTCATCGAAAAACTACTCGTACTTGCATTCGACATCTTGGTATCAAAACTAGTATGTATTGTTTTTGGTCCTAACTCCCCATGATACCAAGACACTTTTGACTACATTCAACATGGTATAATACCACTTGACCTAGCAACCACTCAAAATAAAACCTTCACCCATAGTACTTCTTGATTTACAATCCTATGAGATACCCTATATCATCACAATCTATATGGTATTTTACTCCAGTGTCTTAACATAGAAGAAGCACAAGTGACCTTACAAGAGGTACATGAAGGTATTTGTGGGTCCCACTCTAGTAGACCTAACTTAGTCCAAATTTTTTTGAGAATGGGGTATTATTAGCCCTCCATAGAATAGGATTGTATTCAATATTCCTAGAAGTGTCGCCAATGCCTGCAGCATAGTGACCTTGTGCATGCACCGGCACAGGAGTTGAGACCCATCACAACACTATGAGCTTTCTCATAATGGGTATTATACTTGCTAGGTAATATTTTTCTTGCTTCATCTAACAGGCATAAGTTTATTATCATAGCAACAAAGTACTTCACTAAATGGATAGAAACAATTCCATTCACCTACAACACTAGAAAATAGATAACAAAGTTTATTTTGAACTATTTGATGTTTAGGTATGGAATTCTCAAAAAAATCATAATGGAAAATGGCACCCCATTCAAGAATCAAGATTTCCAAGAACTTTGTTCCAAATTCTCTATCCAATATAGATTCTACATGCCCTACTATCCTCAAGGAAATAGTTAGGCTAAAGAATATAACAAAACCATACTGAAAATACTAAAGAATATTGTTAATGATGTCGATCATGATTGGAATTTGCAATTAAACCCAACCCTATGGGCTTATCGAACCAGCATCTAAACACCTACATGTGACACACCATTTTCCTTGGTCTATAGATTAGAGGTTTTCTTACCTATCAACGTCAAAATCCCCTCATTGTGAATCTCATTAAAAGGCATCATCAACAGTGGAGAATATCGAGTATCTAGGTTAAATGAATTGGAGATCCTAGATGAAAGGAATTTGAGCATGTTAAACCATCTTCAATTTTATCAGAATCATCTCAAATGAAGCTATGCTAAGAAAATCAAAGACAAAAACTCTTAGGTTGGTGACTTGGTCCTTGAGGAGAATCAGAAGGTACAACCAAATAAAGATGGCAAACAAAAATTTGAGCCCAATTGGTTAGGTCCATTTATCATCACAACAAGCTATGGTTTTGGGGCTTATCAATTGGCTACTCCTAAAGGAGAACCCTTAGTTGAACCACTGAACAACAAACTTCAAGAAGCTCTACACATAAAGCATGTCAAAATACCCCAAACAAAAGGGTAAAATTCTTAAAAATGGGAAAAATACAAAAATACAAAAAAATCAAAAAGAAAGGAAAAAAATAAGGAGAAATAAAATGTTCCTTGAGTGAAAACCAATTTTTGATGCTCATAGAACATGTACCATAGTGAAAACATATCAAATAGGTGTTATGTTTGAATAAGACTAGCATCATTATCTATCGGTACTATCCACATAATTCACCCATCCATTCTATAATAAAGCGTGTATCCAACCATGGCTTGTTATTGATCTAGGAAAGTCATATTGTCTTCAAACTAGGGGAAACTTCCCGAAGCTAGTCATGGATTAGATCTTTGAACTCCCTATCATGGTCAAAATAATAAAATAAAAAACATCCAAAAAACAACAACAAAAAAATAAAAATTGAAAACATCAAAAACAAAACAACAACTTTGGATTATTCCTTCACTCAAACAATCTAAGATATCAACATTTTTTTGAACCTCATAGCTAGTTCAAGTATATTTAGCGCAACATATCCTTTAGAAACAGAAGTGGAATATCAATCTAAGTTATCAATGTTGTTTATCCCAAAAATAATTTTATGCTTTGAGTCAAATAGTTGAACTATGTGGTCTCTATTTGTACAACATAGGCAACACTTATCTCTGATCAGCCCTCGAGGCCTTAGGTTAGTCCATTTAGGTTTCTTTCATGATTTATTTCAAACTTATTAAAAAAATGCAAAATCCAAAAAAACATTCACAAAATCCAAAATCCAAAAACATTCACAAAATAGAAAATGTCAAAAACACTCAAACCAAGTGAAATACAAGCCTCTACATGTACAACGTAGGTAAGGCTTATCTTTAATGAGCCCCTAAGGCCCTATGTTAGTCCCTTGAAAATTAAAAAATGACATCATAAAAACTCCAAAAATCAAAAAGTCTTATCTCCATCATCACAATCCAAAATAAACTTTTCCACCCATAATAAAAAAATTGTCACCTTCACCCTTTGACAAAATAGACAAACAAACAAAGCAAACAACAATAGTTAGAAATTTCAAGCAAATGGACTAAAACAAGGCTAGAGTATCAACTATCTATCTTTTTGACAAGTCACCAACAACATCTTAATATATACCTTAACGGATCCATTCCTACGATAGAGTACATGATCAACAACGGATAATAGCCCCACCCCAAATAGATATGGCAAGTGATATTGAAACTTTTTTTTATCTTTATGATTTATTTTATTGACTTATTCCTAGGATCTCTTGAGGATGTCCATAAGGATCTAGAGAAGGAATGGGGGAAATTAAGCATCATTTCAGTATGTTGTTTGTAATATGTTTTGTGATACTACCATGGTGAATACTCTCTTTATTAAGTGTATAGAATTTTTTTTGAAGCATTTCATGAAGCAATGGAATATTAGGTGCTTAATACCTCTTGTGTTACTAGTTTGAAATGTTTTAACATAACCCAATCATATACTTTAAACAAAGTTTTCATATGTTTGGTATGAGAAATAATATTCTTTTTATGTTGAGTCAAAGTCCATGCAATGGACACAAATTCATCTTGGTTATTAATACCCTAGTATATCATATCTATTTGCTACATGAAATAGGATTGTTCAAAATGTGGAGTCTCCAAGCAAAGAAAAAGAAAACATCAAATTTCTACCCATCATCAAATATTTCTCCTAAACTAACATCCATCCTACATCACAATATCATTAGTACCATATCCATCCTGCATCCACAATATCATCAATACATATCATGATGATAATAAATCAATGAAAACATCATGTATCATGAATAGAAGGCATGCATCCATCATACATCCATCATATATTAAAATGATATATTGATAATCCATAATAAAACATCATATGAAACAATATATGATCCATCAATTCACACCATATGCATACATCAAAAAAGTACAAAAATATATATAAAAATACATTATCATACATAGTCATCAATAAATCATCACATAACACATAATGATGTCAAATTGAATAAGGTATATCTCATATATATCATCAGAAAAAAAGGTGAATTTCATAGTACATCATCATCAGGGAAATATGTGTGGTAGGATAATACAAAATAATACATGTATACGAGGCCTCGACTGGGCCAATGAATATATACAAAAAATTATGTCTACAATATCTCTCTGAACAAACAACATAAATAAAGATCAAGTACAACCATAACACTAATCAACATGAAGAGGAGGACTCTATAGACCAGGTTGTAGACCACCATCTAGATCTAGTTGTCTGACAGAATGACCACCTAACTCAGCACCACCACTCACAAAACTAGGCTCTTTGAATCTCAGTTGTCATTGTGCACAAGGAAAAAAAGCATCACATAGAGTCTAGTATTATGTAGCCCTTTGCAATAACTGATCTCACTCAACATGAAGACTATCTCATTTTTTCCTCAGATTATCCCTCTTTGTGGTGACATCCTATAATTGGGTCTCGATAATGAGATGACACCAAATCTTTGTGTCTCACTCGACTTTGAAAGCATCTTACTTTGCTATCACAGTGGCAAGTTATTCCTCCATGGCCTATCGTCGCCATATCTCTATAGCCAACTATGCACCTCCATCCCTAGGTGGTGGAGGGGGACCTGAAACATGTCCTTGATCACCCTATCCACCATGACCACCATCCTATCAAAACCAACCAAGATGCTTGACTAGAACCTCAATAAATTACCGCTCCCCATGATGACCTATGATGTCTTCTCTACCGACTATAGGATCACCTCCAAGATTTTTGAATCTCAATGGCACATGTCATGCCCACCATTGATCAAAATTGGGAGTGGTACTCAGATCCGCTAAACCCATTGGCCAACCCCCATTTGACTAGGGAAAGTGCTCTAAATGCGGAAATGGTAGCATCTCTTTCAACCTGATGACCCCATACTCAGACTTCTCTAGTGTTCTGACTAAACCAAGCCTCATATGCATCCAAAAACTGGCCATGTCTCTCTCCAAACTGCTTGCATACTCTATCGAGTAAATATCGCTCTAGAAGGGAGTGAGAGAGACCAATCAACCATCTATTCTATCCACAATATATTAGTTGCTCTTGATCCTCGGGCCATGCATCACAATCCATATAAGGTCTCCAAATAAACCTAGCATGTCATTGAATACATGACACTAATATGAAAGACCCCTAAGCAATGTGTAATGTAGAAAATCTCCATAACGATAGGCGTATGGATCACCATCAATATGATACTATATACCATTGGGGCGCATCAATGCAATGTGCTCCCATGCCCATACATGTAAAAGAGAAACAACAATAGAAATGGATATCCCACCTTGATATGCAACCTCATGCATAGAATATCTATATAGATGGGCAAGAAGATAGGGACCCCATACATATCTAGTCCCATGCTCAAACATCTCCTTAATACATTTACCCTATCCAATAGGGAACTGGTGACCTCTCCTATCAAGAACATCTAGCCCCAAAATTAAACTACAAAGAACAAGGGAAATAGGGTCAGCACTGCCAAAAAACTCTGATAAATCAAATCTCAGACTTTGGAACCTCCAAGTGTCTAACACCAAGCACACACCACATAGCACGGGTACTCCGACGAATATGATAGGTAACTATCTCACCATGGATAGGTATAAGAAGGATCCTCCACACATCCTCGAGGGTAAATGGTGGCCTCCCCTATAGATAAATGGAATGAAGAAGTCTTTGAATGCCACTGCTCCATGAGCACGGTCATCATCGTAGTGTGACATTGGATGAGAGGCATGTAACAAATGTGACATAGCCCAACTGCATCTAGAAAATCTCACTCCAAAACATCAAAACTGACAGTCAAATCAAAAATATCTCAAGGTCATCGCTCCCTCGACTACAGTGGTTTAAGGACCACCTACAATCATTCAAACCACAATGTAAAGGGTACACTCTAAAAATGTAAAAAAAACTTCAAAATGACAAACATTGAGACTTAGAGTTCCAAAAATTCAAATGTGAAGGAATTCTAGCAAAAGTGATGAAATTTCACACAAAAGCACCAAAAATAGGCAAATGCGAGGACATTTTGTCAAAATCGATGGAAAACATCAAGTGTGCCAAAATAAAAAGCACAAATGTTACTCAAAAGTACAAATTTAACACAAGTGCACGAAAAATGACTAAGAGAAAATAAAGGCGAAAAATGATAGCAAAAGTGAATTTCAAAGGTGAAAGTTTAAGTCAAGTGTGCAAGGTTATGTCAAAAGTGCCAGTTTCAAAAATAAAAAATGCAATAAAACCTACTCAATAGCACTAAAAACCTATAAAACTCGCTTTTGACTACTTTATGCACAAATTACGAGAACATAAAAAGATGAAAAATAAGAATCGAGAGGTTACATACTGGGGCACCGAATCCTATGGGATGTCCAAACTCTCGAACCAAGTCTAAATGATGTAGGGACCATTGAATCCTAGGAATTTCTCCTCAACAACTGATAAAATGGGAAATCCAAAGACAAGAATCCACTATAGGCTCAAAGTGTAAATGAGGTAATTAGAACCCTAATTACCTATTTTAACCCTAAAAAACCATAAATTTTACCTAGAAAACCCTAATTTTTACTTAGGGAACCTTCCTACGTTAAAATTAGGAGCTCCCACAAACATTTGAGGAAGCAACGAGGGACCTATAGACTTAATTTTTCATCCTCTAAGCAACTAAACTGAAATAAAATAGTGTTGTGAGCCTATCCTCAAAGTTCAAATTTTTAGCCAAACTCTTGAGGGGGCAACACAGAGTCCTACCATTATTCCGTTGACCGTTGGAGCACAATGGGGCATAATTTTTTTTCAAAATCTCGATATTAACATTGGATCTTTGAAACAAAGCAACCCACAAACTTTGTATCAAAGAGGGGCAAAATGTAGACATATAAAATTGACCTAATGCCTATCACACACTTTAAATAATAGTTTCGCATCATCAACATCATTATTATCAAATATCACTGCATTTCACATCAAAAACCCTAAATTCCTCTATTAATTGAATAATATGGCATTATTTAATTAATTCGCCTTTTCATCATTTTTGACAAATTAAATAAATTTCACTTATTTAATAAAGGCCTAAAATCCTATTTCTTCTATTAATTGAATAAAATGACATTATTTAATTAATTCATGTTTCATAAATTTTGACCAATTAAATAAATTACATTTATTTAATAATTTCCTAATTTAACTTTATTTTGTCTTAATTAGTTAAATAACACCAATTATTTAATTACGTCACTAAATCACTTTATTCCCCTAAGTCGATTAAATTATTAAAACATAATAATTTAATTAACTCGCTTTCCTTCCAAATTTGAATAATATGAATAAACTATTCAAAACATTATCAAAAATCAAATCAAACTAATGCAACTTTGTCTGTAAAATTCAAACTTGATTTGCATGTTCAACTCCAAAATGAATGAATTAATTAATTAATCATTCTCAATGACTTTTTTGATTGAGAAAATTATGAATCACTGATTGCTCAATCTAATTCCTAAGAGATCAATCTATCTCTCAATCCCATAGATTATTTAATCTATTTCTTCAATCACACTAATCATGCAATCTATTTTGCATAGATTATTCATGTCTAAATCCTCTCAACAACTTTTGATCATCAATCAAGATATTCTACTACATGATCCTAATCGTCCATTTCAAATCACAAATTCTATATAACAAACCTCTTTCCTCACAAAAAAGGGATCGAAGAATCAACATCATTTGCATAACGAATTACTACCAATATTTTTATCACCATTGACAAAGCTTCGAAATATCTTTGATCAACAACACACACATCGCATCAAAGCTTCTCGTAAAACAACAATGGAGGCTTCACAGTGATATGAATAATCTGACATTATGCGAACACACTACGATGTGGGATGCTAACCTTTCTTTTGTTTTGAATTCATTTTGATAATTGTAGTATTTCATTATGTGTTTTCAATAACTTAGAAAGTCATTTCATGAGTATGGGCATAGATCTAGATTATTGTTTTGAATTAGATTAGATTATTTTCATTGCAATTATCTTTTTTACATGCTTCAAATTTTCCCCCTCACACAATGATGTAAGCCACAAAAACTACACATGACAACCAACATCAAAGAGATCCTAAAAATATAGAATTTCTCATAACTTGTGCCCATCATTGTCAAGTCTCCAACAAAATACTATGCAATACAAAGTTATTTGCACAAACAAAGTACTCTAACCGAGTATATGATGATCCCTACACTTGTCAACACAAAACATATTAGTGATATCCACACATGTCAAATAAAGATAAAATCCATTTATTATGAATATGTCAAATAAACCTTTGTTGAAAATATAATCAAATATTAAATTATACATTACAAATAAATGGAAATTTAATCAAAATACCTAATTAACCTACCAAGTTAGAACTATAAAAATATGCTAACTAATATGATAATAAGTAAAAAATGAATTGTATTTCCATTGCAAATTAAATACATGAAAACAAGGTTGTGATAATGGACTTTCTTATTCAATAATGTAAGATCTTATAGATGTTTGAGAAATAAAATAAAGTGTTAAGGTATTGCACAAGGGTTCATCTTGGCATAGTTCTAGCATGTTTAAGAATATAAATTGCATACCTTACAATTTATGTGTACATGTTTTGTTCTCAATTTATTTTTTCCCATTTGACCCATTTCTATCATGTTTTCCCTCTCCCTTTAGTTTGCACCCCTTTCCATGTGCCTTGACCTCATCCTAGGACATATTTCTTATCCCTTTATTTCTCATTTTCCCTTTAATTTCTCTTCACCTCTTCTTAAAATCTTCCTTCATAGTTAAGCTACCTATTTTCTTGTTTTCAAGGTGATTTCTTAAAAAAATAAAATCTAGTTTTATCCCCTCCTATGACTAGCTTATTTTCACCTTATTTCTTTCATAAATTTCATATATTGTAGTGTCATAGCATACCCTTAAAATTTCACCTATTTTTTGTATCCACTTTGGTGTCCATTACCTTGTTATTTGTATACACTCATTCAAGCCCTTGCATCAAACTTCTTCCTTCTCAAGGTTCCCAGGGCTCCTTTGTTGTGGTCACCTTTTTTTCTTTCTTTTGTGTTAGCCCTATGTCTTCCTTTTCTCTCATCATTTTTCAACATACTTTTTTTGGACACTAGTGCCAAGCACGATTGTTTATGCATCATGCTAGCATCTTGTGAAACTTTATCATTTAAATGTTGTTTCCAAACATTTTTTGCTTGTCACCTTCCCAAATTAGTGAAAATGACTCAAAATGATTTCAAACAGCTTGTCAACCTCTTCATCTTCCCTCATATTTCTCTTTTTGAATAAAACATTCATTCTTACACTCTCTTGGATCTTTTGCACTCTCAAGCTCACAAACAACTCTCTACAACACTCAAAATATTTTCAAAATTCCCTCAATATCTCTTTATCTCTTTACTTCCTCAAGCCTCTCAATTAATATTGTTCTTTTTCTTGTGCCCCTAAGCACCTTGGTATTATAAAATCCCTTTCTCATTCATTTTAATTTGTCATTATTCTTATCTATAGATGCACTTAAAGTAAGAACACACACATTATTTTATTTATCTCTCTCTATCTTTGCTATTGTGGAGGTGGAAAGTCCAAAACAAGGATTTGATTGAGGTAAGTCCCCAAACAACCTCAAAATTTTCCCCTTTTCATTATTATTGCAGTTATTTGAAAGCACTTAATCACGTAGAGATTTACAAGTACTTAATTATTGTTCATTTCTCTCATTAAATTCATTTTGAATCTTATTTCTATTTTGTTTTTATATATTTCTAATGTACACTATTTGTTGGCATCTTTTTTTCTGGTCTTGCAGGTTAGTTGAATCATAAAGTTGGGTTTTCATGATTTTTGGGTGTTTTTATGTTTATTTTTCATACAAATGATAGTGCAACACCTGAATATCCATGCGACACATTGGTTTCCTCACCAATGACTTCCATATTTTTATCCTAGGTTCCTTACTGTTTATATTTCTATTTTTTTAGTTAATAAATTTTATTTATCTTTTTGTTTTAAATTATTTTTACTATTTTAAGCACTTTAGTTGGCTATTTCTATTATTATGTTTAAGAATAAATAGAATATTTAATAATCTTAAAAGTACTAGTTTATCTAAGTGTAATAAGTAAAATTTACTCTCAAAGGAACCTTATTTTCCTTTTGTTAGATTCAAATTTCCTTCATTGCACATATGAAATCTAATTGAGATAAAACCACTTCACTAATATTCTTGTAATCCATTTTTTATTCTCATCTGATCTTATCCCCAAGATAGAGGACACACGTGCCCCTTAAAAAAGGGTGGCAATATGTCCCATCCTCTTTATCTCCAAAAATTTGTTGGAACCATATCCTTGAATAACTAAGTTTAATTCAAGTGATTCCTACTCAAAATAATAAGATTTGACCCACAAAAATATATTAGAGGATCATTGCTATCACACATAGAAACACACTAAGATCACAATATTATTTAAAATCATATCACACTAGATCCAATATTTGAATATTTGGATCCTTTGAGTATTTATCTATCTTTGGATCATGTCCATCAAGCTTTGGAGCTCATTTATGTATATTGAAGCTGAGTAGCTAGTTCTAGGGGACCTAGTCCATTTGTGCAATTTTGGTTTAATGTTAAATTTTGGGTGTTTTGAGTCATTTTGGATGTAATAAGGTCATAATAGACCATTTTCAATGTATTGGGTCTCATGGGGTCGGTTTGAGTAAATTTTGTCATGTTTTGTAAATGTTGCCAAAAGTTGCTTTCAACTTTGCAATATTGTCACATTTCGAAGTTGAATGGTCATGTAGTTAAAAAGTTGGTTGGAATAAATGGGTTGTATTTATTGGTGTTTAAATAGGCCTCAAAAAATTTGAAGCAATCTTTTGGAACTCATTTTTGGTGCACAAGCAATAATACTTCATTTTTTGTGTGTTTTCTTCAAAATCTGCTACTACAAGAAATTTGTATGGCCTATACAGCCTAGTAAAGATGTGAATCTATTTGGGATTGATGTAGTAAGGTGTTAGGAATAATTTTATTTTTATTTGAAGTGTTTTCATAAATTTTGAAGCATTTGGCAAGCAAATTACTAGAAATAGGTTAGAAACCCTGAATTGTGAGGGTTTGTAGACAAAACATGGAATAAAATCCCATTCCACTAGTGAAATTCTCTATAAATAGGTGGAATGGAACTAGATATGGTGTTATTTATTTTTAGTAGGAAGGTAGATTCAAGGGATGGATTTAGGGCCCTATTTGTGTAAGCCCTACCCTAGTATCTTAATGTATTAGGCTAGTTTTGTTAGGTAGAGGTAGAGTTTTGTTATTAGGTGAGTTTGTGGATGTTTTAAGTGTGAAAATCTATTGTTCCAGACCCCATGTGGCCTGTTTAGAGCCATGAAGTAGAGATTGGTGATTGGGAGAATATTTAGCATATACTTTCTTTGTAAAAGAGGCCTAATTAGGCTTAAGGGTAGTGTAGGAGTCCAAATTTGGAGATGAAGTTCTAGAAAAACCCTACGCACAAATCTGATATGTTGAATAATACCATAAAGGGTACTCTAAATGGTAACAAATTCATTGGTTTTCATCCTTCTCCAAAATATATGCTCAAATTTCACTATTTGATGGGCTACAAGCAAGATTGATGAATTTGTGAACAAACACCAAGTTAGGGTTCTTATAGTGGAAGCCTTGATCAAGGTTGATTGAATTGTGTTTGATTAGACAACCTCCATCACTTCTCTACATCAATTGGTATCAGAGCTATAGGTTTTGATCATTTGAAGGAAATAGGTTGAATTTTGAAGAAGGAAAAGTTGGAATTTGAAAGGACAATATGCCTCCAAAGGGTAGTACAGTCATTGCTAGAGAAATAAGGATTATGAAAGAGTCAATAAGTTATTTTAGCCAAACTTGCAACATTATAAACTAACCAAAGAAGAGGTAAGGCCACTGAAGAGGAGAGTGACTGAGAGGAAGAGGAAGAGGGTGAGAATGCAAACCCTCAAAGAGGATTCCAAGGTGATGATGAGTTGGACCCTGATGAAAGAAGGATGGTTAAGATGTTGAAGGCTTTCAAAGGAGAGGCTACTGAAGTGAAAATGGAATTTCCCATGTATAATGGTAATATGGACAATGAATAAATTATTGGATTAGATTGATGCACTGGACAACTACTTTGAGTACAAGGAGGTAGTAGAGGAACAAAAGGTAAAGTTTGCAAAGACTAAATTGAAAGGCCCTACCCTAACCTAGTGTAACTATGTACAAGAGGAGAGAGTGACAAAGGGAAAATAAAAAATAAACTCATGGGATAGGATTGTGTAAAATTTTAAGAGCTAATTCTTTCCCGGTGACCATGTAATTCAAACATTCAAGAAGTTGAAAAACTTAAAGCAAAAGGAAATGGATGTCATGGCCTATACAGAGGAATTTCACAAATTGAGCCTTAAAGCAGGTCATTTTGAAAATGAATTTGAGAAATAGAAAGATATATGAATGGGATAAGGTTCAATATTTAGGATGAATTGATTCTTTCCACCCCTAGAATGATGGAAGAGCGTTTCCTATTGGTTGTTAAGGAAGAAGAGAAATTGAAAAGAAGGCAGGAAAAAAAGTAGGGGTAGAGGATCCTTTGGTGGAAGAGGACAAACACAAAAATCACAAGGTGATTCAAGTAGAAAACAAGAACAAGGCTCAAATTCAATAAGTGGATTCAGAGGTAGAAGACCTAATGGTAGAGGTAGATTTGGAGGAAAAGGCAGAGATTCAAACACCTTTTCAGGGAGATGCTACCAATGCAACCAATTTGTCCATCGAGCATGGAATTTCCTAGAGAAACAACTTTCAACATCCCATGGTGGTGAAAGAACACATTTCATGTAAGAGGAAGATTGTGAGAGTGTTAATGCTCCTTCTCAACATGTTTCTCTAGAGGTTGGAGAAAATCTGATGATGAGAAGAACACTCCTCAACATTCTAGTGGTGAAGGAGCCACCACAAAGAAACTATTTTTTAATAAAAACTTGCAAATCACAAGGTAAGGTATGTAAGGTTGTTGTAGATTTTGGTTCAACTAATAATTTAGTTTCTTTGGAGATGGTTGAAAAACTAAAGATGAAAAGGATTCCACACCCCACACCTTATAAGGTTTCTTGGCTAAATAAGGGTCAACAAGTCTTGGTCAATGGGAAAAAATGGGTTGAGTCTAACATTGGGGGATATAAAGACAAAATATTGTGTGACATCATCCCCATGGATTTTTGTCACTTGCTGCTAGGAAGACCCTGGCAGTATGATAGAAAATCAAAACATGATGGGCAGAAAAACACATATGTGATTGAAAAAGATGGTATGTCCTTCACCCTCACTCCTTTTTAAGATGACAATGTAGATACACAAGTCAAGTCAAATTTCATGTTGGTTGGGGAAAAATAATTCTTGAAAACTATGAAAGAGGAAGGTGGTCAAGGGTATGCAGTCATAATCAGACCCAAATTTGTTATGGCAGCAACAAAACTTGAGGATGTACCCAAAGAAGTGCAAACTTTGTTGAACAAGTATCAAGACATAGTTGTTGATGAGCTCCCTAGTTATTTTCCACCTATAAGGGATGTGAGCCACCACATAGACTTTATACCATGTGTAAACTTACCCATACAAGAAAACTCCTCAACAAAATAAAGAGATAAGGAAAAAAATACAAGAATTGTTAGATAATGGTCTCATAAGGGAAATTTGAAGTCCGTGTGTTGTTCCTACAGTGTTGGCACCTTAAAAAGGTGGAGATTGGAGAAAGTGCACCGATTCAAGGGAAATCGACAAAATCACTATAAGGTATAGGTTTCCAATACCTAGAATGGAGGATTTGATGGATTATTTAGGAGGAGCTTGCTATTTTTCAAAAATGGACCTTAAAAGTGGCTATCATCATATTAGGATAAGAGAAGGGGATGAGTGGAAAATTTATTTTAAAATCAATGAGGGGTTGTATGAATGGATGGTAATTCCATTTGGGCTTTCAAATGCACCAAGCACATTTATGAGACTAATGAATAAAGTTTTGAAGCCTTTCATAGGAAAATTTATTGTTGTGTATTTGGATGACATTCTTGCATTTAGTAAGACTAAGGAAGAACACTTTCTTGTAGAAGTTAAATGAAGAAAAGTTGATGATAAATCTAAAGAAATTTGAATTCATGAAAGAGGAACTAGTGTGCCTTGGTTTTGTCATATATAAAGGTTCATTGAAGATGGATCCCCCCAAAGTAGAAGAAATTCTCATTTGGAAAACTCCAAAATCAGTAGGGGGGTAAGAAGCTTTCATGGTCTTGCTAGTTTCTATAGGAAATTTATAAATAATTTCAGTCATATCCGCTCTCCAATTATTGACACCATCAAAGGAGACAAAATGAAAAGGTTTCAATGGACTGATGAGGTAGAGAAAAGCTTTCAATATCTGAAAAATACAGTGGCACAACAACCCATCCTTGCATTGCTTGATTTCAACAAGGTCTTCACAATAGAGCGTGATGCAAGTGGGTTTGCAATTGGTGTAGTCTTGAGTCAAGAGGGTAGACATGTAGTATTTTTTAGGGAAAATATTAATGAGGCCAAAACGAAGTATTCCTCATATGACTTAGAATTGTATGCAATGGTTTAAGCATTGACAAAGTGGACACTATCTCCGTCGAAAGGAATTTATTTTTTTTTACTGACAATCATGCTTTGATTTTGTTGAACAACCAAGACAAGTTGAGCCACAGGCATGTGAAGTGGGTGGAATACCTACAAAGTTATACTTTCAGCATAAAACACAAAAAAGGATAGTCAAAAAAGTGGTAGATTCTTTGAGTAGAAGGTCAATGTTGGTGCAAGAAATTAAACTTCAAAGTGTGGGAATAGATGCCTTGAAAGGTATTTATGAAGGAGATGAAAACTTCAAAGAGGTATATGTTGTTTGTGATTAGTTTAAGGGTGATTTTCATGACGAATATTTTAATTTTTTATTACAAGATGGATTATTGTTCAAGGGTGCTTAGTTATGTATTCCAAAGTGCTCCATGAGATCTAACTAGATAAAAGAGAAACATAGTGGTAGCTTAGGAGGTCATTTTGGGGTAGATAAAACATTGGAATGGGTAAGGAAATTTTACTATTGGCCAAAGATGCAAGTGGATGTCAAAAAATTTGTGGAAAGGTGTAATTTTCCAAAGAGCCAAGGGTTCTAGTTCAAATGCATGTCTTTACCAACCATTACCAGTACCTAATAGACCATGGGAGTCTCTCAGTATGGATTTTATGTTAGTTTTTCCAAAAACTCAGAGAGGTTATGATAGTGTGTTTTTTTTTTATAGATTTAGTAAAATGGCTCATTTTATTCCATGCAAGTGCAAAAGTGATGCTTCTTATATTGCAGGGTTATTTTTCAAAGAGATAGTTAGAATTCATGGTCTCCCACTGAAAATTGTGTCTGACAGATATAGCAAGTTTGTAAGTCACTTTTGGAGGACTCTTTGGAAGAAATTAGGAACTAACTTGACATTTAGTTTTTCCTATCATCCACAAACAGATGGGTAGACTAAATTATTCAATAGGTCACTTGGAAATCTTCTTATATGTCTCACAAAGGAACATGGACAACAATGTGACTTGGTTCTTCCACAAGCTGAGTATGCCTATAATGATTCTATCAATAGAAGCATTAGGAAAAGCTCATTTGAGGTGGTGTATGGACTGAAACCTAGAGGTGTGTTTGAGCTCATGGATTAGAGTGGAATGGAGAATATAAGTGCCAAGGGAGAAGAATTTGTAGAGGCCATGAGGGAAATACACCAGAGGTTAGAGGAAACCTTCAAAAAAGTGTTGAAAAATATAAGAAACATGCATATTTGAGGAGAAGAGATGTTCAATTCAAGGTGGGAGATTTAGTACTTGCACATTTGAGGAAGGAAAGGTTTCCAAAGGGAAAATACACAAATCTACAGATGAAAAATATTGGGCCATTCAAGGTGGTCAAAAAATTTGGTGAAAATGCCTATGAGATAGAACTCCCTCCTAGAGTTGGCTATCTCTCCAATTTTTTATGTTTTTGACCTTTATCCTTTCAAATTACTTGTGTTTTCAGGTGAAGAAGTAGGTACATCTGAAGTTAGATTGGGTCAAGGACCTACTACCAAGTCAGCCTTTGAAGCTTGAAAGTATTTTGGACACAAAGGAGGTGAAGAGAACTAGGCACAAAGTATATAATTAATATATTGTGAAATGGAGAGGTCTACCTCATGAATATGTAACATGGATGATAGAGGGGGACATTAAAATGCATGGAACAACTTTTCAAGAGCTGATCTCAGGTGGAGCATGAGATGCTTTTCTCCCCGGGTGTATGGTGCAGGGGCACCTAGTCCATTTGTGCAATTTTGGTTTAATGTTTAATTTTAGGTGTTTTGAGTAATTTTGGATGTAATAAGGTCATACTAGACCATTTTAAATGTATTGGGTCTCATGGGGTCAGTTTGAGTAAATTTTGTCATGTTTTGTAAATGTTGTCAAAAGTTGCTTTCAACTTTGCAATATTGTCACATTTGGAAGTTGAACGGTCATGTAGTTCAAAATTTTGTTGGAATCAATGGGTTGTGTGTTTTTGTAATTAAATATGCCTCACAAACTTCGATAAAATATTTTGGAACTCATTTTTGGTGCACAAGCAATAATACAACTTCATTTTCTATGTGTTTTGTTCAAAATTTGTTGCTATAGGAAATTTGTATGGCCTATACGACCTGGTAAAGATGTGAATCTATTTTTGATTGATATAGGAAGGTTTTAGGCATCATTTTATTTTTTTTTTAAGTGTTTTCATAAATTTTTAGGCATTTGGCAAGCAAATTACTGGAAACGGGTTAGAAACCCTGAATTTTGAGGATTTATAGACAAAACATAGAATAAAATCCCATTCCACCAGTGAAATTCTCGGTAACTCAATGGAATGGCACTAGATAGGGTTTTATTTATGTTCATTAGGAATTTATATGCAAGGAATGGAGTTAGGGCCCTATTTGTCCAAGCCCTAGCCTAATATCTCAATGTATTAGGCTAGTTTTGTTAGGTAGAGGTACGATTTTTTTATTAGGTGAGTTTTTGGATGTTTTAAGTGTGAAAATCTAATTTTCCAGACCCCATGTGACCTATTTAGAGCCATGTATTAGATATTGGTAATTTGGAGAAGATTTATAATATACTTGCTTTGTAAAAGAGGCCTAATTCGGCTTAAGGGTAGCATAGCAGTCCAAATTTGGAGATGAATTTTTGAAACAACCCTAATCACAAATCTGATATGTTGAATAAGACCATAAAGGGTACTCTCAATGGTAACCAATTCATTGTTTTTCAGACTTTTCTAAAATATATGATCAAATTTTACTGTTTGATGGGCTACAAGCGGGATTGATGAGTTTATGAACAAACACCAAGTTAGGGTTCTTATATTAGAAAAGTTGATCAAGGTTGATTGAATTTTTTTTTTTAGACAACATCCACCCCTGCTCTACATTATTAGCTTATATGGTCCTACTCCTCCCTCATTGTCATTATTCTTTCATTCATCCAATTTCCCTTCCATTCCATCCTAATTTATTCTAATATATTTTCTTCCCTCCCGTTTTCATCCTTTTTCATTCTCATGTCATCCTTGTTGATACTTGTTCCCATTTTTCCTTATTTTTCTTTCTCCCACCAAGCCTTAATATCCTTCCTTGCATATTCTAAGTGGTAAGCATGTTAGGGTTTTAATTTTATTTCAATTAGAAAATAAATTTTAGGTTTAATTTTTTCTTATTAGCCATTATCATTATCGTGTGGACCTATACTTGAATGACCTATGAGAGTAATATCCAAGGCAACCAACTTGTATGGTTCCATTTAAAATTTTCTTGTAGGTAATTTTTCAGAGATCAAAGTGAATTGAGAAGGAAAGACTATTTTAGGAATTTCTCAAAAAACTAAGAATCATCTCAAACAATCATATTATAACAACTATGCCACACTAGTTAGCCAACCACAATTAATCCCAAAAAAATATTAGTCATACAATACCATATTTACCATGGAGTTTCCTAAAACTTTGTCAAAAATGTTCATCTTCTTACTTTATTTTTTCATCAAATCTAGAGTTCAAAAGGTCTAATTTATTTCCTTTTTAAATGCAGATTCTTTCTTATTTTACGCTAGAAATTTTATTGCTCTTTGATCATTTTGGTTGTTCATGGAACTTATAGACACTCAAAATCACTATATTTGATATCCTTAGCCATATAATTAATAGATCCAAAAGTTTGATATGATTTGGAGCCAACTCATTATACCAACACCCCCTATTCTCCCCCCCAATGCATTTTTCCTAGGACATATATTCCCCTTAGACCCATAGGATCACATTATTCGGATGTTCTAGTTTAAACCAAAACTATTACAACTTAAAATCACCATTTCTTTCACTTTCTCTCATTATCTCAACCAAATTTATATTTATTTGCATCCCCTCACTTCATATTTTATTTTCTCTTACATAGTTTCTTGTTTCCTACTTGTCTTATCTAGTTTCCAATCCCAATGAAATGTGATAGGTTAGTGTTGGATTTGTTGGAGATAGTGTTTCATAAGCATTAATTTATTACACATTAGAAATAAATGTTAGGGGAATATTTATTATGTTCTAGTTTGACCAAAAACTTTTACAACTTAAAATCACCATCTCTAGCATTTCTTCTCGCCATCTCAACTAAATCTAGGCTCATTTACATCCTCGTATTTCCTATTTTATTCCATTTACATAGTTTCTTGTTTCCTACTTGTCTTGTCTAGTTTGCATTCCCAACTTCATGTGATAGGTTAGTGTTTAACTAATTGGAGATATTATTTCATAGGCATTCATTTATTTTACACTCAAAAGGAAAATAGGAAATACAAATAAATTCAAACCTCTTTTATTCTCCTTTCATTTTGGTGAACCTATTAGTTTTTGCTAGTTCCTTGTTCTATTTGCATGTTAGATCATCCTTTCATTTGTATAATTATTTTCCTTTCTTTTCTTTGGTTTCCCTCATTCATGCCATGTCATTTTTCTTTTCAAATAGTTAGACCTTATCCTTCTAGGACTATTCCCCATACTATCCCTCATCTTAACCCAACCATGGATCTATTCCTCTCTTTATATTGAAACTATGTCTTTCTTTCCAACTATAAAATTTGACCAAGAAGAATAACTTGATCTCCAAAAATGAATGAAGATTGTATCACAAATTCAAGAGGTCAAAAATTACATTATTATAGAGGTTATCCTTATTCTTTTCAATATTCTTGACTCTTTTGGCAACCTTATCCTTAATAATCTTGTAGGGCTAGAGGTTATGAAAAATACTAGTGATTGTACATGCTAGTTCCCTCTCTTACAATATATTTTAATTCACATGATTTATGTCATCCACCATTCCTTATAATACTTATATTAGTATATCTTCTTCATCATTCATTCCTTCTTATTTTAATCCACTTACTTCCTCACAACCTATCCTCCAACTAATACTCAAAATTTTATCTTTCCATATATCTCTCTTCTAGTATCCCTTGACTCTCCCCCTTTCACCCAAGCTAATTTTATCACATCACTTCTTATCTTACTCACATCCCATATTACACCAATGTGTTTATGATTATTACTACTTCTCCTCATACCAATGTTTCTGCTCCCTTCCCATCATTATGGGACTCATTACTCCTATCCTCCTTATCATCCTATTACCACACCATTTTATTCATATTTTTCTTTACTTTATCAAATATTTTCTTATGTACCTCCACCACCTCCCCCTTCTTATTCATCAACTAATCTTATCATGCCTCATATTTTGCACTATCTATAATAAATTCAATAAAAAAATTGATGCTTTTCCCAACAATTAAGGGAAATTTCCATGAATCATGACTATAATCGTCAATCATATGATATCATGCTACATTCCTTACCCCCTAATTTTAAGGCATCATGCCTTCCACTCTATGATGGCAAAGAAGATCCTATTATTTATGTCTATACTTTCTACTCCTTTTATCTAGACTATATTTATATAAATCACATTTATTTTGTAAACTCTTCCCTCACTCACTCAAGGAACATGTACTTGAATGGTTCTATTATCTATCACATGCTTCCATGAGAAACGAGATGATAACCAAATCATTTACCAATCACTTTCAAATTTAAATTTCTCTTGAAGTAAATTTCGCTTATCTTATGTATTGCATGCATGAACCTCAAGATAAATATAGTGATTTTTTCCTTATATTCCAATCAATTTTGGGAAAGGTTCATCATTATTTACTAGACATATGGATTCAAATATTTATCCTAGATAGTCTTACCCCATAAATATTTAAAAGATAATTTTCCAAAAGCACTTTTGTAGACCTATGTTCAACACTTAGATATTGTTAGACTAAGATGGATAAGATTAGAAAAGATTCTACAAGAATGGAAAACACAAAATCTACTAAACCTTATATGATATCATTCATAATTAACATTAATAACATGAAAGAGGAAGTTGATATAGTATCTATAACCACCCCTCCACAATCTACCATATCTCCTCCTCTCATACCATCATCATCTTATTCTAATTCCATCTCTCTCCAACCTAGATGCCCTCAATAGCTCACTAGGCTTGTGGATTCGTATCAAATAGTCATGACTCAAGATCTTTCAACAAACCTTCTCCACCTTCCTCTCCATAGGAACTATAACATGAAAGTATTCTATCAATACCACAAGGTTCTCAAACAATAAAATTAAGAGATGTATTTTCTTGAAACATAAGATCCAAGACTTGATAAACAATAACCTCATCCATAGAAAAAATAAAAAAGGTAACTCTTATGTAGTACCTTCCAACCAAAATCTCTCAATTTTCATAAACCATTTTCCTCATCATTTAAACAACATTTATCCCATTCACAACCCCTACCTCTAATGAAAACATAAACACAAAATTAGATACCCATAAGGACATGACACTTTAATTTGAGGATATGATTGGAATGATAGAGGAACAACCAACTAATGGGGGTTCTATATCTTCTCATTTGTCTATAGGAATTGTTATGATCACATTTATAGAAAACAAAGTACCAAATAAAAATTACTATAGACCCTTATACATTGATGTTGTTGTCAATCACAAAATTTACAAGGGTATTTTATTGATCCTACATGAAATTTCAATATCATTACTAAGGAACACCTCCATAGTATTTTTTCCTATCATGAATCATATCCAAACTCAAGCATATCTTTGAAATGCTGCAATGGGACATATGAGGAAACATTATTCAACTCATTGAAATTGGTTCTAAGGTTGTGGGAGTATTTCATGTTATACCTTTTCCTAATCACTTTCACATCCTTCTAAGAGGACTATGGCTGTGAGCATACAAAATTGTCCCATCAATTGTACACCAATTCCTTAAGTTTCGTAACAAAGATAGAATAATCACAATATCCTAGACCAAATTTAAACTAATTTTTATTGGTGTTAATTTCACCATGATTCATCTCATTCATAAGCCTAAGGGTTCACCTCATCATTGACATGATACAATGTTTAACAAATATATATACTACATAGAACACAAACATATGTCTCTTAATGGGAATCCTAAGTATACACATGTTAATTCTTCTTAACTCAATTTAATGACACCCTCACAATAGATCATACACCTAATACTTATAATAATTTATCTTCACATCACCCTTCTTATCCACATCCTCCTCCTCTATATCAACTTAGGGGTTTCTCTCATCCTCCCATAGCTTTTTCTCAATAAGGTAGGTATATTTCCATGACTAATCTCCTCAACACACTTTCCTCCTCAATAATTGTCATCTTCATCATCTTCTAAAATTTATAAAGAGTTTTCTCAACCATATCCTTCTCCTCCTCCACTCCTTTCCCCTTCAACACTTTTATTTCTCTTAATTACTCAACATTTATCTTCTTCTCTTGCTAGACTACCTCTCATAATTCCACCCATTCCCCCATCTCATCTCCCTCTTCCTCATACTTATCCACATAGATCCAAGAGGCATTTTCCTCTAACCCCAAAGGAAATTTTCCAAAAACTTACTTCCCTTTCACATCATTCTCCTTCACATCAACCCCTTTTATTCTAGTCATCATATTTTATATACTCATTCTTCCTTAAATTACAACCTCCTTCCAACCTTTCCTCTTCACAATATATTCCCTCACATCCTTGTACTTCCACTATTTCTCATCACCTATATTTTAGCTAAAACAATCCTTCACCTTTGTCACCTCAAGGTATGATAATTGATAATACTCTTACTATTTAACCTCTCCTTCACCTTCACCTCATGCTCCTTCTCCTAGTATATCTTTTATTCCCTTTCTACCATCTCTATCATTCCTTCATGTTGTTGCACCTCCACCCCATGCTATGTTTGACTCTATATTACTTGCATACCTCTCCTTACATTCACATTCAGCCTGCCTACCAATGAAGTACATTTTTCTAATACCTCTTTCTTAGATGATGATTTGATGGAAAATGAGCCCCCAGTAGGTGGAGATTGGATTATTGTAACCCTTATTTTTTGTACATTTAGCTTTTATTTTTTATGACTATCTTATTCCTCTAGTGTTTATATGTTTTTTAAGTTTGTTTATTTTACATTTTTTCTATACATCTTATTTATTTTACATATTTTCCTTCTATGGGTCTTCTTTATTTTGGTTCCTTATTCCTTTTTAAGAATAGTTATGATGCAAAGTACTAGGGACTTACCACCCTTTTAATGTTGATCCAAGATTGAATTTTCTTTGTATTTTTTCTCTTTTGACTTCCATATCCCTTTTCCTTGTATTTATAATTTTAATATTCTCTCATTTTTCCTTTTTTTAACTTTACTCTTTTATTCCTTGCATTATCTAAGCACCACTTGGGCATAATATAGATTTATAGGTTTCACAAACAACACCCTTATTTTATGCACACAAAATCAACCAAGAATTTTTTTTCGCCCCTCTTCCTACATACACCTACCTTTTCACATATCTACCTTTTTCACCTATGTTTATTATTAGATAGGTAAAATGGGTTTTGAAAGGGCCTCAAAACCCTTTATAAACAACTAAAGATCATAAAAAGAACAAACTCATAACAATACATTTTTAAACAATGAACCCCAACACCAATATAAAAATAAAATAAAAAACATGAAAAAAATAACCAACATAGAACATAGTAGCTTAGATTTGTTTAAGGATTCTAGACACCTCCATTTCTTGCTAGTAGAAACTCTCATGGATTTTGAAAGTCTTGTAACTCCTTTTTCTCCTTTTCAAGTGTTTTATTTTTGTTTCTCCTAGTCCTTACAATCAACAGAGATAGTCTTGTCTTCTACACATTTTATCTCATGGCCTCCAAAAATCTCCTTAAGTTTCTCATTTAGGATCTTAATACTAGTAACACTATTTTGGATAGATAATTTGCTAACCTAAATAAACCTATTGATACTATCATATTTTTTTGTAACTCTCTCAAGTGTGACCAATCTATTGTTATTATCATCCTTTCACTCTTTTGAATCCCTAGAAGCATGGTAACACTTATTTATTTAATATCTTCTAAGTCCTTCTCCACCCTATTAAAATTTGGAATAGCATCCCATTCTTAAAACATTCTACTATCAACCTCCCATAAAATTGACTCTAACCACCCATATTTTTTTCATAGTGGCAATTTTCAAAATCAACCAATCAATTTCCACAAAAAAAACATTTTAAATGAATGTTGAGTTTTTGAAACCTCCTAGATCGTCCACATAATGTCTAATATCTCCTACCTTAAAGAGGAAGGAAAGGGATCCAAAATCAATATAAATGGGACCCCCTTCAAAGGTTTAGGGAGAATTTTTTCCCTTTCCTCTCCACCATCTACTACTCCATCTATATATTCTCTTGAATGACCTCCTTATGATTCTTCTCATTAATCATTTCAGCATCCATAGAGTCTTCAATGGCCACTTTATTAACTTTCTTGTTTGATTTCCTCATAGGAAGGGGCTTAGTCTTGTTTAGGGAGACATTTTTCCATTTCCTCTCCACCATATACTCCTCCATCTATACATTCTCTTGAATGACCTCCTTATCATTCTTCTCATTGATCATTTCAACATCCATAGAATCTCCGATGGCCACTTTATTAACTTTCTTGTTTGATTTCCTCATAGGAAGGGGCTTAGTATTGAAATTATCCAACACCCTCTTTATTTTTCTTTCCCAAGGGATCACATACTCCTTTGATTCCTACCACTCAAAATCCTTTGGAGACACTAGAAAACTTTCTCTAGGAGAAGAATCCAATGGCCCAAAATCTGACCCACCCCTCTTTCCATCAATCTCATGGGATCTCCTCAGAGAATGCACATAATTTCTAGTTGAAGTATCAAAATAATCAACTAAATTGAGCATATTATCATCCCTCGACTTAACAATCAAGATAGGGCTTCTAATACTCAAATTTTAAGCTTTCATAAATAAAAATAAGCAGAATCAACCCCTAGTGATGGGGGTCATTCTCGGGGGTTTTTAACAATATTGTATAGAAACCTCCAAAGATGAGAGAAGATAGAAAGGAAAATAAACTTTCATTTTATACCTAAAGGGATTTAACAAAACAAAATGATAACCATATATGTATTTCAATCTACATTCGAGGGTTGCATACCTCATAATACATTGCACCACATTTGCCCAAAGTGGTTTGATAGAGTTTTACTCATACCCAAAGTGTAATTTAACTGGTTTCTCTCTCTCACCATGTTTAAGGAATGTAGCCATGGATTCATCTCCATACCTTCTTTATTTAAACACCTTAACTCCTTCCATGGATAATCCCATCACCTAAACAACCAATTCCTTAGTAATGAGGCATTTTGTTCCTTCAATAGAAACTCTTATCTCTTTCCAACCTTTGGTGAAAGCTTTAGAAACAACCAATTCATGCCCCTTCAACCTTTACAAATAAAGAATCAATTTTCATAATATGAATGTTGGACTCAAGGGAACACTGAGAGGGGGGGGGGAGGGGTGAATCAGTGTTCAACAAATCTTAATTAATCTGAAACTCAACCTTTTTGCCATTACATTAAAAGAAAGATGCAAGCATTCAAAGGAAACATTCATAACACCATGACACACATATTTTTGTGTGGAAACGTTGTTAGGGGAAAAACCACGATGGAGGTTAATCCATAATTTGAGTACTCAAATAAAGTTTTACAAAAGGGAATGCACTTGCATTCAGGCACACTGCCTAGAGCTCACTGCCCAAAAGGGAAGGCTCAGTGCCTTACACAAGTTCAGATTAAAACCATCTGAAGGATGAACTGAGATAGTAGCATCTATTCATGCTAGGTTACAGTTCCGGTGAAGATCATAGATTAGATTTTGGAATTTCTTTCTAACTCTGCACTTCGCTCTGCTCTGCTTTGTTCTTTTCTACTCTTTGCATCACACAGACAAATTCACACTATTACTCTGTTGAATTTTGCACCATATTCACATTCGCTATCTTCACATACTTCTCCACATATGACACACACAAAATTATAAAACCGATCTCATATATATATATATATATATCCGTTATCAAGGATTTGATCATTTTTATGTCCACTTCATAAAACATTTAGTTCTTCTCAAATATCGGCCAGATCCACCACTAAATATTTATGTGCATCCTCAAAAGTCGGTTAAGACAAAGAGAGGACCTAAAAAACCATAATAGAGCATGAAAACATTTGATTAATTACTTTGTAACATAGAATAAATGGAAATCTACACAGATAGATGTGTTAAATCTAATCTAACAAATATTAATCTAAATCAAACAACTAAGAACAAGTAAAAATCAACAAAACAATTAAAACTATAACTAGAACAGTCTCACCGAATATGCGTCCACTCCTTCGAATTATCTTGATTATCCTTCTCCATTTTGTTGTCTCAGTATTCTTGCCCTCAGATTTTTAGTATTGATGCAAACATAATCTGGATGTATTGTCTCAGCAAAATATCCAAGATAATATGTTCTTCTAAAAAGTATTGATTTTGGGAGGAGGAATAATGATAATGACAGGTCAATTTATAGAAACTGGGTTTTCGAATGATTGGCTCAGATTTGAAAGAGAGATCAATGAACGAGATTGATGAATTCCATACGATGTGAGTTTTGTGTCAATTAGAACATGAATTAGGAAATTATGAAGGATAGAGATTAAATTAGAACAATAACTTAATCTTTTGTCAAGACTGTTCGAAAATAGAAAGAACACAAGTTCCAAATTAAATAAACAATTTAATCTTTAGTTGAGAGTCTTCAAAAATAGAAGAAATAGACTTTGAATGAAAAAGACAAAGTTAGAACTCGAAGAATAATCCGTTTGAATGCACACATGAATTAATTAATTAAATAGAGATATTTAATTAATAAACACATTCATGCATATGAGTTAGAACTAGTTAACTGACTGGTTGTGACAGAGAGTCCTCTCATAGAGACGATCAGATATTGAATCCAGAGATAACTGATGGATTTAAAATAGATCTTGAGTCAGAAGGTGAGTGAATAATTAGATAACTAGACGACAGAAGAATGTGATAGAAACAATTAATTATGAATTAAATGTTAATTTAATTCAACATTCGAAATTGAAAGATTTAATTAAACAAATAATGTAATTTATTTAATTGACTGTTGAAAAGGATTAATTGAATAATTAAATAATAAATATTTAATTATAGTTGAAATATGACAAAGGGGTAATTAAATAATAAATTATGTAATTAAGAAGTAGAATTAATTAGTTAGCGACATAATTAAATAAATATGATTTATTTAATTAATCAAATTGAATAAAGGTCATTATGAATTAATTAAATAATTAAAAGGTTATTTAATTAATAGAGGAAATATGTGTTTAGAAAAGTAATTAAATAACAAGCATTATTTAATCATGACCACAGACATTAGAAAATTATGTCGAAAGTGGCACTCGCAGGCCTAGACCAATTTTCAGTGTCTACAATTTGCCCCTCTTTGATACAATGTCATTTCAGTGTTGTGTCAAGAAAATATGCCCCAATCGTGCCCCAGTATGAAATAGGTTAGGGTATGCCCCTTCGGGAAAATAGAAAAAATTTTGAAAATTTTCAAAAAAATCAGGAAATATTCTCGATAAGTCAATTTGATAGTCAAAAATGCTATGGAGTAGACAAAATTGAATTTGGAAGTGTTATGGATGTGTAAGGGTTAATAGAAGTTGGAATTTTAAGCAGACAATAGACAAGGTCAGAAGAAATGCCACCCAAACCCTTCGTATAAATATAAATTAGGTTGAAAACCAATTCATTTGCACTCGGAAGAGTTGAAGAATTGAGAATTTTGCTCTGAGTAGTGGACAAAGATGTATCCAGTTCCCTACGCTACGCATCGCGGATATTGGATCCGGACATTCAAATGGCCAGCTGATGTAGGACCCTCGGTATATACCCTAAAATGAGCTTTTGAAATTTTATTTTGCACGTAGTTTTAGGCACTTAAAAATTATTTTGCACATGTGGTCTTTCGTGATCAACACATATGTGTTCGTGCGCAACGCATCTGCTTGTGGAACAATGCATTTGCAATGGGTACCGAAGTGCCAGCAGACTTCGCCTTCTTCATTGTTTCTTTGTACTTCTTCAACTGTTCTTGGAGCTTCTTCTTTGGGTTCATCAATTACATGTAGTATAGTGAAATGCAAGTGATATAATGTAACGCATATGCATATAGGTAGGTAGAATGAATTTTCACCGCATATGAATTGAATGCCGAATTTTCTTATCTACTAAAATGAATTGATTTATGAAACGCATATGAAATGTGCAATGCAAATTATTTGGTCTGCAATGCATTTGTAGAAATGCACCGCATGTGCTATAGTGAGCCGCATTTGGCTGGTAAAATTTTTTGATAAAAACTTGAAAAAATTGACATTTGACATCATGGTTGAAATGCACTATACAGGTTATTTTAGATCTCATTTATACCCGGGAGACATGACCTGATACTTTTGAGTTGAGAGCTCGGTTGGTTAGTGCAAAGACATGATTACTTTGGAGACTTGAACTTCATCATGTGCTGACTATGCCCACGATTAGGGAAAATAGAGGTATGTTGACCACTTTGTGCGAGCAATGGCAATCTGAGACCTCATCGTTTCATTTTCCGATTGGGGAGGCAATGGTTACATTAGAGGATGTTTATAGGATCTTGAGACTACCTATTAGAGGAGAGATGATTATGTATGACACACAATGTGGGTACAATGAGCTGACTAGATTTTATGTTGTTGACGACATTAGGAGATTAGGGATAGAGCACTATGAGATCAGATGGAAGGTTCTAGCGGATAGATATGAGAAGATAGATTGTATTTTATGTAGATTGATTGGAGGGATAGTTCTTCTTGACCAGTGGGGTCATGGATTTCCTATCGAGTGGGGAGAGATGATTGTGGGGATGTTAGAGAGAGAGGTTGTGTATGTGTGGGGTCCCTGTCTGTTAGGCATGTTGTACTTTCACTTACATGATATAGTGTACTGAGATGCACAGTCTATGAGCTGCGGTACCACTCTTCTCATTGTTTGGGCATGGGAGTGTATTGTTGTATTTCATCCTCCTATTACTATAGAGCGAGAGGCTAGATTTCCATATGTTTTCTGATAAATGGGAAACATTATTCAAAGTCATGTCGGAGACACGGGTTATTGGAGACATGCACTGGATACATTGGTTCAGTTCATGTAGAGGCCATACATGGATTGTGAGAGATGGTCAGATGAGGACAGGCATTTGACCTACTATAGGTAGATACATTATTTGATTGGTAGGAATTTTTTGAGTGTACACATTATTGAGAGACACCTGCCAAACCGTGTATTGAGACAATTTGGAGAGGTTCAGGATGAGCCTAGAGGTAGAGCAGAGTTTGCTCAATCTTCCAGAGAGGTTCCACACTGGGGGCCTATGATACCAATGGCTACTGCAAAGGCAAAGATTTAGGCTTTACAGCCTTTGCTTTGGGGATGGAGAGGCGAAGCAGCAGATCCAGGGACTACAACTGCTTATGACACCTAGTGGGTAGAGCATCGTCCTATTTTGTATACATATCTGGATCAGCCGACACCAGTAGAGAGATGAGGTACAAGGCCGAGAGGGCGGTGTAGAGGTAGAGGTGGTGGTAGAGGTGGTGGTAGGGGTGGTGGTGATGATGGCACAGGTGGTGATGGTAGATGAAGACGACGAGGATGGAGAGGTGGTCTGGTAGGTGGACTATCACCTTTTCGAGAGGCGAAGGTGGAGGATGTAATGATGTTGGACCTCAAAGGTGGAGCAGAGGCACGGGTTGGAGACAAGCATTCTGTCGAGGAGGCAGTAGTAGAGGAGCATGTAGAGGTAAAGATTGGCGGAGAGGACCCTACAAAGGAGGAGGAGGTTGATGTGGATATTGATCCTCTTGGTATTCTGGCAGATTATGGGGAGGATGATATTGAGGAGGAGGCACCCATGGAGGAGCAGGAGAGAGAGCTCCAGGATCAGATTGTAGAGGGGCAACGAGATGATGAGGCTCCTAGGGATAGTGATAGGGAGGCATTGGAGGAGAGGCTAAGAGTGGTTATAGTAGAGCTAGATGCCTTGCGGATAGAGAGAGAGAGTGCTTTTATGGAGAGAGATATTGCTCTTATGGAGAGGGACCAGGCAGTAGCCCAAAGACAAGAGATAGAGCAGCAGTTCATAGAGGTTAGATGCCTTTGCAATGGTACTCCATCTAATGGTATGGTTTGTGAGCTATTCATAATAGTAGAGAGGGTGACATATTATAGATATTTGTATGAGTCAGTGGTGCCAGTAGAGAGACGAGCTCTGAGCTTTTCAAAGGTTCGCAGTCACAGATCACAGAGCATGAGTCATACTAGGACACAGAGTATAGAGAGTGTGGTAGGACCATCGAGATCGAGTCCATATGGCAGGCCTTCCACCTCATAGAGAGTACCTCTGAGGAAGTTTCCTCCACCTTCACCATGTGACATAGTGGCAGTGGAACATGTTGACACTATTATATATGTAGACATTGTATTTTGATCAGAGATCCTGCGAGCGCAGTTTGATTTATGGATACATTCTGACATTGTACTGTGACATGTTATTTTGAGTGATATATATATGATTTTTGGCGACTTCTATATGATATCTAGTTCTATTTTACAGTGATGCATTTTTTTCTATATGATTATGTTTCCTATATGATGTATGTACATGTGTTATGAATGATTGTTTCTACATGTGGTGATTTTATGCAGTCTATGATGTTATGATGATTCTAGTTACTTATGATAATGGAATGCAATGTTCTATATGATTTATTTTATATGTGATGGTTATATACATGTAATGTTTCCATTATGTACCTTATGACGATGGAATGCCTATTATGCCAAGATTTTGTAGATATGCAATGAAGATTTATAATGTTCATTGTGTTTGAAATGTAATGTAACTATATGATGTAGTACACTATTTGCATAATGCTTATGGAATGTATGCATATGTAGATTATCTAATTTTTTATTGTGTCACAGGACTTTATCATTATGTCAAAAAAGAGAAATGTCAGCACAAATGATTTCATAATGTAAGTAAGAAACAACAAAGGAGGTTGATTGAAAAACAGATGATCTTCGATATTTTTCCATATATGCTAAGCTTTCTTTTTTATAAGCTTTCTTTTTTATCATCATTGGGTGGGACTGACACAAATGGATAGTACACACCATGATATCAAATAGACCATAGTGTACAAAGTCATAAATTTGAGAAAAAACAAACAATTGTAAATAAGGTGTGTCTTAACTCATACTAAGGATAAGATTGCCCCAGTCATTTTGTCTTGACAAACCACAAACAACAAAAAAATAAAAGACGGGTCATGAGACATCATTGCTCCTCTAAATCCTTGATAGGACATCCTTGAGAAAACTAGTAACATGAATCAAAAACCAAAGTTTAAAAAGATAGTTGACATAAAACAACCAAAGAAAAAGAGTCCTGAGACATCCTTGCTTCTCTAAATCCTTCAAGGTACATCCTTGAGAAAGCTAGTAACCAGACCTATTCACAAATCGATAGAAAGATAAGACAATATAAGATATAAATTCATAAAGCCAAATAAAATTATTCGCCAAAACTTGATCTTGTGGGATTGTTTGATTTTTTGATGTTCGACATAGCATAATGTGAGGGATGACACATACCGTATAAGACATTGAGTCTGGTTTCAACTTGGTGACTATCTGTGTAAGGCATAACAAAGCCTAGTTTCAGAAAGACATGTGTCGTATAAGACGTTGGAGCTTGATGATGTTGATGCGACAAGCTACATGAGGCTATGAAAATTTGGCGATGTTCGTTGACAAGAAAGACATATCTTGCTTAAGACATAAGTTGATAACTCTGACAATGTGTTTGATATTGATTTGATGACAGTTTCCAAATATTTTCCTTGTTGATGCATGACTTGTTTTGATTCCTTGACTGATTTGAGTGTGTGTGTGTTGACAGTGTATGACTTGAGATGATATACCCTAAAGGACTGACCTAATGTGGCCTCGGGGGCTCATCAATTGATTAGCCTTGCCTATGTTGTACACGCAAAGACCTCATAGTTTGACCAAACTTTAACTGACATAACTGACTAAAAAATATGTACTTAAGTTGATGATATGCAACGTGTGTGATAGTGAATGTGATAAACCCTATTGGACTGACCTAGTGTGGTCTCGGGGGCTCTTGATTGATTAGTCTTCCCTACGTTGTACACACAGAGATCTTGTAGTTCGACATGACCAATGACTTTGAATGTACAAAGAGTCATGGTTTTTAATGTGTGTGATACATGACAAACCTAGATAGACAATCCTAATGCCTTGGGGGCACATCGACTAATGGCCTTGCCTATGTCTAGTCATAGAGGCAACGTAGTTCGACTATGTCTATGACTGACTTAACATAACTGACTTGACTTTGTTTTTGGGATTGTTTGACATGTTCCAATTTTATTTTTCTTTTGAATTTTTGAAGTTTTTCTATTGTTTTTGAATTTTTTCAGGACATTTTCTGATGGTGTAATGCTATGTACAAGGTCCTCATGGCACGAAACAAGGATTTTACCCCAGTCGGGAATAAGAATTGTGAGATGGAGTGGGGAATGTGAAGGAATGGACTTGATGTCAATCATTCCAAGCAATGGATAGGACAACCATTTATTATGAGGGATAGTGAAAAAGTCTGATTGGAATGATGGTAGATGAAAGAGCGAGTTTGACTACGTATGGCACCTATTTTCCAGGTTTTCACCATGGTACTTATCCATAGCACCACCAAAGTGGTTTTCACTATTGGACGGATTATTTCTTTTTAATATTTTGTTGATTTTCCAAAAAATTTTGTGTTACAAAGACGCCTATTTACTAGGTTTTTCATCAAGGTAAACATTTTTTTGTTTTTTCCATTTATTTTTTTGATTAAGAGAAAGACTCTCAGAAGCTACACATAGAACCTCTTCAGATGAAGGTTGTTTATTGGTGACCAAAGTGGTTCTCCTTCAGGGGTAGAGAGTTGGTACGCTCCTAATCCAAAAGCTTCTATGACAATATAAGGCCCTCACCAGTTAGGTTCAAACTTACCTGGTTTTTCTCATTCAGCTTGATTCTTGGGATTCTCCATTAAAACCAAGTCACCAATGTCAAAGTGTCTATTTAGAACTTTCCTATTATAGCTACGATGAAGACAATTCTGATATGCTTGCAAATGGTCTAGTTATTTTTGTATTCATTCATCCAGTAATTCTAACTCTTGTAATCTGGATACACGGTATTCTTCATCATCAATGTGACCTTTCAAGGATACACTCAGGGAAGGAATTTCAACCTCAATAGGTAAGATAGCTTCAAATCCAAATACTAGGGAGTATGGAGTGGTGTCAATGGGAGTACGGATACTTGTGCGGTAAGCCCATAAGGTAGGATTAATCTGTAGATGTCAGTCATGACCAATGTCATTGACAATCTTTTTTAGGATTCTAACAATGGTTTTATTAGATGCCTCAGCTTGGTCATTACCTTGTGGGTAATATGGGGTGGAAAAATGATGTTTGATATGGAACTCTTCACATAGATGTTGTACTTCTTGGTTTTTGAATGGGCGGCCATTGTCTGTGATAATGGATTGGGGTACACCATACCGACAAATGATATAGTTTAAGATAAACTTGGATATTTGTGCGTTGGTGATGTAGGTCATGGGAATAGCTTCAATCCATTTGGTGAAGTATTCGGTGGCAGTTATGATGAATTTATGACCATTGGATGATAGAGGGTGTATCTTACCTATGAGGTCAATTCCCCATTGGGCAAAGGGCCATGGTGATGTAATCGGATGAAGCTCCTATGTTGGTGCTCTTATCAAATATCTGTGTATCTAACACTATCTACATTTCTTTACAAAGATATATGAGTCTTTTTCCATTGTAGGCCAATAATAACCTAATCTCATAATTGTATGGGCTAAAGTAGGACCACTAGAATGGGATCCGCATATACCCTCATGAGAAACTTGCAAGGTTTCTTGTGCTTCTTCAGCATCGAGACATCTGATTAGGGCGCTATCTAAGGTACGCCTATACAGGGTATCTTCAATGATGGTGTATTTAGTTGACTTACGAATAAAGGTTCTACGTTGGTTGTTTGACAAGTCTAGAGGTAAGGTTTGGTCATTTAGATAGTCGAATACGTCTTTGTACCAAGGGGAAGTAGGACCAAAAATCATGCACACCATCACAGAATCGGGAACATCATAGGCAGGGACCAATAGTTATTCAACCAAAAACTCAAACTTAGGCACGTTGCTCGGAATATCCAATAAGGAACCCACGATTGCCATAGCATCTGCAGCCCTGTTCTGAATACGTGGTATTTGTTGAAAGGTAATGTCATCAAAGTACTGCTTGAAACTATCAGCCATGCACTTGTAGGGGGCAAGTTTCTCATCCTTAGTTTCATAATCATCATTTACTTGTCGGACTACTAGCTGAGAATCGCCAAAAACATGTAGACTCTTAATCTTCCATTGGGTTGCCATTCGTAGTCTTGTCACTAAGGCTTCATACTCTGCTATGTTTTTGGTGCAAGGAAAAGAAATTCTGAATGATTTAGGAATAGTATCGCCCTGAGGTGTAACAAATAGGATACCTTCTCCTGAACCATGATTTGTATGTGACCTATCAAAGTATAATTTCCATTTGGTTCTAGTGTCAATTTTGAAGATAAATTCATCAAGAAAATCCGCCACTAAAGGATGGTCTACCTTCATGGGTGCATCCACTAACTAATCTGCAATCACTTGTCCTTTTATAGCTTTCCTTTCCACATATTGGATGTAATACTCACTAAGTATCATAACCCATTTAGTGAACTGGCTTGTTAATGTTGCTTTACTTAGAAGATATTTGAGAGGATCAATCTTTGCGACCAACATTGTTTGGCGATTTACCATATAGTGCCAAATTTTTTGAGTAGAAAATACTACCACAAGACAGGCATGTTCTATGTTACTGTAATTTAATTCATATCCCACCAAGGTATGACTAATGTAGTACACTCCTCTCTCATGACCTTGATCATTGTTTTATGCGAGAAGAGATCCGAATGTTGACTGAGTTGCTAAAATGTATAGTATTAACGGTTTTCCATCTATAGGTGGCATTAAGACAGGTGGAGTCAGTAGATAATCCTTGATCTATTGGAAATCTTCTTGACATTTAAGTGTCCACACAAATGGTACTCCTTTCTTCAGTAAATATTGAAATGGGTGTATTTTGTCTGCCAGTTGTACAATGAAATGCCTAATAGACTATAATCTTCCCTGTAGTGTTCTTAGTTGACCAATGCTGACTGGAGGAGGCATTTCTATGATAGATTTTACCTTCTTTGGATCTACTTCAATGCCTCTTATAGAGATGATGTACCCTATAATTTTCCTTGATTTCACCCCAAAGACACATTTCTTTGGATTTAGTCTAATGTTGTAATTCTCTAGCCTCTAGAATATCTTGTCTAGAACTTTCAAATGATTTTCCCTTGTTACTGATTTAGCTATAATGTCATCAACATAATATTCCATGAGAGTATGTACAAAGTCATGGAAAATAGTAGTCATTTCTCGATGATAGGTAGCTCTCGCATTCTTAAGCCCAAAAGGCATAACATTCCAACAGTATGTTCCCCATGGACACGTGAAAGTTTTCTTGTGTTGGTCTTCAGCTACAATTTTGATTTGGTTATATCCAAAGAAACCATCCATGAGGGATAGCATCTTGTATCCTACTGTAAGATCTACTATCATTTCTATGTTCGGCAAGGGGAAGTCATCCTTAGGACATGCCTTGTTGATGTCTCTAAAGTCTGTGCAAATGTGGATACCCCCAGTTGGTTTAGTCACTGGCACAAGATTTGAAATCCAGTCTGCATAGTCTATGGTTCTTATGAATCTAACATCCAAGAGTTTCTTAAGTTTTACTTCGACTAGTAGAGCAATCTGTGGATGCATTTTCCTTAACTTTTGTTTGACGGGCTTAATACTTGGTTGCAATGGTAGATGGTGCAATATAAGTTCTGGATCCAACCCAGGCATTTTTTCATATGACCATGCAAATTTTATCTGTCTTTTTGTGAAGTCTTGAAACTCTTATTTTTTTTCCTTGTCAATGATGTGGCAAAATATACTATCTAAGGATTTTCTTCTATATTTATGTTGAATTCAACATACTCTTCTACTAGCATTGGTGACTTTTCCTATTGAACTAGGAGAATGTTTAAACCTCCATCCTTGGGTGCCTCAAAGAGTTTTTCGCCCTTAGATACATCCTTTATTTTTTTTATTTCTTCGTCCAAAGATGCCTTTTGTTTTTCACTTAGGGACTTGTCATTTTTCTCATTTTCATCATTTTTCTTTTTATTTTCATTTTTGCGACTAGAGGTGTAAATAGACTCCCCAAAATATGCTTTTTCATCCAAGTCTATGGTAAAACTATCTTTATGATCCCCTCTTGGTGTGCCTTCTCAAAGTCCCATGAACTCAGCTATTGCTTCGCCATTCTCGAATGTGTCTAAGATGGGTGTACCTTGTTGATCTCAGTCTATAAGTTGGGGATATATGAGGGGCATCTCATCATCAGAGTTATCAAAGGTGGAAGCTGAAGAGGTGAATATAGAGTGGTTGACATGGTCACAGAAGTTTTGGACTAAGTCATTCTTGTTCTTTTCCCTATGGCTATGTAAACTTTGATGTGAGACTATTGCAATGGCTAGGTTGTTAGAATATGGTTTGTGAGGTTCCCAAGATGCATGATCAAGGGTTTCCCAATTATAGTGCTTAAGCCATTCTTATTTGGACAAGGACTTCTTATTACAGGGACTAGATGGCTTTGGTAAGGGTTTTATCATTTGGTCCAATTCTCCAAATAGATTATCTAGGTTCATGGTGTTGGCAGAGGAAAGGGAATCCCATTAATAGTCACTTGAGTCAAGGGATTCATCGTAAACTAGGGGAAGTGGTTCATGAGATATCTTGATGTCTGCATAAGCACTCACTTCCACCTGAAATGGTGACGAAGTACTAGGAAAACCAATTCTAAGCGGTTGAAACCCTAGCACTAGGTATTTTGTTCATGGTGAGACAATGATTGGTTCTATCCTTCAATTTTGATGTAGTCCTAACCCACTATATCCATCATAGCTTTGCTTTGCATCATCTTAAATCCTTTTCCATATTGATCCTTAGCTACTTGAATAGACAGTGAGGGGTATTCATCGTCTTCCTAGTACAACCAGGAGGTAATATCACCTTGGTCCACAATTTCTTCACTTAACTCTCCCCATTTGGTCAATGTCATTGTAGGGGGAACATGAAATGTGACTACTTACTGTCTTCTATCTGCCATAGGTAAGCCATATGCCTTAGGTGGAACCAACTAACTGACACAATAGGATGCCTTCAAGTGATATTCTCCACAGCCCTTGTCTTGGATCTCGACCTTAGGATTGGATGATGGTATTTTGAATGAAATAGACTTGGTAAGATGTGATGGATCAGCATATAGAGATAAATTGGATGATGAAGCTTCTTGGTTAACTGGTACTTGTCGTTGTGGAATTTCCCTTAGGCTTGTACAATATTGAAAAGGATCTGGATCACCATCAATCGTGATCTCGGTGCCATTATACGGGAATTTAAGACATTGGTGATATGTGGAAGGTATGGCTTTCATTGCGTCTATCCAAGGTCTACCTAAAAATAGGTTATACGGAAGGGTGAGATCCAAGACTTGGAAGCTGGTGTTCATAACTTCTAGGCCAATTCAGATAGGGAGTGTGACAACTCCTTTGGATGATCTTTCCTCATCATCATAAGCCTTGATGACTATACTCTTAGAGGTTTCTACGCATGCTTCTGAGAATCCTAATGCCTTAACAAATTTTAGGGTACACAGGTTCAAACCTGCTCCTCCATCTACCAAGACTCGTTTGACTTTGGTTTGATGGACTAGGACTTCAAGATGTAATGGGTCATTATGATTGGTCTTTTCTATTGAGTAATCTTGTTGGGAAAATGTGGCATGATGGGAGTTGGTTAAATATCCTACCATTTCTTTGAAACGATTGACATCTAAGTCGGTAGGAACAGACGTGCTCTGTAGAGCTTTGTCAAGAATGGCTCGATGCTCAGGTGATCAAGTCAAGAGTTCCAAAATGGATATCTATGCGGGGGTTTTGCTCAATTTATCAAGGAGATTGTATTTACACTTGGAAAAGTGTGAAGGTGGCTCAGAAGAATGACCTAGAAGATTTAACTTAAATCTGTGTGTGTTTACAACACATTCAGGACATTTCTTAATGGTGATGGTATGGACATTTTCATTTGTAGCTCGGAGGTGGTTTGTGATTGTACCTTTTCCATAGTCATACTTGGTATTTGCATAATTGGCTGATGGAGTATTCTTCGTTCCTGAACTAGAGGCTTTTCCTTTCGTGTGGTCATGTAATGGGTCTGTGAAGACCTTATGATCACTGTTCTTGGTATGTTTCTACCCATTGACCTCTATGATTTTGTCTTCAACAAAGTCTTGTATGATATTCTTCAGTTGTCAACATTGTTGTAGGTTGTGTCCTTTTGTTCGATGGTATTCACAATAGGCATTATCATCCCACCATGAAGGTTTAAACTATCTAGGATCATATTCTCTTGGTTCCAATGGTTTTATGAGATCATGTTTAATCATCTCTTTGAAAATTGTCTCGATTGGCTACCCCAAAGGGGTAAATTCATGTTTAGGAAATCTCCTTTGTGGTTGTTGTTGCTATGAATTTTGGACAAAATTTGTCGTTTGATCTAGATTACTTATCATTTCTTGATTGGGGTTGTAACCTCTAAGTGTGATAACTGGTCCCATATGTATGGTTTTAGCATCAACAATGTCGTCATTTGTAACATTTTTGTTTCTAGACCAGAACTTGTTTCTATCGTTGGGTGTGTTTTGATGTTGAACCACTGGGTTTTTGCCTGGTACTTTAATTTCTCCTTTGTCAATAAGGCCTTTTTCAAGGATGATGCCCTTTTTTACCAAGTCTAGGAATGAAGTACAACAATGTACCCTTAAGTCACCTCTCAGTTTTGGATTGATGATTTCAAGGAATATCATGACCTTTTGTTTTTTTTGGTATTTCAACTGGACATCTGCTAGCTAGACTTCTCCATCTCTAGAAGAAAGTGGTGAAAGTTTCACCGTCTTCTTGTGTTGTGTGGCACAAGGTAGCTATTGTTACTTCATTGTCTATGTTAAAGGCAAATTTTTTAACAAAATCCTCAAATAATTCACCCCAAGATCATATGCCATATGGTAATTTAGAGAACCATACCAGTGCTATCCCGATAAGGGTTCACGGAAATAGTCTCATCAAGTATGTGGGGTCATATGATATGTCCATGCATGTCGTAGAGAATTCTCTAATGTGTTCTAAAGGATTCTTCCTCCCATTATACTTAGGTAAATTTGGTATAATGTATCCATGGGGGAAGGGTGTCATATAGAGCGCTTTGTCAAAAGGACATGGACATAGATCTTGCGTTGAGATAGTTCATTTTCTTGACATAGACATGTTGTCCATCTGTTGTTGAAGCATTTGCATTTGGTTTTGGAGAACATCTACTTGCATCAAGGACATGTTGTTTGCATTGTTTGGATCAATGTAGGTGTTATGTGATGGGTTGTGATTTGGCGAGGGAATATGTCCTATTCGAATGTTCTGATTCAGTGTAGGGATATTTCTTATCTAAATGTTCTGATTTGGTATAGGAATTTCTCCTGTCTGATTTTTCTGATTTGGTATAGGAATATTCATGCCAACTTTAGATCTCTTACCAGTAGTGTTTGTGCCAAAGGGGTTTGATGAAGTTGGTCCTGCAGTAAATTGTAAAACTTGTGTTACGTTGAAAGGGATTGTACTTACAATTGATGATGTTTGAGTAGGTATGCTAGTTGGTATTGTTGCGGTAATTTTTGGAATAGAAACACTTGACATCACAGTTTGTGTTGGTTGAGTAGACGGTGTTTTCAAAGTATGAATATCAAATCTGGGTGGTAGTGTGGCACCTTCTACTAGCAACTTTTTTAGATATCGTTGGGGATCATTTTCCAAACACTCATCCATAAAGGATGCAAATTTAGGATCTTGTACAGTGGCGTCTATGTCTTCAACATAAATTTTTCCATGTGTGTCTCTAGTGACGTATTTTTCAAGCAAAGGTTTGTGCGGTCTTTCTTTTCTTGATGGTTGATTTCTGAAAGGATTGAAAAATTCGTTAGGGTCCGACATTGCTTTCTGTTTCTTTTTAGACCTTGTTTCAACCATGAAATTTTTCTCAAAACAGGGTAATGCAAACTATGTCTAAAAACAGGTATGTCCTATTTCTATGTTTTTTGGATTTTCCAAAAATAAAGGATATTGCTAAAGATTTCTAAAATGACGTATACTAAGATGACGTATGGTAGGACGGACAATATGCAAAATCTCGAGTAGACTATGACAGTAAATGATTCTAAGATGGGTATAACCTACCACCTATGGAATAAATCCAAGCAATGATTTGAGTTGACCAAGGAACCTGATTGTAGGACACAGATAGTTGACAAGGTGAATTTCCCAAACTAGACTGTTGAGCTGGAAAGATTCACAAATAGGATAATAGTGACTAGGCTCAATGATAGTGAAATATTAGAGCATGAATGTATCCAATGATGAGGAAAGTTATTCTATTCTACGATATGAAATTTCCTAGGAAGTGTTTAAATGTATGTAACTTAGGATGACTATGACTAGGACATATATGACACCTAATAATGCAAGGTTTTGAGCAAATTTTTTTCCAGTCTATGTCCAAGGTTGATCTTTAGAAACAGAAGCAAAAAAGACAACTATGCTTTCGGACTCAGTTTGCAATTTTCAAATTTTTATGTTGATAGTCAAATGCGGTTCACCTTTCAGATGCGGTTCTATTTTTCACAGATGCATTTCAGTTTGCAGATGCGGTGATTTGACTAAAATAGGTTTCAAATGTTGACAGGTAATTGCGGTTTTCGAACAGATGCGATTTAATTTATTGCAGATGTGACTCAACTGATCAGATGTGACTCAGAATATGGACTTTGTAAACCTAACCCCATCGATAGACAGTTGCGATTTTTGATTGACAGATGTGGCTCGCATACACACATGTGACTCACAAAATTACAGTTACGGCTTAGAAACTAGACTCTATGAAAGTTATAAATTGTTGACAGACACATGCGATGTTTAACTTAACAATTGTGACTCTCTAAGACAGATGTGATTTTAAAAATGACAGTTGCGACTCTTTTTGATAGTTGCGGTTTTCTAAAGATGATGTTTCGACTGACTCCATTTGATGATCAAGGTTTTTGATGAATACAACAAAAACAAGCACATAATACAATGTGTTTTTAGTTTGTAGTGGTGGATCTATTAAAATCAGAGAACAATTACACCCTAAGCTATGTTGGATAATATTTACTAAATTCTTACTTGGATAAATCCAGCTATGCATATTCAAGGTGGATGACTAGTAGCTTGACCCCACTGGCTCCCCTCCATGGCACTCACTTATACAGGATAGCCAGGCTACTATACCCATGAAACTCCCATGCCATACATCTCATCTCCACATATGAGCCATAAATATGTAAGACGGCTTCATAGGTCCAAACCTATTACACCAGCAAATAGAAAGGATTTTGGAAAAACTACAAGTGGTTTTTTAATTTGGGAACCCATTCAGAAGAGCCATGTGAGAGGCAATATCATTCCAATCTATAGAGGTTACCCTCTGCAAGTTTCAATGCACCACAAGGGTACTAGGGATTCAAGTGCTGATCCGCTGGGATCCTCGTAATACTAAGCTTTCCTGGAGTATTAAAATTTGTATACCGGTTGGGAGTCATTGGCGATAAGTGCGTCACCAATTTTGAGTCATCTTGGGGTGAGTACTTTTTCCCACCAAGACAGGCCCAAGTTCTAGAGTTAGTGATCGTTTCTCTTACACCTAGGATCACATAAATGCACAAGGGGAGAGGATACTTTGATATATCGAATCGGGGTTCTAAACTAACATGAACAGACACAAAAAATACTGGTTAATTTTTAAACCCAAATGAAAAGTATCTATCTACCAAACAAAAAGCTTTTAAAATAAATTCAACAAATCAATGTCTTCATAAGGTCCTACATGCAAATGATTAGTAGTTTTGTTTGTTTCTTCGACTTTTGTCCTATAGAAAATAAGTTTGTTTTTGGTTTTCTCTTTGGTCTTCTATGCTTCGTCCTACAAAAACTAAGTTATCCCCCTAAACACAGCTGCAAACCAAATATTAGCGAAAACAAAACAAGACAAAAATGACAAATCAAAATGCGAAAGTATGGAAGTTAATGAAAAAAAAGGAAAATCGTATTACCAGGCAGATGCTGCTTTTGAACCCACAAATGTGTCACGATGTTGATAGGCGGATGTAGTGCATCGTTGACAGTCAAATGCGGTGCAAAATGGTGACAGACGAATGCGGTGTAGAATGTCACGGATGTAGTTCATGTTATCAGATGCATCGTGGGATGTATCAGATGTGGTTCATGAGAACAGATGCATCATTTCTTCAATCAAATGTGGTTTGTCGTACGATTCCTGCAAAAAAAAATTGGAAAGACGAAAATATGTTGCAAAATTTGAAGTGTGATTCACGTCGGGTTCACCAAATGTATAATAGAATAAATGGAAATCTGCACAAATAGATGTGTTAAATCTAATCTAACAAATATTAATCTAAATCAAACAACTAAGAATGAGTAAAAATGAACAAAACAATTAAAACTATAACTAGAACAGTCTCACCGAATATGCGTCCACTCCTTCGAATTATCTTGATTGTCCTCCATTTTGTTGTCTCAGTATTCTTTCCCTCAGATTTTCAGTATTAATGCAAGCATAACCTGGATGTATTGTCTTGGAAAAATATCGAAGATAATATCTTCTTCTAAAAATTATTGATTTCGAGAGTAGGAATAATGATAATGAAAGGTCAATTTATAGAAATTGGGTTTTCGAACAATCAGCTCAGATTCAAAAGAATGATCAATGAGCAAGATTGATGAATGTCATGTGATGTGAGTTAGGAAATTTTGCAAAATAGAGATTAAATTAGAACAATAACTTAATCTTGTGTCAAGACTGTTCAAAAATAGAAAGAACACGAGTTCCAGATTAAATAAACAATTTAATCTTGAGTTGAGAGTCTTTGAAAATAGAAGAAATAGACTTTGAAAGAAAAAGACAAAGTTAGAACTCGAATAATAATTCATTTGAATGCACACATGAATTAATTAATTAATTAATTAAAGATATTTAATTAATAAACACATTCATGCATATGAGTTAGAACTAGTTAATTGATTGGTTGTGACAGAGAGTCCTCTTGCAGAGATGATCAGATATCGAATCCGGAGATAACTCGCAGATTTAAAATAGATCTTGAGTCAGAAGGTGAGTGAATAATTAGATAACTGGACGACAGAAGAATGTGATAGAAACAATTACATGTTAATTTAATTCAACATTCGAAATTGAAAGATTTAATTAAACAAATAATGTAATTTATTTAATTGACTGTTGAAAAGGATTAATTGAATAGTTAAATAATAAATATTTAATTATAGTTGAAATATGACAAAGGGGTAATTAAATAATAAATTATTTAATTAAGAAGGAGAATTGATTAGTTAGCGACATAATTAAATAAATATGATTTGTTTAATTAATCAAATTGAATAAAGGTCATTATGAATTAATTAAATAATTAAAAGGTTATTTAATTAATAGAGGAAATATGTGTTTAGAAAAGTAATTAAATAATAAATATTATTTAATCATGACCACAGACATTAGAAAATTATGTCGAAAGTGGTACTCACAGGCCTAGACCAATTTTCGGTGTCTACATACTCCCTATACATTTGTGATTACTATAGTTTCTAGGTCGGCCTTCTAGCACAGATAGTTAACAGATTAGTGCACCGGATCTCCTAGATCATGTACTAGTGACTATGTATCAGCATACTTCATGAATAAGTATCAAAAAACCTTCCTTAGAGATCCACAACCCAAAATAGTAGTCTGATGAAGTATTTAGATCAACTTTTATGCCTATAATCGAAAGCCTTATTCTTCACCCTATTCAGTCAGTGTAAACCAAAACTGTACTGTAGGTCAGATGCATGACTTAGGTTGAAATCAATGACAACACTTACAAGCCATATGCCAACAATCTCCCCCTTTGGCATTGATGGAAACACTTAGTGAAAAATTACTAAGTGTTAGAATCATTATAAGTATGATGCCAAGCTTTGCTGCACTCTCTCCTCCTAAGATTTAAAAATAATTTTTTACTGCATTCTCTCCCCCTTTAACATCAATGACAAAGCATAGAAACAATATGCCAAAAAAAAAACATGTGTTCAAAAATATTCAAAACTCTTGATTATGTATCGACAATTCTCCCCCTTAGACCAAAACTTCAAAAATTTGAAAACAATTGACTGCTACTTTAGAAAGTTATCTTATGATTTTTCTTCATTTCCAAAAGGAATTTCTTCCAAGCATCTATTGTGACCCCAATGATAATGATCAAACTATTATTCTTGGATGTTTTGTTGATAATTTCAGTTAAAGATTCTAGAATTGTAATTGCTTCTTCCAATTTCTCACCTTTCCTTAATATCTCCATCATCTACTCCAATATGTATTCTTTCAGATCCTTTACCTTCCAAAAATTATCAGCAAGTATGTTCTTGGTGAATTTAATTTTGGTGTGTTCAGACTGTAACTCCTAAATTCTTTTTTTGATGGTGCCATCCTGATCCTGCAACATGTCAAAGCTTTTCCTAGTACCATTCATTTATGTTTCAATCTGTTCCAATTTCTCTTTGTAATTACTGATAGCATGGGGCCAACAAATACAATAGTTGTAGATGTTGTTAGCTAAATTTATGCATTTCCTCAATTCATTCATTTTCTTCTTCATTTTGGTAAGTGATATTCTAAACTGCTCCTTCAGGTGAGAAACGACTTCACCTTCTTCTTTGTCTTTATCTTCAGAGTTCATTGTTTCTTTACTGCATTCAATCAATTGCCCAGGTAGAATGTTCTACAAACTTTCCAATTTGATCTTACAATTCTCAACATGAGCATTTAATACACTCAAGATCATGTCTTGGTCATATTATGGTCTAACAGACCATAACCTAGCGATCTTCTGCATTCCACCTTCTTCCTGAATAAGTTGTTGCAGTGTTTCCTTTGTCAGATCATCTTCTTCCTCACTAGATTTTTTTGGTTCTGATTCATTTTTCCATGGGTCCACAATTTCTTCATCAGATTCTTCATCTAGAATATCCACAATCTCCTTTTCTTTACCTTTTCCCTCAATTCTGAGAACTTTGCATTCTGGAGGGTTGTATTCAACAACTTCTTTTTCTCTTTTCTGCTTTTTACCCATGCCACTAGAAGAGGAACCAACTTGCATTATTCTTACCAGAGGGGAAATATTGATTGAACCACACTTTCCAAGCACATTCTTAAAGAAATTTTCAAATTCTAGATCCCAATCAACCAAGCTCCTAGAATATTAGTATATTTTTTTGCAAATCAGTTCATTTTTTTCCACACCACATTGTCAATTTTTGGCAAACAGTTGAAGAAATACATTACTAAGCATATGATCAAAGTACCCAGCCTGAAAGGGTAGCCTGTTTCTTTTTTCAGTTGCACATTCTCCATTAGTTGATCCTTTATCAACCCACACAGGTCAAAGTCTTGACCTTTGATTATCATCTTATGAGAAATATAGATTGCACCAGCTGAGGTCGCTCCTTCTCAATTTCTGAAAAAGACTTTATATGAAATTCCATGTGCAATGTATTTTTTAATAGGATTCTTGATTTTCACAATTATCAGTGCACTCTGATCTTCGATTATTCTGGTTAGGGTTTCAACTTCCTTGTTCTAGATGGATTTCTTCCTTGGTACATCTCTAACTTTGCATAATCCAGTCAAATTCTCAATTACCTCCTTTGAAATGGTGTAGGGTTTGTCCAAACTTAAAATATCATGTAATCTTCTCAAGATGAATTTGACAAATTCCATGTCCTCAAAGTACGAAAACTTATTCCAAATATCTAAATTTATGTGTTTGGCTTCACTCAATTGCTTCAATTCGTTGGGTAATAGAAAATTCCTCATGGATCTAATTTTTCCACTATTGTATTCATCTAGAATGATTTTCCTCTTGATTTGTTCCATTTTCTTTTTGCACTTAGGTTTAACAACCGCACACCAATTTATATGAAAATTTTGAAGACAATTGAAATACCTAATAGATTTCGAGTTTCGGTGGTGAATCAATTTCTTTGTTTTCAAATTCTTCTAGTGAGTGATCTCCTTCTTCTCTTCTTCAATGCAAAGTGACAAATGACGATTCCAACTTGACTTTTATAGTTCACACACATTCAATAAATTCATTTTCCCTAAGTTTTCTGGGTGCCCTATTTTTTCAGACAGCGAGAGAAAAATTATCTTGCGGACCTATGAATTCTCTGAATTTCCTTGTGAAAGTTCTCCAAAAAATTTGCACACCATAAATATACCTTTTGACTATTCTTCGCATTCTGGTACCATCCACAGATAGGGGAGGAAATATTTTCTTGAAAAACTCCCCCTAGGCCAATGCCTGAAATCAATTGCCTGAAGAATTATCGAAAGAAGGTTCCGGTGTAGAACCATTTCCAGCAATAGAATCATTCTTCCTTACCCATGTCTTCTTCATCTCATCTATAGTCACTTTTCATTTTCTTTTTTCATTTCCCTGTATATTTTTTCTTCTGTAAACCGGACCTATTCTATCCACAGTTTTGTTTCTATAGAATCTTGCAATGTGGCCATATTTATTGCAATTGTAACACACAGTGCTTCCTTGTCCAAACCAATCATTCCATTGATTTCTTCTTGATCTGCATTGATTAGCAGTATGTCCAAATCTCCCACATGTGTAAAATTCAACATTCTTTCTATTGATAGAGTAGTTTGACAGATTTTTGCATTCATTTGATTTATGACCAGACTTCTTGCATTTGGAACACTAACCAGAAAATGATAAATCTCTTGATTTTATATTAATTCTACACTGAGTATCCATATGGAAAAATTTATTGCAAGCAAAATAGTATCCATTAAATTTATGAGCATTAGGCTGTCTTACCGGATACCTTTTGACTTTGTTCATCAGGTTTTCTTGTTTGAAATTCTTTTATCCAGGTCTGGAACTTTCTGCTTTTTCATATCCAAGACCTCTCTTATCATTTCCACTCTTTTTTCATTGAGTCAGCTCATCAAGCTTCACTAAACTAATCTTAAAATTTTCTTTGTACTCATTTGTAGTAGAAAGTTCATTTTTGAGGATAACAATATGTTTACCAAGTTCTTCTTCATTGTTTCTGGATTGTTGCAATTCACTTTCCAATTGAGCGAATTCTTCATTTATTCTTTTGTGGTCATCATATTTCCCCTTTACGGACTGAGCTAGATTCTCTTTGTTCTTCTTCCTTTCTTCAATCTCTTTAGTCAGCTTCATCGCCATAGATTACATCTCATGCTTTAGGGTAGCATTTTCTATGGCAAGCTTTTCACATTCTTCAGTTATTTCTTTCAAGGTCTGATTCAGGTGAGCATCATCCATGTTTTCACTCTCTTGTTTCTTGATCTAATCACAGAGATCCTTCCTTTTCTCCCTGGATTTGACAATTTGATCCTTCAATGACTGAATGAATTTCTTAGCATCTCTAAGATTTTCTTTCAATTCTTGTACTTCTTCTTTAGACTGATCAAGGTCATCAAGTGCCACCAAAAGTTGTTGTTGAAGACTACTAGATTCCATTACATTCCAAGATCCACCTCAAGATGCTAAACTTCTTCAGAGGAACCAGATGCTCTGAGACCAATTGTTGGACTCAAGGGGACACTGAGAGGGGGGGGTGAATCAGTGTTCAGCAAATCTTAACTTAATTAATCTGAAACTCAACATTTATGTCATTACATGAAAAGAAAGATGCAAGCATTATAAGGAAACATTCATAACACCATGATACACAGATTTTTGCATGGAAAACCTGTTAGGGGAAAAACCATGGTGGAGGTTAATCCACAATTTGAGTAAAATATTTTTTTACAAAAGGGAATGCACTTGCATTCAGGCACACTACCTAGATCTCACTACTCAAAAGGGAAGGCTCACTTCCTTACAAAAGTTCATATTAAAACCATATAAAGTATGAACTGAGATATTAGCATCTATTCATGCTAGGTTACAGTTTCGATGAAGCTCATAGATTAGATTTTGGATCTTCTTTCTAACTCTGCACTTCGCTCTGCTTTGCTCTGTTCTTTTCTACTCTTCACATCACATAGAGACGAATTCACACTATTACTCTACTGAATTTTACACCATATTCACATTAACTGTCTTCACATACTTCTCCACATATGACACACACAAAATGATAAAACCGATCTCATATATATATCCGCTATCAAGGATTTTATCATTTTTATGTTGGCTTCATAAAACATTTAGTTCTTCTCAAATGTCGGTCGGATCCACCACTAAATATTTATGTGCATCCTCCAAAGTTGGTTAAGACAAAGAGAGGACCTAAACAAACATAATAGAGCATGAAAAACATTTGATTAGTTACTCCTTATACATCCATGATTACTATAGTTTTCAGGTCGGCCTTCTAGCACAAATAATCAACAAATTAGTGCACCAAATCTCCTAGATCATGTACCAGTGATTTTGTATCAGTATACTTCACAAATAAGCATAAAAAAACATAAAAAAACCTTCCTCAGAGATCCACAACCCAAAATAGTAGTCTAGTGAATTATTCAGATCAACTTTTATGCCTATAATTGGATGCCCTGTTCTTCACCCTGTTTAGCCGGTGTAAACCAAAACTGTATTGTAGGTCGGATGCATGACTTAGGTTTCCATCAATGAAAACACTTACAATCCATATTCCAACAATTAAATCCTCCACAACTTTTCATTCTTATGGATCTCATTATAGTTAGAGGGCCTCACTCTATTTTTGTTACCTCCATAGTGAAATTCTTATTGTTGATAATAATAATAGTGTCCCACCCAAACTTGCAACTATTCTAAGAAAGAAACATTACACCAATATGGAACTCACTACAAGGCTTAGTTCTCACTAAGTACATGTCATCATTAGAAATGATGTAATCACAACTTTCCTGATCTCTACAATATTTCATTTGTAAGGTGATAGGATCTATGATGCTATCCATCATAATTAAGTAATCTTTCAACTTCTGCATGCAACATATCTTTTTTTCCCATTTAATAAACCCTTTATTAAGGACCCCCTAGTTAGTGAATAAATCAACACTCGTGTTTCCCTTCCTAAATACATGAATAAATTGAACCTCTTCAAAATTTAAGTTAAGAATTATATCATATTCAATTAAATTATCTATGGTCTAGCTAGGAAATTGTTAGCCTTGAAGGCACTTTATAATATTAAAATGATTCCCTTCAACTATGAGTTTCTTGACACTAGCTTGATAAGCCATTGAATGACATTAACACTACAACAACCTTAGTATAATGGTTGGTTTGATGAAGCAAGTATTTTGCATAAGCAACAATAAATTCTCCTTTGTGATTTTGAGAACACTTCCTCCACATGACACTCTCTCATTACCTTCTAAAAACCCCATCAAAGTTCACTTTACTCTAACCATTTAGAGGGGGAGTTTACACAACACCTACTCTTTATGACTTCGAGCCTTTAAGAGGATTGGATATTTCAAAGTTAAGGTTCCAGTCAATTTTTTCCTTTAGGAGAACTTGGTCATTCAAGGTTTCTATTACCGATTATTAGGGGAAGAGATTTGGAGGTTCTAGTGGGAATGTGAGGGAGATGAAAGGTCATCTTCCATGTGATATTTGTTGTGATCCTCTACTTTCCTCTAGTTTTGTGCCTTTTTTTACCTTGGTTTGTAAGTCTTATTTCTCCTTTTTCTAGGGCACTTTGTGCAAAATTTTCAATCTTGTGTACGTGGATGGCTAGTTGTCTATTTCTTGAAGTTTTTAAATTGAAATTTATTTGTGTGTGTTAGGTATGTAATTTTGGGGAGTTGGGTGTTTGCTCACACATATGTATTAAGTACATGTATGCCAGAATGTATGGATTCTATCTTGGCTTGTGATAGTGGAGGGGAGGCCATAAATAATAAGGAAGGGTTTAAAACATTTAAAGAAGCATTAAAAATGAAAGAACCAGAGGTGTCATTAGAAAATACATAATTCAATGTGGAGTTCAAAGGAGATTATGGAAGGGTCATTGAGGAAGGAAGAGAAGTAGTTGTAGAGTGAAATGAAGGAGGTAAGGAATCAATATTTCCCAGGGTTCTAATATTAAACCTTTAATGAGAAAATGTTGAATGTTGTTAGGAAAGAGTAATATAGGCTTAAGAACATTATTATTTTTCTTTCTTGTATTGATAATAATGATTTTCCTACAAGGAAATTCTTCGATAACTAGTCAAATAGTGTGTGGGGAAAAAATATGGGTATTTATATTTATTTATATAGAATGATTCAAAGGGCCTATTTTTATCTTTCTTAAAAATCATAGCATGCAAAATAGGGTGCTAGAGAAAGACTTTTGTAATATTGGAAAAATGTTGTTTAAAGAATTTGTATGGCCACCAGAAATATCACACAATGAAATATTATTTTGTTTTGTTCTAATATGGATTAATCTAAAAATGTTCCTCCACAAATGTGGGTTTTCTTTCCTCCATTGTCAAAACCTTTTGGTAAAATCCTTCAAATTGAGGACAACAAATCCACGATACCACATATGAATGCCTAGATGTTGGTCTCTTTTAATACATGGGTTCAAATCCCATAAGTCATTTAATTTGAATTGGATGGAAAAATGTTTAGGTTTGAGATCTAATCCATAGGGGGTATTAACTCTTGTTTCTTGTGCAAAACTGATAGTCATAAAAAATGATTATCCTAAGATTGTTAACAATAGAAAAAATAATTAGCCCTCAAGCAGCTTTTAATAACCAAGATGAATAAAAATCCTCAAAGGAAGTAAATATTGTTTCTTGTGCAAAACTGATGGTCATAAAAAATGATTATCCTAAGATTGTTAACAATAGAAAAAATAATAAGCCCTCAAGTAGCTTTTAATAACCAAGATGAATAAAAATCCTCAAAGGAAGTAAAAAAATGGTGTTAATGATAGTGAGGTGGCTCCAATTGAATCCCTTCCCCCTCCCTAAGGATAAAATAGTGACCTAATATTTGCCTCATACCCTTGCTCTAAAGACAATGTGCATAGTGATGAAATTTTTTCTCTTGTTGTTGAGAATAATGTAGATTACTTTGGAGAAAATTCAATTGGTGACAAAATAAACTCAAATAATTCTTTTGAGGATAATGTTCCTTGTGAAGAAAACTCTACTTGAATTGATATGAATAATGTAGAAAGTGGTAAATTAAATGAAGCAATAGTGCCTTCGAATGAGATTGTAAATGTGTTTCACTAAAAATATACACAAGAATTAGTATTAGATAAACTCAAAGAGAAGATTAAAAGGAGGAATTAGAGAGACTCCCAAGTCCTCCTGAGGCTAAAAACTCAGTAGATTCAAACGGGATTCCTTTTAACTATGACTTAAAAATTGAAAATAGAGACATGAACTATTTTAACCCTTTTTTTTAAGAAATAGGGGTTGGAAAAAGGATCAAAGAGAGAAAAATTCTTAAAGAGGAGGAAAATAAAAAAGGAAGAAAGTTAGTAGAAGTAACAACTCCCAAAATCTTAGAAATAAAGGAAAAAGGGGAGGAATCCCTACTTGTTTTCCTATTTTGATAGATTATATAAGAACTAAAAAACTCCTCAACCCCCCAAATGATATTAAACTATATAAGTTGGAATATTATGGGACTAGAATTCCATGAGAGGAAGTATGTATTAAGGTCACTCTGCAATAGTAAAAACTAATCACCCAAAAGGAAATGGTGGAATAGCCACTCTTATAGGGAAAAAATGGAAACCATACATTTCTAGTTCTGGTTGTTCTCCTTGGAATAGATGTATATAGATAATTCTAGAAAATAATAACCAAAAATTTGGGGTGTGCTCCATATATGCCCCCAATGAATATAGAAAATGAATAGAAGTGTGGATATGGTGTGTTTCTAACCTACCTAAAGTTCCCCGGATTATAGGGGAATATTTTAATATGATAGAAAATAAAGAGGAAAAAGTAAGAGGATATCCATGGGGATGGAAAGGAAATGAATAGTTCTACAGGACAAGAATGAAACAAATGTTAAAATTATTTGATCCTTTAGAAGGGAAAAATAAAGACAGTAAAATTATATGTTTTACTTGGTGTAACAACCAAAGTGACAATAAAATAGTTTATTTCAGATTGGATAGGTTTTATGCTCAAGATGACACATTTTATTTTGATGGTAGGAAAGAATCCAAATGTGTTCAAGTGAAGCCCAAAAATCTGTCATACAATTACCCTATTGAAACAAGGATCATTATCAAATCCATTCATTTTAGGTCAATTATGAAGATAGACAGTCTATACAAACTTAACACCAAAGTCTTAAAATATCAAGATTGTCTAGAAGGAATTGGTACCTTGACGAACATTAATAATATGTTTTTCCCTACGGGCTCAACCATAGAGTATTGGGTTGGATTGGTCTCCAATATTAAGGTCTTGTTGAATACTATTGGGAAGAAAGCTACAATAGAGTGTAGAATAATAGAATACTCCTTGCAAGATGAATTATTGATTTCAGAAGATGAGGTATAAAATGATAAATAATGAAGACCTAGTGCAAAAGCTAAAGAATAGAAAAAATAAACTCTAGAGATTTCAAATTAAGAAAGCTTAGGGTGCTAGAATTAGAGCCAAAATGAATTGGATCAGATATGGAGATAAAAGGTACTAAATGCTTTTTTAATATGTTGAGACCAAAGCATGTTGTAGAATCTATTGGACCTATTAAGTTCAATGATACTTGGGTTCATGATGTTGAATAGATTAAGAAATTATATTTTGATTTTTATAAACGAATATTTACTACAAATGAAAAAACTACGTGTTGCATCAATGCCCAAGATGTTTGTAAAAATTATATAATTCCCAAAAATATCTCAGAAGAAATGGTTATAGAACTTGAAAAAGGAATATCTAAAGAATAAATTTCTAAAGCAATCTTGTCATTCCAAAATGAGAAATCACCTTGAGCTAATGGTCTACCAATTGAGTTTTACAAAGCTAATATGGAGTGGGTGGTAGATGACTTGTATGAGGTATACCAAGAGGCTATTAAAAAAGGATCTTTAGGGAGTAACATTAATAAATACATAATAAAATTTCTTCCAAAGGATGGAGATAAAATTAACATTAAGAATTGGAGACCTATTACTCTTTTAAATGTGTCCTATTAAATATTTGCTAAATTTTTGGCTCTAAGATTAATAAAGATCCTTCCCATGATCATAAATGATACCTAAATTGGGTTCACTAAGGGTAGATATATATTATTAAATTTGATTACTAGTTGTGAAGCATTGGATTGAGCTAGAAGAGATAAACATAATGTTGGGATCCTTCTGCTAGCCTTTGAAAAATATTATGATAGAATTGAGTGGTAATTTGTGGTCTCTATCCTAGAAAAAGTCAAATTCCTAGATTGATTAGATACATAATGGTTAAGATGTTCAAATATGCAAATGCACAGATGGAAGTGAATGGTTCTCTCTTTTATCCTTTTCCTCTAGGTAGATCAATCGGACAAGGTTGCCCTTTGGCTCCAACTCTATTTTTTATTTCCTCGAAAGAAATGTTTAATATCCTAAGAGTTGATCTATGTGTTCCTAAATTACATGGTGTTATCCCTTTTGATAATTCCACTTTGTTAAATATTCAATTTGTAGATGACACCGCATTAATTCTAGAGTTGACTGAAAGAAATGTGGATAACCTTGTGGCTAGATTAAATATCTTTTGTTAGAAATCTAGTTCTAAAATTTTAGAAGCTCAATCCTTGTTATTGAGTTGGAATGTATAACCCCCTGCTTAGTTCTCAAAAAAAAATTGGAAATGGAGTCGACTTGATAAAATTCTTAGATATTTGGATATCCCTTTTTTCTGTTAGACCATCTTTAAAGGAAATATGGAATTAGATGTTTGCCAAGATTGAGAAAAATTTTAAAATTTGGAATAACAATTACCTTTCCTTGGCTAGTAGGGTACAAGCTTGTCAAAAAAATATTGCTTCCTAATCCATATATATGCATCGATTTGGTTTTTTCTAGCTTTCAAATTAACAATATGTAGAAACTCATCAATAAATTTGTGTGGTCTAATGGAAGAGGGAACGATAATAAAATGCATTCAAATGGGAGTGGTGTTATATGGTTAAATAAAATGGGGGTTGGGGCTAAAATACTTGAAGACTCAAGACATTATCTTGGCCTCAAAATGGGTTGTAAGAGAATTGGGTTGAAGGGAACCTTGGAAGGTCCTTATCAAAAGAAAAATACAAGAAGTAGTACCAAAAAAGAAAAAATAGTGAAAGAATTTACACCCTCATGATGTCTTCTTTGGTAAATTTAGTATAAAACCTTCTAGATCTACTATATTTGTCAATATTTGGAAGGCCTAGGAGTCTAGCAGATAGTTGGTTAGAGGTTGTGAAGTTGTTAGTAAAACAAGTAATCATATCTTTGGCTTTAGATTTGTTTGGTGGAACCTGATATATAATAACAAACCACTTTCTTTAGTCCAAGGATGCTCAACCAAGAAATGAAATTGTAAAGGAATCTCCTCCTTTAATGAAAATTTGAGCAATAATGTTCTTAAAAACAACTTGTCTCAATTGAAGAATAAATTCAATCTTCCAAAGTTCAATAAGAGATCATTTTCTATCATCAAAAAAACATTGGGGTTAATGTAATTCTTGGTTAATATTAATTTCAATACTTAATGTTTTAAAAACTTTGATTGGACTGATGGCATTCCCCTCTTAAAAATCAATTCACATAATATAAATAATATGTTAACTCACTCCCAAGAGGTTCTTTTATCATCGGTTAGGTTTGTAACTTGGAAATAAAGAAGAAAGATTGGTCTAGTATTACTAAGGTTTGTTGGTCTAATAAAATTGAGCCTAAAAAATGTTGTTTAAGATAGATGTTGCTACTTAAGAAACTTGTTATTGGTCCCAATCCATCAATTTGTTTTATTTGCGATCATCCTAAAGATATAGATCAAATTTTCATGAAATATCAGTATCCATCTGCTATTTGATCAATGTTTATGGGTAATATTCTAGGTTGGGACTGTAGAAATAATGTTTCATGGTTTGAAATTTTGTGTGGATCTGTCAAAGGTCTAAATTTGAGTCCAATATTTTTTGGTATGTTATTTCTACTGAAATTTTGTGGTTTATATGGAAAATGAGGAATGAGAACTTTTACCAAGACAAGAGGAGAGTTCTTATTAAGTCTAAATATAGACTCAAATATCTCTTGATTGTTGAACAAGTTACAATGACACTTGAACTGTCATCAAATAGGTTCTTTAAGATCATGGATAAAGGTAATGATCCACTATTTAAGAATGATATTCAAGAGGATAAAAATTGGCCTCAATAATTAAGTAAAATAGATGATAAATTTCATAAAGGGTATATTTACTTTCAAAACATATTCAGAAAGCTCCATCAATATGAACTATAGAGAGATGCAACAATGAGAGACCTAGAAGTTACCCATCAAAATTTTGATATCAACAACTAGGAGCACATTTACCCTCCAATTGGATCTCTTCTTGGGATATATTCCTATAAATTTACTAAGAATTTTCCTAGAAAATTAAAAATTATATGGAACTATTGATAACAACAAACTTGATATGGTTATGTAATTTTTGATGCAGTGCATTGTTGATATTTTTTGGTTAATACTTGGCATGTATCCCAGTTGGGGCAATAATATCTGATGTGACTACCTTGGTCACATATATATTGTAACCAAACTTCTCTTTTTAGTAATTGAATTTAAATTTAAATTTTTTTTAAGGTTCCAAACCTTTGTAATATCCAAATCTAAATTGGAAATTCCGATCTTCAAAGCTTTAAACATTTTTTATTTTATCCCAATTTGATTTTTTTTCTTAATTGTCATTCCAATTCTATTTTCCACTCTTCTAGCCTCTAGTTTATTCTCCTCAAAGATCCTATTAATTATTTCTTTCCAAAGACCATAGGAAATATGGGGAAGAATGAGGGCCTATAAGAACTTGAGAGAAGGATTGTGTGGTGGAGAAACCCATTGCTTTGTCAATTCTTGAATAGACTCTAAAAAGACCCAACTGACTTTCAAGAGAAAAATAATGAACTCCCAAACCTCCTTGTAGAAGTATAAACCCAATAGTAAGTGAATAACACTTTAATCTACCCTTTCACAAAGGGTGCATCTGTTTGGGAAAGCAAAATTCCTCTTCACTTATTATCAAGAGAGAATTTTAATTTTCACTAGGACCCAATAGAATATATTAATTTTTGGAATCATTTGTAGTAGCCATAACTTACCCCAAAAAGGAGAAAGTTTATAGTTCCCTAGAAACAAAATATTAATGCCAATGAATAGATACCAGTGGTAGAGCTCCTTCAAATTAACTCATCCCTTCTAGGAAATTGAAGAATGTGAAAATAGGACAACATAGCTTGCAGCTTGACTATGGGCTTAGAAATATATGTAGAAGGAGTCAAAGTAGATAATGATTTCCAATTCTTAACTCCTTCATCCCTTATTTAATCACTAACATTTATTCCAATGTTTATGATGCATGAATCGATAATGGGTTCAACCCACTCATACTTACTTAGAGGGTGATCAGTTATCAAAGTATCCACCCTAAATTTAATATTAGTGTCATTGCCAATTTTTCATTTAGTACCTTTGATAAGAATGAATCTATTGGAATCCTTATTTTTCTATATGCAAGATCCTTGGGAAAAATCATTGCAAGACGAAATTTCTAAAATTTCCTCTTTGTTATGAATATATTTCTTTTTGGAATTTTAGTCCATTCCTTTGACATTAAGGGAAATATTAAAATCCTTATTTTTTCTAATTCCAAGATCACCTTTTTTCTAGGCTTGAAAACTACATTCCAAGCCACCAAAGGGATATTTTTCTTATCTTAGTCCCTACCCACAAGATATTTCTTTGGATTTATTCAATCCTATTAGAAATATTCAAACGAATTATCAACACACTCATGTTGTAGACATGGAGGTTTTTAAACCTCACCTTTATGAGATAAATTTTAACATCTTGGCTTAGTAGGATCCCCTTCGAACCTACAAATGTCTATTGAAATATTTCTAAAAAATCTCTACAAAAGGATTTTTGAACCTTACCTTGAAAAAGAGGCAAGACCAAATATTTAGATGGAAGAAAATCCACTTAGCACCCAAAAATACAAGAAATTTTGTTTTTGTCTTTGAATCGAGGTATTCAAAAGAAGATACTACTTTTAGGAAGGCTAATCTTTTGACCCAATGCACTTTCATAATTTGAAAGAATTATTTTAAGTTCTCTAACTTCCATAACAGAGACTTCCCCCCTTATGATAATGTCATCCACAAACCATTGGTGAGAGGAAGGGGGCAAGTAGAAGCTAGCTTTAAACCTTTCAAACAAACACAATAAATTATTTTTCATAAATTATTACCTAAAGTGTTTGTTGTGATGATAAAAAATAATGGAGAAATGGGACCCCCTATCCAATTCCCCTTGAGCTCTTGAAAAATCCATAAGGAGAACCATTGATCATAACCAAAAAAATAGGAGTAGAGATCATCTCAAGAATCAAATTAATGAATTTAGCCTCAAACCTTAATATTTTCAACACCCTAAATAAACCCACACCACCTTGTCATAGGCTTTCATAAAGTCTACCTTCAATACAAAGCTACCCTTTTTATTTTTATTTGTAGTCACCTCTATAATTGCATTAATTGTCTTCTCTTACCCACCTTACAACTCATCATGAAGAGTTCATTGACTTGGTCATTATTTCTTCAACATTTGAGTGCCTTCCAATTATCACTATATTCATTACATTATTATATGTCTACCTCCATATGTTGAGTATAAAGACTATGATAAGTTTTATGCTTGCTTATCTATCCCCTTCATTCTCGATACCCAAAATTTAGTATTGGCTCATAGAACCTTCTACAAATCACTTTTTCCCTCTTTTATTGTCTACTATTTAGTGTCACAAATAATTTTGATGTCCATACTCATTAAAATACATCCAAAAATAAGGAAAAAGAAACAATAAAATCATGCAAGCTTAATATATGAACATTAAAGTTATATCAAGGGAACTCAATGGAAAACTTTCCAAAAGAAAAAGAAAAAAATCACTCAATTAGCTCAAGATGTTCCCACTTCTTTTTATCCCTTTCTATTATTGACCCATCTATAAGTAATTATAGGATAATCTTTCAACCAAGGTTCCTTTCTTCCTCTTTTGCTAGCATTCATGGCCTAAAATGGACAAGTGTATTAGCATTCCTTTTCTCCATCCTTCCATCTCCTAATCCTTCTTAGAAAATCCACTCCCTCTTTCGCTCTCAAAGATGTTGGTGTTATTTCCTAAATCCTAAAGTAAATCCTAAAAAATGTTTTATTACTCTCTACTCTTTAGTATTCATATACCATCTACCTTCTCATTTACCACTATTTCAATAACTTCCTCCTTTTTCTTCATTGTGAATTACAACATATACAAAGAAGACTAATTACAAAAAAACTTCTTTGTTATCTAGTGCATAAATTTAGGATCACATCACAAAACCTACTAACCTACTAGATCCACCATCACTTCTATTAGATATATCTTTCTATTCCTTGAATGTTCGCTTTGTGTTCCTCTTTTTTCTTTCTCTCCCATATTTTTTTCTAATAATTCAGTCTCATTCTTATATTTGATATTTCCTCTTTAGTCTTGGCCTCTTTCCTAATTTCTTTGTCCAATTGCCTTTGGTTCCACTCCTCTATCATTTTTCGAGTCCCTTCTTATTTCTCTTACAAGAATCCTCTTATATAGCTTTACCTCCCATTCATGATCTCATGTCCTCTAACAAGAAAAGGATAATGATTCATGCATTAGGGTTGAGTCCACCGAGAGAAAAAAAAAAAAAGGATCAAGTTTCCTATTCCTTTTGATTTTCTATGTGGTATTCATTTACTTTCTTATTTCGCAGGTGATTTATCTCTTTTCATTTTCTCTATTTTTTCTACTATGGGGTATTCATCTATTTACTAGTTTCCCTTGTCCTTTGCCTCATTTTTTTCCTAATCCCCTAATCCACTCATTTTCTCTGTATTTTCTCTCATTTGGTTAGCTCTCCTATTAGTCTATACATCAACACTTAGGGGTGTTCCCTTCCCCTTCCTTTTATGTTTGTTTCCACTCTTGATCTCCCATGCTCTCCTAATTATTCCTCCTCACTTATCTTACTCCTAACTTATCTTCTTATTTCCTCATGATGCCCTCTTTTATCTTGACCACTACACATTATGATATCTATACTTTACATCCATTATCCATATCATTATTACATGAATTTATCCTACTCTTGGGGGCATGGCTCTTTAGTGTCCCATTTTTCTCATTACCACTACTTGGTATCTTGGGTACATATCTCAATTTTTGACATCTTCACATGCTTTCCCATTACTAAAGGGGTGTGTTGTTATCTTCTCTTCTTTCTTTCATTTTCTCACATTGGGTACATGAACTCAATGTTCCTAATCATTTGGTACCCTTGTGGCCATTTTTCATACTCTTGGGGGCATGACCCTAGTGTAACTCTCTTTTTCTCATAATTTTTCATCTTTATCTCTCTCACCAAATTCCTTGGTGTTATCATTTTTCCTTAAATTAACTAGATCTTCCTTTCTTTCATTGTGAATCAATTTAAGGATAACATATACTCTATATCACTCACATTATTTACTTGATCGTGATCCATGGTGTTGGTGATTTATTTCCCTATCAACTTTGGGCCTAGCCTATCCTCTTATCTAATCAAGGGGTGACCTTATAGTTGTTGACAATATCATCATGTTTTCCATTTATACTCTAGGGTGACAACTACCAAATAGCTAATGCATTAGGGTGGAAACTACATATTCTATAGTTGCTTTCTTTGTTAAAAAATGTCATCAAATCTATTAGTGTTGGCTTGACCCTATCCTTGCATGATTTCCTTGTAACCCTTTTGTCTTGACTATTGAGAAATGTTTAGTATATGATGTCCATTATCCAATTTTTCATTTTTCATTTGTTTTCCAAGTTTCTTTTGTAGATCATTGTCACTCTTGTTTCTATTTCTTCTTTCCTCTTTCCTCATTCCTCTATCTATTCTCTATTATTTTGTTGAGAAACTATTCACATATCTCTCCCCAAGTGGCTAGATCAAATTTTCCTTATTCATGATATGCATATAATTTGTAGTCTAGTCTTAGATGGATTTATGTTTGATTTCTATACCATTCCCTATATATGTTTTCATGTTCTCTATGTTTTTAGCTAGATTTTCTTTGTGTAAAATCAACTCTCCACATATTCTTTTGTAGAACTAGGTATGATTGCAAGAATGAAGACCAAAGACATCCTCGATGTTTCATGATTTTGTATATGCTTAACTATACTCTTTAGTGAGTTTCTTCTTCTAGAGTATCATAAGCCCATTAAAGAGGGGTCAAAATTAAAGAACCTAAATTTGCATACCTTGTAATTTATTATGACATGTTTTGTGCTCATCTTATTAATTTGCCTATTTTCCCTCTCCCTTTAGCTTATCCCCTTTCCATGTTTCATTATACCACTTTCATGTGTCTTGACCCTTTCTTAGGACTTGTTTCTTATATTTCTCCTTTCCCCTTCTATGTTTCTTCATCCCTTATTTTAAGCTTTCTTCACAATTGAGTTATCCATGTTCTCATTTCCAAGGTGACTACAAAAAAAAAAAAAATTTATCCCATCCTATGAATAGCTTATTTTCGCCTTATTTATTCCATAGTTTTCATATTTGAATTCCAATTGAGCTAAAACTACCACCAATATTGATCTTCTTGTAATCTATTTCTTCTTTTCATCCAAGTTTATCCTCCTCAAGCTATGGGACACTTTTTCCACTACATTGAGGGTGACACATGTGTCCCACCTTTGGCTCCAATAATTTAATATAACCTTATCCTTGGTCAAATAAGTTCAATTCAAGTGATTCCATCTCAAAATCACAATATTTGGCCATTAAAAATCTATAAAAGAAGCTTTCCTATCACACATTGAGAACATATTAAGATCGCACTACTATTTCATTCATATTGTACTACAAAATATTATTTCATAGTGGAGCTTTATAGTATTTTTATATCTTTGGAGCATCTTCAACAAGCTTTGGGTTTCATTTATGGAACATATTGAAGCCAAGGAGTAGCTTGTGTGGTCATAATCCTCATTTATTGTCATTCTTCTTTTCCCTCATCCAATTTCCCTTCTAATCCATCATGATTTTCCCTATTTTGTTGTTTTCCCTCTCCTATTATGTCCCTCTTTAGCCCCATATCATCCTTGTTGACCCTTATTTTCATTTTTCCTTTCATTTCCTTCTCCCACCAATCCCTAGTTTCCTTCCTTGCATCTCCTAAGTTATAAGCATATTAGGGATTTCATTTCATTTCAATTAGTAAATGTATTTTCAATTTTGATTTTAGATTATTATGCAATTTTCATTATCATGTAGATCTATGTTTGAATTACCCACAAAGGGGTTAACTGAGGCAACTTACACTTTGATCTAACCATGTTGTAGGGTGTCTCTTAAACAAATTGGCTTGCAAGTGATTTATGGGAGAATCAAAACAAATTGAGCAAGTGGAACTGTTTTAAGAATTGATCGACACACTGATAAGAATCGTCCCTAAGGTTTTAGATAATTTTATGATAGTTCACCTATACTCTCATTGGTCACCTTATCATTTTTGTTCTAAAACACTTGTACACTCACTAGTCACCTCAACACAATTGATTCCAAAGAAATATTAGTCATACAACTACTAAATTTACTAGGAACTTTCCCAAAAATGTGTCATTATGATTCATCTTCTTACTTTCTATATTTCATCACATATCGAGTTTCAAAAGAAAAAATTTCTCTCCTTTTTGCATGCATTTCCTCTTTCATTTAACACTATAGATTTTATTGTTATTTCCTCATTTTATATTGTTTATAACACTTGCAAGGACCAAAACTACTTGATTTAATTTCATAAACCTTGTACCTTATGAATTTCAAAGTTTATGCTAATTTGAACCAGTTCACTATACCAATAGCCCATCTATTCACCCCAATACATTTTCCCTAGGACACTTGCACTCCCCAAATCTATACAGGTGCATCTATTGTGTTCTAGTTTTACCCAAAAATTCTACAACTATCATCATTTCCTCTCACTATCACAATTGAATCTAGGTTCATTTACATCCTCTTATTTCTTATTTTCTCTCTTGTATAGTTTTTTTCCTACTTGTCTAATCTAGTTTTTAGTCCCACCTTCTTGTGATAGGTTAGTGTTGAATTAGTCAGAGAAAATATTTCATAGGATCTAATTTAATGAACACCAAAGAGGAAAAAAGTAAACAAATACTAACACAAACCTATTTTATTTTACTTTCAAAATGCATGGAGTGTGCATACTTCATCTTGTTGTTGTACCTATATAAAAGTGTGTGTAAGGAATGCTTCATGTGAAAGATACTTCACAGGTCCTCCATATCATTTTTTTCCTTAGAGAATGTCAATTGAATGAAGTATTAGGTGAGTAAATCTAACTATGAGAGAACCAATCTAAGGGAAACCACTTGAATGGTGCAAGTCAACTTGAGATAGTGTGATGTTCTTGAAGAGCACACACTTATACTAAGAGGAGGGATGAATCGGTATAAGATAAAAATTTACTTATTGAAAATTCAACAACCACAATAAAAGAAAGCACACGAGATCCACACAATTAAAAACACAATGTTTACATGGAAACCCTTTCGAGAGAAAACCACAGAGAAATATTGCATGGATCTACTATCCAAATCTAGCCACACAAAAAAAATTAATTCTACAAATATTTGTAGGAACCAACCCACTATTATGCATCAACTTAGAAAGAGACACCAATATCTTCTATTGAGAGGCACCAACCTCTAATGAAAAAACGTTTTGCCTTCTTGAATAATGCTTCTTCAATGGATGATGATCATTTGAATCTTCTTCAAAAAAATTCTTACAACATTTTTCACATATGTCCTTAAAAAAAAATTGTAATAAATATTCTTTTCTCTTGTTTTTGAATGATATTGTATTTATTGTTTTCTATCTAACCTCCACTTCAAATTATATTTATACCCCAATCATGCCTCTTCACCAAATATGGTTGAACTTCTCAAGGGAGGTCGACAACATACAAATAATAAATAATTTTAATTTATTTTCTAATTCCCTCAAGAGGGGTCAACCCATTTCAAAGGGGTGATTTTACAAAAATATGGGTGACATAAATTGGGTGTCAATATGATACAAGTTGAGTCAATCAACATTTTCAATAAGTTATAATTCAAGTAAAATAACTCATGGGTTGGTCCACCTTCTTGAGTTCCTTCTTTTATGATGATCATGCTCCTTTGACATCAATGACAACAATGTTTCCAACAATCTCCCTCTTTCTCATTGATGGAAACCTTGCAAAGAAATAATTTGTGAATGCAACAAGAACATATTTCTCCCCCTTTTTGTAATTCTCCCCTTTGACATCAATGGCAAATACTTCATGGTGCTGAAATATGATGTAGTGATTAGATCTCCCTAAATTTGTGCTTCTCCTTGATAAATTAGTGACTAGATGAAAGTGATATCACTCTTGATTTCTATCTAAGATACTCAAAATTCTCTTTAGGAAGAGGCTTCATGAAAATATCTACATTTTTTTCTTGTGTCACAATGCACTCCAACTTGACATATTATTTTTTTACTTATTCTCTTAAGAATGATAATTGATAGGAATATGCTTCATCCTAGAGCACATAACTAGATTCTTTGAAATATTGATTGCACTCGTGTTGTCACAAAGTATTAAAATTGGATGATCATATTCTACCTTCATGTCCCTCAATGTTTGCTTCATCCAAAACCTTGTGTGAAGCATGATATTGTTTCTATTTATTTGACCTCTATTGTGGATAAATAAAATGAAGGTTGTTTCTTGCTTATCTAAGACACTAGAGCGTTTCTAAGAAAGAATGCTCCACCACTTGCACTTTTCCTATCATCAAAAATAATTGCCCAGTCTACATTTGTATATGGTGCTAGCCTAAAATCTTCACCTCTCAAATAATACAAACCAAATTCCAAAGTTCCATTTAGATATTTGAATATTCTTTTAATTGCTTGCACATAAGTTTATTTTGGTGATGCTTGAAAATATGCCACCATTCCTATTGCATGCATAATGTCTGATCTTGATGTTGTCACATATAGTAGACTCCCAATCATGGGCCTATATAGTGTCTAATTTGATTCAATAGGTTCATCATCCTTGCTTAATTTACAACTTGTGACCATGGGTGTGCTAACTAGTTTGCAATCTTCTATCCTAAATCGTGGAAGATATCATAATGTTTTTAGAACTTGATTTTCAATCCGGTTTCATTTTCAACCAAGGCTTTAAAAGATTTGAACTTCTTGAATGCTTCATATTTTTCTTTTAGGAAAGTAACCCATGTCATCCTAGAGAAATCATATATAAGAAACATAATATAACTCTCACCTTGCAAGCTTTGTGTTCTTGTAGGCCCACAAAGATATGTACAAACAATTTCCAAGGGATTTTTTGTTGAGTACTCCTTTGATTTGAAGCTTGTTCTTGTTTGTTTCCCATGCTAATATTTCTTGCAAAGAGTGTTTGGAGGCTTATAAATCTTCACCATATCTCTTACAACATTTTTGGTGTTGAACTTCACTAGATTATCAAAGATTATATGGCCCATTCTTCTATGCCATAACCATATTTCATATGTTTGCCCCATCTAACCTTTTTCTCCCTTGATCTCACTGAGGATGTATAGGTTGTTTGTTGTTATATTTTCATTAGAAACCAATTTCATGTACTTTCCTTCCTTATCTCACAACCTTGAGCATGAAAAGTAAGAGTGTGTCCTTGATCACACATTGGATAACACTAAAAAAACTATGCTTCAAACCTTCAACATGCAAGACATTTTCTATTTTTTACTTCTCATTATCAAGACTCATAGTTCATTTTCCCGTAATCCTTGTTGTAGCATTATCTCCAAGTTTTATTGTTCCTCCATTTACTTCCATCAAAGAGAAACTTTCTCTTGTCTCCTATCATATGGCTTGAGCATCCATAATCAAAGCACCATTATTTTCCTTCATTTTTGACATGAAAGGCTATTTGCACAAGCATAGATTTTTCTTTCTTTTGTTGATCTTGCTTCATTTTCTAAACTTTGGTAGATTCCTCCTTTTGCTTGCCAAGGGTATCCTCCTTGTTTTGTCTATTTGATTCCACAAAACCACTTCTACAAAAATGTGTTGTATGACCATAGTTTTTCCACTTATAAAACATAATGTTGAAATTCATTAAGGGAGCAAAGGAATTGTAGTTTCTATTTAGGAATCCATAAGAATTACTTCTTGCACATGTCCTACAATATTCTACTTTATGACCAAAATGATTACAGAAGAAGTGATAAGCAAACAAAGAGTTTTGTAAATTGGTTATGTGAGACTACCTCGGAGGAAACAATCTTTTGAATTTGTCCTTGTGAGGAATGTTGGTTTTCTACGGGATGTCACTTTCTCTCTTCTTGTTGCTATCATTATTGATGGAGTCTTAAGCCCATCAATATAGCCTTTAGGATTTTCTTCATTTATTTACATTGGTAATTTTTTAGCCTTACAACTTGAATCTTCTTCGGTAGTCTTCTTATTTTCTTTACAGCCAAGAATATTCTTAATGAATGGTGATCTTTGGGATTTGATGATATCATCCAAAATTCGGATGCTCTTCTTAGATTTAAGCTTCTATTTAATTTAGTTGCTTTCTCTATTTCCTTTCTCAAGGAAACAATTTTCGATTCTAGATTTTCACAATCTTCTTCCTTTGTCTTTAGTTGAATTCTTACTTCCTCTTCTATCCGTTTTGCCTCTTCAAGCTGAATCTTTAGGCTGGTGGTGGTATGTTTTTCTTCTTCAAGGCTTCATGAAATTTTTTCTTTGTAATCATGATCCTCTTCTTCATATTTTGCAGTTGAAACTTTTGTTTCAAGTTCTTTTTCTTAAGCTTCTTAATTTCACTTAAGGCACAAATGAGTTCTTCAAGATCCACTTCCCCATCCATTTTGACAATTTCTTCTTCTTCTAAATCCATTTTTTATTTTCCTTTTTCTTCATTTTCCAAGGCATCACTCTTTGCTTTTATTTCCATGAAGAGAGTTTCTTCTCTATCACTATTAGAGATAATTTCATTTCTTTTCTTGGATGAGCTACTATCTTCTTTGGAATAGAGGATTTTCTTGTGCTTACAAGAATTTTTTCTTTTCATGTTTACCTTGTTTGTAGCTCTTTTTGTATTGATGATGTTTTCTCCCTTTCTTAATGTTATGATCTTATTCATCATCACTAATTTATTTTCTGACATGTGGACACTTAGTAGCAAAATGACAGATTTTACCATAATTAAAAAATTTGAAGGGTAGCTGACCTTTGTATTTGTTGGATTTGTTCTTGAGGTTTCTCACAAAATTGGATTCCTTTGTATTAGATTCATCATTGGATCTATTGTTTGATTCAAGCTCTTTATTCTTCATCTTCTTTGAAGCTTTGAAGGTTGCTTCTCACTTTGATGACTTCTCCTTTTGAGTCCTCATTTCATATGTCATGAGCATCCCATGGAATTCATCCATTGTTAATTTATCTAGATCCTTCACTTGAGCTCCTTATTCTTCATCTTCTTTGAAGCTTTGAAGGTTGCTTCTCAATTTGATGACTTCTCCTTTTCAGTCATCATTTCATATGTCATGAGGATCCCATGTAGTTCATCCATTTTTAATTTATCTAGATCCTTCATCTCTTTGATGGACAAAAACTTCACATCAATCTCAAGGGAAGAGACCTTAGCACATTTTTCACAATCATTTAATCTTCAACCTTTTCACCAAGCCCTTTGATTGTGTTGACAATTTTATCCACACGAAGGAGATAGGGTGTAATATTTTCTTCATCTTTCATTTTCAAACTCTCAAATTGTCTCCTATGATTTTGGAACTTATCCTTCTTCACTTTCTCATCACCTTCATAGATGTTCTTAATTTTGTCCCACATTTCTTTTTCCAATACACAATGCATCACCTTGACAATCTCTTATTTTGATATACCTGTAATAGAGTGAATTTTTACCCCTGGGAATATTCCCCATTTACATCACCCTTACCTTAGAAAATGAAAATCGATGATGCAATTCACACATCTGCCACCTTTCCCCGCCACTTGGCAGCTCATTTTCATGTCAGTGGAGGAATTGTGTCAGGGACATGTGCATGTCATGTTGTCGTCCTAATAGGATTCATGCCTCTAGATTCCGTAGAGGCATTATGTTTCTCCATTGGAAATAAAGTGTAACATCTCTACCTTGCTTGACCAACGCCAAATGGCCCTTTTCCCTCCTTTCCATTCAAATTGCCTAATTCGTCATTCTATCCAACTTCTTCACCATTCTTGAAATCTTGACTAAATTCTTCATGCTCTATTGATCAACTACACACTTTCAAGCTTCACCACCACTCCATTGTAGCTTCAATCTATTGGTTTCTTAGCTCCTTCACTTCATTTTTTGTAATAGTGTTGTTGGAGAACTTTCAAGCTCACTCCTTCCTCTACTTGCCTTGAGAGCATGTAGTTGTGAAGGTGATATATTTCATTATCCATTGCTTTTGCATCATTGTATTCACATATTACCATATTGTTGTTTTTGTTATTGCTTGGTACTTCCATTTCCATAAATTTATTTATCATTTTCTTCACGTTATGCTAGCAAGGTTTCCATGGAGGTGGAAACACCAAAGTGGGGGACTAACTAAGGCAGTCATCTAAAAAAAGCCCCAACATTTTCCTTGGTCTTATATGTGTAGGTACTCTCATGTGGAGCTCTTTGAAGATTCAACTCTTGAATAGAAAGGTTTTCTTTTCTCACCTCCTCTTCATTGATTCAAACATAGTTTGGTTAAAGTATTCTTCTTGTATTTCATTTATGTATTTGCCTATTATTTTGCCGCAGCATAAAAATTCACTAGCCATGTTGTTAGTTAGTTTTACTGTATTTTAATCTATCTTAGAAGTCTTTTGTCTATACAGATATGAGTACACCACTGAGACACCAACGTGTCACGCTAGAGTCAGTATCCTCCACTGCCATTAATGGGGGCAAAATATGCCATTATTTTACCTATTATTTGCTTTAACCTTTGTCATCTTTCCTAGTATTTCCTATCGCTCCTGTCACTTTTTGTTAATGAACTAGAGATATTCAATGAAATAAAAGGAAAGGTAAAAACTAGTGAAAAATACTGATTTCTTTGACTGTTCCTAACTATCTTTGTGATTTTGGTAAATGTTTAAGTGGTTGATAGCAAGGCATTAGGGGCATTGGTGGAAGGAAGACTAGGCCAATTGGAGTCATTTTGTCACTTTGGCCATACTTGTGTTGAGATTAGCAAATCTTTTTTGAGTTGTTATGTTGTTTTAAGATACTATCAAAAGACTTTAAGTTGTTTTTTATTATCTTTTGATGGTTGGTGGCTATAATCCACAAACAACCAAAACACGTATTCGCTTTCATCTACAAGACTGTTATGGATATAGACAGTTGCAATATATAGATATGTGTGTATGCCGAAAACTAAGGAGATATAGACATAATAGAAATCATATATATTAGCAATTAAATATGTGTTCATAATCTGTTGTTGCAATCTGAATGAATGATAGTTATTGTGGAGTAATTTTGTGTTTGTGAGCTTCATCACTCAATAGTCGGCGAAGGCAGGGCCCACTTCCTCAATTGTTGGTGATCTTTCCATTATACATATGTGTGTGGTAATGTATGTTGTGATTTTGTAGCTATTCGATTGGTTTTGTATTGATTATTGTGTTAAGCATTGGATTCTTATCTGTATAATTAATCTTTGTGAATGCATTAAGCTTTATTGGTTTGTTCAATACTTGTTGGTGTGTATAATTTACCTATCAATTATTATCCGTATTGTTAAGAATAGTTAGGTTTTTATTAGTAAAATCAATATGAGTTAAGGATTTGAATGGTTAATTAATGTCGAAATCATATTTACATTCAGTAGTTTAACTTTGATTCTATTTATTTTATTTCAAGAAATATTTCCGTTCTATTGTATACAGATTTTTTGTTTTGTTTTCTTGTGTGCCGATAATTTTTCTCTGTTGCAGAATCATTTCTTCACGGGTTCTTGTCACACATGTGACAGGAAGTCTGCCAATCATAATTTTATTCAAATGCATATTACATTAGTTTGCATCCATCAACCCTTAGTTTATTGATTCCAGCTCTTCGGTATATTGCCACAACACGGTTCAAAAGCCTATGTTCCCGAATTGACACTTTAGGATGAACTGAGGAAGCCATTTCTAAGAATTAATTCAAACCCATTACAAGAACAATTTGAGACCACGGTTTAATCCAATCAACCATCCTCAAGAAGAGAGTTGTCTGACAAGAAAGTTGAACTCTGGAAATCAACTTGTCTGACCCTTTGAAACATTCGATTGAGCAGAAGGATAGTAACAACCAGATTGATCTTCCTTTTCAACCTTAGCAACTTAACCTTCTTGAATCACTTAGAAAACTTGAGGTAGATCATGGCAGCCTATTGCTTACAACTCTCCCATGACTTGGATTCTGAGAGCAGTCGGTCCCCCTCCTCTACATTTTGGTGAACTTGATGTAAACATCGTTGTGTCCATCTTTGTGTGTTAATATTTCCTCTTTCACATCTTGTATGGGTTGCAAACTTGCGTATTGTGAAGCTTTATGAGCTTTACGACTCAATTTACAACCTCTGGGTACATTGTTAAAAGAAGCGTATGACACCTGAGATGGATTTCTCAAATGTCACTACTGGTCTCACTTCTTAGGAGATGGTTTTAGGGACAAAGACGAGTTTCCTTGGGGAAACCATTCATGTCCCTACTCCTCTTGTTTCTTCTTACGGATGTTAGACTTGTTAGTGAAATGAGATATATGTTTGACAACAATCGAGTAAGCTTGGAATTTCTTCCAGACCTTACCGACATAGTGGAAGAATATGCCCATTCATAAAACTCTAGATTGGGTGTTACCCGAGGTTCTGGGCTCGAGACCTTTGAAAGTCAGATAGGAGTCACGATGCCCATGATGGTATGCATGACCGAGATAGGCCCTTCTATCAATACCACCCTTATGCTTGAGGCACCTCCGACCATCAAAGTAAACAGGGTCCCTCTAGGATTCAATGCCATCCTTCCTAATGTTGGTGGTGGTAACCCTGGGGGCAATGTTAGCTTTAGTGATGGGAACCTTGGTGGAATGGGGGCTAGTGGTTCTAGCAGCTATGATGGCTCTAGTGGTGGTTCTAGTAGGAGTTCCACTGGTCTTGTTTCATTTTCAGTTCCACTGGTCATGCTTCATTGTCTTATCCTATTTGATCGCTTTGCTACAAAACATGGGCTAGATGCAGAATTAGTTGGTGAACCTATCCCAGGACACTTCCTAACTGATTTTCCAGCCTTTCTTTCATCGTAGTCCTTTATCAATAGCAATTCTAAACACTCTTATCCCCCAAGGGATGGAGATTCCAAATTTTGAGAAATGTGGTGGTAAGGAGGGTTCGTAAGTGCACGTGTCAACATTTAATGCCATGTGTAGAAATTTCTTCCCCCACGATGTCTTAATGGCCAAGTTATTTTTGAGATCTCTCAAGGATACAACCCTCGAGTGCTATTGTTCCTTGCTTGATAATTTTGTATTTTTATTTGATCAGCTTATGAATCAATTTCTCCAACAATTCCAATCAAACATCAAGTTGAAGATGACCTTTTCAAACCTCGTTCAGTGTAAGAAGGGAGAGCATAAGAAGATAATTGATTTCATTGATTGGTATCAAGTGTTGTTTTCATAAATTTCTTATCCTTTTCCCGACTCGGATGTGCAAAAGGTTTTCATTGACAACCTGTAGAGGTCCTGGCAAGAAAATTTTTCTTTGATGAAATATCCTTTTTTTACACACTTGTGTGTTGCATTGTGAGAGTACCAGCAAACGGTTGCTTAGTTTGGGGGATCTTCCTCACGATCTCATCCAAAAGGTAGGTCTATTGTGTCAATTTCTAGTAAAGGTAAATCTGTTGTGAATTTAATTGTTACATCTAGCGACAAAGGCCTCAAACATAAAAGGAAATTCATGAAGTTATCAAAATCATACTCCTTTATTCTATATAATTTATTGAAAGATGAAAAGATAACCTTGATAAATTCTCGATCCCTTATTGAACCTTGCCCTGACTGATATGAAGAGAACACATTCTTCCAATACCATCGAATCCACAGACACACTACCGAAAAATGCATGCGCCTACGCCACGAGATACAAGATCGTATTGATGATGGTACTATCTACCTCAATGGGAAGAAGAAGAATGTGAAGAAGTCTATGGAAAATGAAAACAAAAAGTTGTAGATCTACATAGACCCCTTTTTGTCTCACTCTGCAAACCTTATTGTTGAACCTCCTAGCTTTGCTTCTCTTGAGTTCTCGAAGTATGTAAACGTGGTTTCATTTACACATATTCCTCTCGCTCAGCCTACGAATGGATCACTAGACATAACTCTCACATCATAAGACCTACCTATGAAAAAACAGCCTTTCCCCTTGTATATTCCCACTTGCATCAATGGGAACATCATAATTGGCATTATAGTTGACCCCACGAGTTGTGTGAACATTATAACGAAGGAGACTCTAATAAAATTTCTACATAGGGAGGAATATGAGAAGTTGAAAACCATAATACGTATACACAACGGACTCTTAGTCCCTCCCATTGGTTCCATCACTCTCTTGTTCTTGGTAGGACCTAGGATTGTAAATGCTCCTTTTGATATCATCTCTGAGTTGGACTTGTTCAGGGTGAAACTAGGCATCCCATGGCTAGTTTCCATGAATGCTATCACTTTGGTAATTCATAAGTGTTTGATTTTTTTTCATGAGGGCTATGTGCACATTGTGTATGACACCAGATATAAATCGTTGGTGTCGCGTGGGAGCTACTCATTAGATCCCTTTTGGCCTGCCCCGATTGGTCCACTCCCTCCAAGGGCATACTTATTGTATCGCACCTATGTCAAGTACAAGACCAAAGGCATAACGTCAAAGGTGACTTACCATGCGTCCCCCTGTGCCATCTTTGTCAAGGGTTGCATGATCACACAATAGCAAGTTGTATCCTCTTCTCAACAAAAGGGGAAGGGGAAGCTTGCTCATGCACAAGAGCTTTCCTCTTCTTCTTTTGTTCCATCTGCTTCTACCTCTCACCCTGTTGTGGAACCTTTAGCCTCTAGTCCCATGCCTTGCATGGGGAGCTCGATGGTGCCTGCTTGGCAGAAGGCCAAGCATCAAGTATTTGAACTTCCCATCTTGCCCATGGTGTTGAGGCTTGTTGTCTATGGTAAAGGGAAGGGCTCTTGTGGATTTTTCCCTATGTCTCAGCCTCCATGGCCTCCTACCATTCTTACCCCTCAGGTATTGAATGGGAAGAATCCCACTACTAAGGTGTTGGTGTCTACTTCTCCACCTGTTGTCATTTCCACTCCTATGATTCCTACTCCTACTCCCTCCAAGAGGCTTCCCTTCCACTGATAACGGTTATGGAGGACACGCTTATGGTAGAATAGGAACCTCTCACTTCTTCTCAAGCAGAAACTTCTAGTTCCTGGAGCCAACGAAATCGGCTTGCATTTGAGCATAAGTGTTGAAGAAAGGATCTGGCTACTGAACAAGCTACCTTGCAAAAGGCAGAAGGGGAGCCAACAGATCCTCTTTTGATATCTCTTGTTGTTCCTCCCTCTTCTCCTCTCGCTTAAATTTCCTTCACCTCGATTTTACTTTCAGCTCTCCCCGCGAATGCTAATTGGCCGTCACCCTAAAAGGGTATAGGTGCTCATCGCTCCCTCAGTGGAGCCCCCTCTTTCGATGCCCCTTCTAAACATCCCTCTATTTTCCTAACTTGTGGACATGTTGAACACCATGGTGGTGTCTATTATGGCTTTGTCCTCTTCCTCCTCGCTTTTCGCTTCTTTTGTGGGGATTTTGCATCCTCCATTGAAGCATATATCAGAGGATGACCTCACTGCCAGTGGAGTTCGGAAGAAGTGATTACCTTCTTTAGAGGGGATTTATGCTTTGGCTTGCATCGTCCTCGTGATATAGGCAACCCCGATGTCTCTTGAGTTTGTCACTATCCCTCTTAACAAGGTCAATGGTGGATCTGAAGTGCCTCCTTCCTCTCCCCCTAGTTAACACATGGCACTCCTATTAAGTGCATGTTTAACTCAGTGGATGATGTCCCAACTTTGTCAATGATCTTTGTGAGGTTGATGAATTTTACCTCATAGGATTTGAGTGAAGGAGACCTTGAGGGGCCTTCTTCCTAAGTTCTTTTCGTATGAGAATTGGAGGGTACTCCCCTTGCTATCCCATGGTGTAGGCTTGTCTACCCTCCCCATATAATGATCTAGATTAGGACAACAACGACCTCCTAGTTGTTGAGGACTTCGGGAGTAACTCTTCTTTATATATAGATTAGATTTGTGTGTGTGTTGTGTCTCCCACATGCTTGTTTTTATGTGTTCTTGGAGGACCCGTGTCACCCTTGTACGTGCTTGGATACAGGAGTGAAATTGTGTCATAAACTTCCTTTATATGTTTCATCATTCTTATGTACGTTGTAACTTGATTTTCGACAATTAGGGACTGTGAAAAGTGTTGGGGGAATTTAGACCTCCCTTCCATGTTAACCCAGTTTTTTATTTTTTATTGTCTTCATGTGCTCTTCTTCAGATCTGGGAACTTTTGGGACTGATTATCTTTCGTTCACAAATATATTACGGGTTACTTATAAGAATTGATCTGACCTTGAACTCCCAAATCCCCTTGTCTCTTGATTTCTTTGTCTTTGCTTATTTTTCCTTGTCTATCTTTCTCTCTTTTTTCCTTGCTTCTTGATGTTGTGGTTCCTATGTGTTGTCCCTCGCGTGTGTGACAAAATTTTCACATCTACATCTCATCATGTATCGTGGGCCATGACATCTTTTCATCTCCTTTATCACCTTAGGATGTCGCGTGCTCCTTTGATTCACATGCACCATCCTAAAGGGGGCTACTACCTCTTTGATTTTCAATAAGGTGAATTCGGTGGCCAACAAATCCCTTGCTAATTTTTTTGCATTTTTCAAAAATCAAATCCTTTAACAAGGATCCCCTTAGCAAGATTTTCTTTCAAAAATGAATTTGTAGCAAAAAGAATTGGAAAGCTTGCCTTTGAGAAGGCCATTCCTTTTATCGGATTCCTTAATAAAAGAGATATTTCAAAAGGATTCCTTGATGATAGGATCATTTGTGAAAAATGTTATGCTTTTCAATCAAAGTGTTCGTTTGAACGGGCCACTTGCTACCACAAAGGGTTCTCGAGTGACCCCTTTGAAATCTTCTCCTTCAATTGTTTTCCTTGGGATATGATTTTCTGTTTGTGTGACTTTTTCCTACCTAACATGTTTCTTTGTAGGACCGAGCACCTATAAAGTTGCTTTTACAATCAAGCTTGGAGGATCAAGCACCTATAAGGACCAATCAAACTCTACATAGCCTTTCGTTTCCATCCCCTCATGACCGAGAATTTTTGGTGCCTCCTTTGCAAGACTGAGCACTTGTAGAGCTTGTGTTCACCTTCTGCGAGACCAAGCACCAATTAAGCCAATTTTGTAGGACTGAGCACTTGCAGAGCTTTTGTTCACCTTCCACAAGACTGAGTACCTATTGTTGGGATATGGTGTTGTAAACTATTGCGTAAGTTGATTTATTATATTATTGTAATTAAATAATTATTTAGTTGTGATACACCTTAGTGGTGTTGTTAATCGCACTATGTAATTATTTGGGGACCCACTTGATGTTGTATTGTAACATTGTATTATTATTATGTGTGGGAGACATGTGATAATAATTTAATATTGGGGAAATATTAAATAATGTGATGTCTTAGTACCCAATATTAAATAAGGGGTTAGTGGTTTTATATTCACATGGTTTTGTGGTACATGGTTTAACCTAAACCACTAGTTGCATTTTGTGTGAGCTTGTGTCTATAAAAGTAAACACATGTGTAGTGGTTTAGGTTGGTTGAGTGGTTTGGTTGTCATTATTGAGTCTTCTTGAGATTGAATTTGTGAAGTATGGCTTGGGATGTGTGGATTCATGTTTGGACACATGGGAATCCATTGGAGGGCTTGATGCTTCAGAAGTGTTCATTGTAACTCTTGTATTTGCTTCATGGCTAATTAATATAATGGAGTATGAATGTTTTTTTAGGCTGAGTTTTTCCCTCTTAAGGGTTTTCCCAGGGTATATCTTGTGTCATCTTTGATAGGTATGTTGTCTATTCTCTTGAATGTGGATTCTGAGCACTTATTTGCATTGTTATCTCTTTTGGGCTATGTGGAAATTGTCATATAATGATTGCAAGTTTTCTTACAAGTGGTATTAGAGCTTTCATGGTTGGAGATTTTTTGTTATAACCCTAGGTTGAGAAAATGTTGGTTAAGTTTGAATCTATGCAATACATGAGAAAATGAAATACATGGTAAGATATGAGGGTTTTGCAGGTTGTTTATTATAAATCTAAGGCTTTTGGGTTTGTTGTTATGATGGGTTGTTTGTAGATTTGGGGTGTGGAAAAATTGGGCAAAATAAGGTTTCTTGGTTTTGCATTCAAATGGGGATTTTGTGGGGGAAATTTTACAAATGACCTCATGGGACAAAATGGACCTCATGGTTAGATTCAAGTTGGCCAAAAGACATATTTTGATATATAATTTGCCCTATTTTGGTTACTGAAAAAAATACAATTTTTTTTTTTGTAAAAACCCCCTTTTTGTTGTGTGGGCATCAAATTTGTGTTCACAAGAAAATAAAAATATTAAAAATTTGAAAAAAAATAAATCGCTCATCGGTATTAAAATTACCCTGCAAAATGCAAATTAAAAAAACAAACACATTTGGAAAGAGGCCGAAAGATTTTTAAATTGAAAAATTATATATATTTGGGGGGTCGGCCCCCCCATCCCCACCGTACCCCACTCTACGGCATGGCAACACTACCACTGTCAGGTACTTCCGTTGGCAGCCTACCATGTATCGTCAGTAGCGGTACGTAGTACCGCCGCAGGCTTTTAAAAGATTTTTATATTTTTTTAAAAAATTCAAACCTTTTTAAATATTTGCCATATATTTTAAATTTGCCATGTATTTTAAATGCCATGGAATTTTCTAAAAGGGCCGATATGAAATTTATTAATATAGAAAATTTAATAGAAATGAATAAATATTTTGGGTCCACCACCAGTCTGAGCGGCACTGCCCGGGTGGGCTCACCGCTCAACCACCTAAAATAATTTGCCTCAGGTTCAAATTGCGGTTTTTCTTCCGATGGGCATAACTTTTGTCTAGGTGGTTTTTTTGCTCTTCTTGGACTCATTGGAAAGGTGAATCAAAGCTCTACATTGTGGTGCCTACGACTCAAGACCTAAGAAGATGATTTTGTGCAGACCTAAGAAGATGAGTTTGTGCAGACCTAAATGATCTTCATGGAGAGGATTGTAGTCATGATGCCTTGTGTAGCTTGTACCATGGTTTAGTGGGAGTTGTTGGCAATGAAATGGATGCATCATTAGGTATGGTATCTTCATGTGATTGGGGATATGTTTTCTTGGTTTAGAGTGTTTCAATTATGTTATGGTTTACTCTTGATACACGTTTAAAGTTTGGCATGGTACTTGTTCTCTTGAGACTAGAAAATTTATGTATGTTATGATGCATGTGATCTCCTTGGAGGATATGGTTAGATAATGGATGTCATGTTTATGTTCCCGATTCATGATCGGAGCTTTGACATTGATCGTAGTAGTTCTCTTTGTATTGGGTACATTGATCATTTGCTTAATTACTTCATGATGGTGCTATGTTGCATTTGTATTTTGGCATGGATTGATTGGTTATAGGTACTCATGGATACTTGGATACTTAGGTGATGGTTGTAGTTCTCTTGTGATTAGAGATATTTGCTTGAGACGGTTATTCTTTGGAGGTTTCAGCAGGAAGACTGAGGAGCATTCACCTGGTATGGACATGAGTTCATTATGGACCGATAGAGGAGATTGTTCTTGGAGTGAGTCATGATGACTTGGTCATCCTGGAGGAGCATTCTCATTCCCCACTCTTGGTCTACTCGGCATATTATGATTTGAGAGGTATTTTCTCATTATATCTTTCAGATGTGTTGTGTTTTGTGCTTTGATTTCTCATAGGATTAAGTTGATTCATGGTGGTTGATTATGGATACTCATTTGAGGATGGTTTAGCATGATTTTATATGCTTTATCTTTCATAGATATGGATCTTGAGCTATGGATAGTTAGTTTTGGAGGATTCCTTTTGAGGGATGTTATGGCATGGTTATCTCCTTGTGCATTTGATTTTATGATATCATTTTTTGATGAGGATTGTTAGGAGATGGTTTATAGGCTTATTTCCAATATTGGGGATGGTTACCTTGAGTTTGATTTTCTTGGCTAGAGAGGCTTACATCCATGTTTGGTAATTACATTGATTCATATGTTGTACTTGATCTATGAGATTGAGTGTTATGGGTGTTGTTGAGGCTTTTCATTTGGGGTTGGTAGGAGATCATACTTGACACAACAATACACTTTTGAGGTGTTGGTAGGAGGACATTATGGTTTACAAGTTTCTCTCTTCATGGTTCCTTCCTTGGATGTTTGTGTTTATATGTTTTTGGGGAGGATGGTGGCAACATGGTGTGAGAGATTATGTAGCTCTTGGGTTGTATGTGTGGATCATTGTTATTTTTCTTGGTAGTTCATGCTTTGATTTACTTATCACACCTTGTTGTATAGTGTTTATTGGTAGACTTGATATGATTTGGCATTACCTATGCAGTGGGAGTTATTGGATATGTATGTACTTCATTGACAAGTTTTATACAAGGAGCTTGTGGTTGCAGTTTATAGGTTGCATATGTTCTTGGTAGGAGTTTACTAATGTATTGATACCTTGGAGGTATGGATGGTTGGATGTAAGCATGTTTTGTGGATGCTATTTTCGATCATGTGGATTTTTTCAGTTGAAAATGGCTTGGTTAGAGTCTTTCTTATCACTTGGATTTGATGCTTGTGCTCGTGGATTGGTGCATCTTCACCTTGGCATGTTCTTTTTCTTCCATAGGTGGCATGTTGCAGGATGAGAGGAGTTCTTGCTTGAGATGGTGGTCACTTTGTTCTTATTGCAGGTATCTTGATGGAGCACTAGAGCATGTTACAGATTCATGTGGTTTAATGGATGGCTTTGACGATGTATTTCATGTATTGATCTCTTATGCAATGAATACAACAAGTGGGAGAATGTTGGGATATGGTGTTGTACACCTATTGGTTTTTTTTACTGTAATTAGGTTAATCTTTAAATCTACCTATGGAATTGCCAATTCCAATCAAGGGCAACTCGAAGGACCTGAACCAATTGACGAGGACTTTAAAGACCTCCTACACTTTAGGCTCTGCAAGACCCAAGAGGGTGATCCCTTGATGCGTTTACAACCTCTGCACCATTATCATAAATATTAACAACAATAGATAATCTCATTTAATAGCTCAACATAATAGGATAATATTGAATATAATCAGTTGTTCATCAATATTATCAACTATTTGGAGCATGAGATAACTACAACAAAACTTTATAGTAAAAGAGTCATTGATTTGCAATTTGTAGCAACCTCTAGGTAAAGACAAACAAATACTGAACCTCACAAATAAGTACAACTTAGATCAGTGCCATATATCCATTGAAGGAGTCAAATTCATAAGCATCTAAGGGTTCATGACAGATTTAACACAACATATAAGATCCTCAATAACATTGCCTTATAATCTCATCAATTTGTATTCTAACCCAATACTACTTATCAAACCCTTATACAGAAACATATCAACCTACAATCCCATTTAAGCATTTTAATTAATTCCTTGAATTAAAGCTAAAACAAGAATTTTACACACCACAATAGTGAGATGAACCAAACAACCATTGATCATTTTATTCAAAATTCAGATATGCTTGTACAATGGAGAGACATGAGCTCGAATTAATCATTTCAATTCAAATGTCAGTACTGTCATAAAACATTAAATCTCCATGAGTTTAAGACCTACAACAAAATGACTCAAAACCTAAATTGCATTTTCTCTAAAAAAAGCTACCAAACTTTACAATTTGCTCTACAACTTCACCTAGACTCGACCCAAAATGTCTAACTTGCTAACCCGTACTTCTAGCCTTGAAATCCTTCTTATAGGGAATGAAGGAGCAAACAAGCATCAGGCCAGAGATTGTCACCAGCCACATGGACCGCCCTATGATATTTCAAAATTTGTTACAATAGCAAATTTTTAGAGAATCTTCTTGTTCATCTTGTCCGCTGAGAATGGTTTATGCAGCAACAAAACTTCAAAAATTTTATGCAGTAGTTGCTTCTTTGTTGGGTCAACAGAGCATTCTATATCTTCTTCAATTGGTTCAAAAGTAGGGCAGAGGGAAAGAGTTTGACTGGGAGATCCTGGTGTAGAAACAATGGGGGAATCAGGAGGCACTGACCCTAATGTGGAAGGCAATGTTTTAATCCCTGGAGCACTTGATGTCTCCCCAATCTGCCTATATTTCAACCTGTCCACCTCAGTCTGCAGCTCAACCTTCCTTTGTTGCACCTTGCTATATTCTCCAATTATAAAATTGTATTTTTCCATTAGGCTTCTCCTTTTAGCCTCTTCTCTTTTAGCAGTCTTTTGGGCCAATTTGGCTACATTCACAATCAAATTAGTGACCTTTGTGGTTGAGGTCTCTGAAGCTCTCTTTATTATTAACCCCCCCTTAAGTTTGGGTTAATATCAGTAACATTGGGCTTTCTCCCTTGAGGGGCCAAAGCCCAAATTGCCAAGGTCTCGTATTCTTCACTAAAGGAAGAATCGTAACCTCTTCTTTAGAATCTTGCAGGGGATTCTTGGACTTCAGAATAGCATTGAAAGCTATTGCATCTGCAATGTCCCACTCAAGCAGAATCAAGACACCAGCTTGATTTACCAATTTTCCCCCCTCCTCAAGAGTGATGCTCTTGAATTCATTCATTAATTCAGCTTTTACTTCATCATCATTCTTCTGGTCTGACCTGTCAGACCTCAAGTCTCTTCTCTTCTTTCTTTTCCTAATACTCTTCCAATTTCATTCTCCATACTAATTGCAAGAAGATTGGAGTTTTTACAAAGGCGTCATCATCTAAGAACTCCTTACAGGCATCCATCCTTGCATCTTGCACACATTTTCCTTTCATATCCAGATCAGATAGAACCAATTCAGTCGGTCTGGGAGGAGAAGGCATACCCATCTGCATATCTTGGTCAGTGACAACAATCTCACCCACCAATTCCTCTTGTGATTGCTCAATCTTTCGCCTCTTAGGGCTTGGCTCTAATGGTGGTGGTGAGGGACTATTTTCAGGTGATGATTCCAAATCAATAATCTTAATTGCCCCAGGTGTTTTGAGTCGCGGACCTGGTTGTGCAGGCAATTTCATTATTTATTTTCCTTTTCTATCTTCTACTTCCTCATCACTACTATCATTTCTTTTCCTTCTATAAATAGGCCAATTCTCTGAAGGTTGGTAGGCTGGCCTTTCTTCAAGTGGCGTAACATCTTGCTCCTGTATGCCTTGGTCCAACTCCAAGTTTATCTTCTTGGCCATCAAGATGCCCATGATTTCTTTGAAGTTGTCCATCAAAAAGTCAATTTTGTTATGATATGGACTGAACTCCATCAATGGATCATACTTTGGATCCATTTTGTGCACAATGGAAATAGCTTGTCATAAGCTATCAATTTCTCCTTGTTCAATTCCTGCTTACTTAGGTCAAATTCGTTTCTAATCAGGTCCTCAGGGAAATTGAACTCATGCACAAATTTACCACCTTTTATTCTTTGTCTGAAAAGGGCAAAGAAGCCATCAGGGTCATGTTGCCACTTGGGACCACACCTTAAATGGTATTCTTCAAAATATTTTCCAAAATAGACCCAGCATCCTTTTGAAAAAACAAAATCAAACACCACAGTATAATCAGGGAAAAATGTTCCTTTACCTTTTCATGTAAGGTTGTTGTCATGGATACAACCAATCTGCCACATAACTTCAACAAAACTAGCTCCTGGTGGCACATTATATGGCAATATATGAGGGGTCCCCTGAAAACCATACACCCTCAAAATAGTGTTGACTAGGTATGGGATAATGTCACCCCAGTTGTGGCAAACATTCAATTCTGGCTTCCTCCCCTTTGGTCTAAGGAAATCATGCAACTCCTCAGGAATTTTGGGTACATTTACCATCACCTTGGCTCTCAATCTGGAAGCAAAACAGTTGTCGAACTACACATAACTGGCACTCTCCCTATTATATGATAAGTCAGCAGTCCATACTTGCACTGGCAATCTTTCTCCATTAACCAACTGTCTTAACTCCATCTTCTCATAGAAGAATTCAACATTCTTAAACAAGAACATATACATTAACATGGAATACCAAAAGAATGGAGTGCCTGCATCATTTTGTTGCAACTTCAACAGCTCTTCATGTATCCTTTTGGCCAAAAAAGAGGCAAAATCATATACCACCGAGAAATTAAGGTGTTGTATTTGCACCCCCATGAACATGTAGGCTATAGGCATCACTATGTTGGGGTTAAAACCCAAAATCTGACATAAGGAGTAAAAAGTGGCCAAGAAATTATTTGCAAAGCAGTTCAGTCTAAAAGGTTCCTGCTCATTTGGGCTAATATAAAATTTAGAACCTCTTGCCCTAGCCAAATGAGGTGGGAGCAACTTAACTTTGAACAGTGACTTCGACCTCCCATACTCCTGTTTCAAATATAAAATTTAGAACCTCTTGCCCTAGCCAAATGAGGTGGGAGCAACTTAACTTTGAACAGTGACTTCGACCTCCCATACTCCTGTTTCATCCCCTCAAGATCAACAGGAACCAAGAATAGACTAGGCTCACTCAAATCAAAAACCTGTTGAAACTCTTCTATGTTAATGCTTAACAGAACCCCTCCATCATTATCTCTAATCACCCGTGTAACAAGGCCATATCGTGTAGCCACTACCCTAAGAAATTCCACATTAGGGAACACATTCGGTACTACCAACTTCCCCATATCATATATCCAACCATTTGAAAATGGGTGGGGAAATTTCCTCTGTCCAAACCACAATCTAGACATCTCTAAACCTGTAAGGGGAACCCTAGCATTAGCTATGTTGGAATAGTTATACACTAATCCCTCTCCTAAGGTTTTTCCTCACATCAAAACCAACCCCTTCTTATCATTCGTTGACAAAGGAAATTGATCTAGGAAGTCATCATATAGATTTCTTTTTAGATAATCAACCTGATCGAAATGCTACTTTGATGGTGCCCTCCTGAGTAAGCTAGGGCTTCCTTGCTACTTCAAACCTCACACAAACTAGGGCGAAACGAAATTACAAAATTATAGACCAAAACCTTGCAATTTCTCATAATTCAGTTAACCTATAGCCCTAAAACAATTACCAACAAACCCTTCGACAAACACAACAAATTCCCCCCAAATTCATATTACAACTTAACCAAGAGAAACAGAAATCAACTTATGGCTTTGTGTTTGCAGGAACCCTAATCTTTGTTGTAACAACTCATAAATTTGTCCTTGGCCTTGAGACTGCTCCGCAAAGATGTTTGAATGTTTTGTGACATAATAGGGCAAGAAAATGGTTGCTCTATTTCGATCAAATCATGCTAGTAGACGTCTCGTCTGCCATTAAAGCTTACTTGTGCAATGCGCCAACAGCTCAAATCGCATTTGATGCAAATTCAAATACTATGCGTCGATTACTTTGGTTGCATCATCGAACGACTAACTTTAAAACAAACTAACACGATCTCCACCATGGCTACAATGGCCCACCATACTCTGCGTTGCTAAGGAAATCCACGTGGTGCTCGCCCGTGATTTCGAAATCAGTAAAGGCCCTGCAACTCCCGATCACGTGATGGCGGGCAACCGTTGATCTCAGCCATCGACAATCCTCCTCGTTCAATACAGTTGTGAGCTATTGCCATTAATCGTCGAGCACCTTTCCTACCAAGATTATAACATCTTCGTTGATTTGAAGCACGTGCATCTCATAACTGCTTTAGTAACCTACTACATAATGTATTAAAGCCAGATAAATATATTAAAGTAGTTTTATCATCCATTCGGCTTCACCAGATTAGACATGTGGCGCTCGCCCGTGATATTGTGATCAACCAAAACAGTGTTGTGGGGTCATCACGAGATGGCGGGGAACGGTTGAGATCGAACAGTGATTGATCTACGGTCATCCAATTTTGTCCCTCTACAAAATATAAAACACTTATTAAAAGCACGAGGGGACATCACTAGGCCAACGACAAAAGACATAAGTTTTCTTTTAAACGTGGGAACACGGGGCCATCTTGGACTTAGGAAATAATAAAGTCTAGCGAAGTAAATAAAAAGATAGATCAAAAGGGGCCCACCCTAGACGAAACGATGGTGCTTAAGTTGTTTTAAAACCCTCTTCAAAAAGTAACGGCCAAATAGATCCCACCCAAGGCAGAAAATAAAACACTTAAGGTTGTACATGAAAACAAATATAAAACCCCAACCTTAGGCTAAACATCAAGTAGGACCAGGAACATAGGCAAGATAAAATGGAACTTAAGAGCAAAAATTTGAAGATCCATCAACACCATTGCATAAATTGATTTATTATATTATTGTAATTAAATAATTATTTAGTTGTGATACGCCTTGGTGGTGTTGTTAATCAAACTAGATAATTATTTGGGGACCCACTTGATGTTGTATTATAACATTGTATTATTATTATTATTTGTGTGGGAGACATGTGATAATAATTTAATATTGGGGAAATATTAAATAATGTGATGTCTTAGTACCCAATATTAAATAAGGGGTTAGTGGTTTTGTGGTACATGGTTTAACCTAAACCACTAGTTGTATTTTCTGTGAGCTTGTGTCTATAAAAGCAAACAAATGTGTAGTGGTTTAGGTTGGCTGAGTGGTTTGGTTGTCATTATTGAGTCTTCTTGAGAGTGCATTTGTGAAGCATAGCATGGGATGTGTGGATTCATGCTTGGATACATGGGAATGTATTGGAGGGCTTGATGCTTCAGAAGTGTTCATTGTGACTCTTGTATTTGCTTCATGGCTGATTAATATGATAGAGTATGGATCCTTTTGGAGGCTGGGTTTTTCCCTCTTGAGGGTTTTCCCAGGGTATATCTTGTATCATATTTGATAGATATGTTGTCTATTCTCTTGCATGTGGATTCTGAGCACTTATTTGCATTGTTATCTCTTTTGGGTTATGTGGAAATTGTCATACAATGGCTGCAAGTTTCCTTACACCTATGGAGCCACCTCTCTCTCTTTCATGAAAAGGTTGCCATGTGGGTCCGAGCACCTATAGAGCTACCTCCTGTGTGTTCGAGCCTGTCGGATTGTGGTCTACTTCCTCAACAATTCAGGTATATTTTCTTCAACTTCTTTCCACTCTACTTTACCTTGCATTCACTGACACGTAAGCTCGCTAAAGTGGGGGAAAAATGTAATAGAGTGAATTTGCACCCCTAGGAAAATTCCCCATTTACATCACCCTTACCTTAGAAAATGAAAACCGATGATGCAATTCACACATTTGCCATCTTTCCCCGTCCACCAGGCAGCTCATTTTCGTTTCGGTGGAGGAAATTTTTTAGGTACGCGCACGCACTGCTCTACCGTCCTAACAGGATTCTTGCCTTTGGAATCCACAAAGGTGTTACATTTCTCCATTAGCAGCGAAGTGTAACGTCTTTGTCTCCCTTGACTGATGCCAAACGGCCCTTTTTCCTCCTTTCCATTCAAATTGCCTAATTCTTCATTCTATCCAACTTCTTCACCATTCTTGAACTCTTGACTGAATTCTTCATGCTCTATCGATCAACTACACACTTTCAAGCTTCACCACCACTCCATTGTAGCTACAAGCTACTAGTTTCTTGGCTCCACTTTATTTGTTGCGATAATGTTGTTGTTGTAGAACTTGCAAGCTCACTCCTTCCTATACTTTCCTTGAGAGCACATAGTTGTGAAGGTGATATCTTCCATTATCCATTGCTTTTGCATCATTGTATTCACATAGTAGCATATTGTCGTTTGTGTTATTGCTTGGTACTTCCATTTTCATACATTTCTTTATCATTTTCTACACTCATTGCTATCTAGCTATCCGTGAAGGTGGAAACACCAAAGCGGGGGATTGACTGAGACAATACTCTATAAACAACCCCAACATTTTCCTTGGTCTTGTGTGTGTAGGTACTCTCATGTGGAGCTCTTCAAAGATTCAAACTCTCGAATAGAAAGGTCTTCTTTTCTCACCTCCTCTTCGTCAATTCAAACATAGTTTAGTTAAAGTATTCTTCTTCTTGTATTTCATTTCTATATTTGCCTATTATTATGTTGTAGCATAAAACTTCACTAGTCAAGTTGTTAGTTTTCCTATGTTTTAATTTGTCTCAGAAGTCTTATGTCCATATTGATGCCAGCGCACCACTAAGATGCCAATGCACTACACTGGAATTTGTATCTTGCACTGTCGTCCTTAGGTAGAGAGTTGTCTAAGCAACAAGTTGGACTCTAGAAATCAACTCATTTGACCCTCTGAAACAGTTAGGTTAGCAAAAGGATAGTAGCAACCAGATTGCTCTTCATTTTCAACATTAACAACTTAACCTTCTTGAATCACTTAGCAAACTTGAGCTTGATCAAGGCAGCTTGTTTCTTAGGACTCCCCCGTGACCTAGAGTCCCAGAGCAGTCGACCCCCTTCCTCTATAATGCCACACAAGATAGCATTCATATCTTTTGCATTGTTTTTGCTCGCCTTTTTCCCAACCGGATTTGTTGGTGGAGTTGATGGAGCTACATAACCTCTCACTACTAATTGCCAAATATCAAAAAGCCAAGAGTCATTAGATAAGTCCACATTCTTATGATCTAAAATGCACAGTTTGTTCCATCAAACAATGGAGCTCTATTTGAGGAGAAACCTTTTTGACAAGTCATGTGTGCTCTTGATGTCTACCTTCTAGTGGTTAGACTATTTTTGAAGGAATCGGCTATGATACCAATTGAGGAGCACACATTTATACTGAAAACAAGGGTGAATGGGTATAAGATAAAATTTTACTTATTTAAAATTCAACAACCACAATAAAAGCAAGCACACAAGATCCACACAATTAAGAACACAAGATTTACATGGAAACTCTTTCGAGAGGAAACCACAAAGAAAGACTGTTTGGATCTAGAGAAAACCACAGAGAAAGACTGCTTGGATCTATTGTCCAAATCCAACCACAATAAAAATAAAATAAGCTTACAGATCTTTGTAGGCACCAACCCATTGGAGACACCAATCCCCACTACTAAGCACCAACTTAGCAAGAAATGCCAATCTCTTCTATTGAGAGACACCAACTTCTAATGAACAAAAATTTCACTTTCCTAAATAATGCTTCTTCAATTAATGACGATCATTTGAAAATTCTTCAAAAATCTGTTTGCAACACTTCTCCCATATGCCCTTTTTCTTCAAAACTTTGTTGTAATAAATTTGCTCTTCTCTTGTTTTTGAATGATATTTTTATTGCTTGTTATCTAACCTCCACTTCTACTTTTGTTTATACCCCAATCACGCCTCTTCACCAAATAGGGTCGGCCTTCGTAAGAGAGGTCGGCCACATACAAATAATAATAATAATTTTAATTTATTTTTAATTCCCCCAAGAGGGATCAACCCATTTCAAAGAGGGGTGATTTTACAAAAATATAGGCACCATAAATTGGGTGCCAATATGAGACAAGTTAAGTCAGCCAACATTTGCAATAAGTTATTCAAGCAAAATAACTCATGCATAGACAACTTCTTGATTTCCTTCTTTGATGGTGATTATGCTCCTTTGACATCAATGACAACAATGTTTCCAACAGATCTTCATGTTGCACAAATTACACTATTCATGTAATGTTCTTAATGTCATAAAACTTATCTCCTAATCTGGGGAAAGCTTACCAAATTTCCCATACATGAAACAAAATACTATGGTTCTACCAAGAACTGTTATAGTATACAATTAGGTGGAGGCCCTTAAGAGCCCCCCTTCATGCTTGGATCAATTGATGAACTTTATTGTCACCAAAGTGTTAAATTTATTTTTGTGTTTATCTTCTTGAGCTAAAACCTAATATTTATGGATGACTTGAAGGTTGGAATTCCTTCCCTTACTCTATGACTGAGTGAACTTTTTGGAGCATCTTCATTTTAAGGTGGACCTTGTCTTAGAGCACTAGGACTAATTACTCCTTGTGGTTGTCAAAGACTCTTTTAGTTTTGAAGTAGACCTCTTGCATGGTTTTGGTATTGGGTTTAAGTTCATTTTGGTGGGGCTTTTAATAAATGATTTTCTATGACATACTTTACCATGAGAATACTATTTTACTACACTTGTTAATAGTTCCTTCCCCATCCATGAAGTAGGGAAAAGATTACACTTGCAAATTTGTGAGTAGTTTGGTTGCATCACTAGAGTTGTGTTGCTAAAACTTTAAATTATAAGTGGTTTGCATAAGGAATAATTAGATTAGAGGTTAAATTGTGGTTAGCAAAGTTTCTTTTGAAGGACTTTTTTGAAGTTAATAAATGCTACAGGATTGTAGCGTGTGGTTGATATGGGATGGAATAAGTTGGGATTAGTTTCTCTCTCTAAGTTGAATATCAAATTCTTAATGAGATATATATTTCCTTTTTGATATTTTAGATTGTATAAAATTAGTTTTAAGGACAATATTTGCTATGTTTGTAAATGGGTCAATTAAGATTGAGAGATATGGTAGCACCCAAAAAATTAAAAAGATACATTGTATTCTCTCTGGTGTGAATAGAGATCTAACATTGTGAGACCTTGTAAGGAGTCTAGTGAGGGGTTTGTGTACTTGGTTCTTATAAGATTAGTTATGTCAATTGTACTTTTATAGTGAATGGACACTATTTGACCTAATAAAGTACTAAGGTAGAGGTTCCTATAGATTGCCTCTTTAGTATGTTGTGATTTACTATGAATATTGGTTTTCATTGATGATTGACAATCATCTAGGGTTTAACTAACCTCTTAGTCTATAGGTATAATGTTAATGTTATGTGTTTAAGTGATTAACAATTAACTCAAATCTTTTAAACCATAAGTTAAGAGTCCCATTTTTCCATAAATTGCAAGAATGGATAATTATTTGGTTTTTGAATTTAAGAGTTGTCAAATTATGATGTAATCATACTTGTGTGAAATATATTTAGATTTATGCTTGTGTCTAGGTCATGCATTCATGATAACCCTTGAAGGTATCACTTATAAATGTTACATCAATTTGTTATAAGACTTAGTCACTAGTGACAAGTTATCAAAGGTTGCTCATTCCTAAGTCATGCCCAACACACATTATGAGTGCATGATATACTTGAGCCGGGATTACTAGATTTTTACCATATAAAATAGGGAAATGTCTTTCTCAAGGAAGAAAAAAACATTACACTTTTTTTTGAAAATCCAATAAGCATAAGATTAACTATTGTAATAGATTTCTTTTAACATTGTCAATTACCAAAGTAATTGTGTGGATGTCAACCTTGCTTAAATTCAAAGTGGTAATGCTTAGTTGAGTATCAAAAGAATTCAAAAAGCAAAAAAATAAAATTACTTTAGAAAGTAATTCTACCTTTTGAATGGGATTATTGATTAGTAGACGAGTACAATCTCACCCAGCTATACATGAAATGGAGAACAAAGTGTAGCTGGTAAATGTCAATAAAACTAGAGATTCCATTTGACAAAGAAGTATTGGTAAGAGCAAAACCCTTAAAGCTTTAGAATGTAATTCTACCTTTTGAATGGGAATATTGACTAGTAGATGGGTACAATTTCACCCAGCTACAAATGAAATGAAGAGCAAATTGCAGCTAGGAAATGTCAATAAAACTAGAGATTCCATTTGGCAAAGAGGCATTGCTAAGGCCAAAATCCTTCAAACATATGCCCAACATTCTGAAAACAAGTGAATCCACCAATCCTAAGACAGTGAGGAGCAAAAGAAACCATGTCAATCAGATAAATCGTATGCCTCAGTTGTGTTAGTTCAAAGCATGAAAATGCCCAACCCCATAAGTAGTTACATTTTAAATTGGCAGACATCTCAATTCCAAACTTGATGTCTTCCTTAGAAAAATGGCAATGTCAACATTGGTATGGATGGTAATGCTTTTTCTCTGAGGTGTTGGCAAGGCCTCACAAATTTGATACCATTTATGGTTTCATAGAGATATTCATCTATTCACATGTACATTATATGTTTGTAAGGATGCACTAGATGTGCCAACATTTACATTGACGTGCAAAGGGACAAAAATAAGTACTAAATGAATGAGGTGCAAAGGATATAATACAGTTTCAAGAAGGTAAGGGAAGGGATAAAATCAAGCGAAAAATAGATCTCCTATGGTATAGAATGTTTATTAGGGGCATGATCCATTAAGCACCTCCAATGTGTCACAAACGTGTAAATCCTCCAACATAAATGGAGAGAGATATGAAATCATGTAACAAATAAATCTAATGCTTGTTGCAAAATAGTTTGCAATACTCAGATAAGTCTTTCCAAATTCCAAAGGCATGTTTGTGGGTGCATGTGCATGCACATCTACAAGAGCAAACATGTGCGTGTGTGTGTGCCCACACATGCATGTGTCCATGTGCATTTATATGTTTGTCTGTTGTGTCTGTTTATGTGTTATGTGTTTGTGTCTCCTTATCCCAAACTAACAATTTAGAGAATGTAATTCTTAATGAACAATTGAGCAACACCATTTCTTTTTCTTAATGCACATTTCTATGTTTTCCTTCTGGCAGTAGCAATAGGCATTATAGAACATATCACCATTTCCTATTTAACCATAATAAAGCATTTTATTTATTTTGACCCTTTAATACTTGCACAAAGATACATAAATTTGTTTCTTACTATTTAGAGAATTTTATTCTTAATTAGTGTTTGAACAACGCCATTTCTTATTCTTAACACACATTTCTAGGTTTCCTATTGACAGAAGCAAGCAAATAGTTGTCATAGAACATATCATCATTTCCTATTCAACCATAGTAAAGAATTTTTTATTTTGGACACTTTAGCACTACAAAAAATAACATAATTTGTTTTCTTGGTAAGTAGAAGACCTTAAATATCTCCAAACGAAAATTTCTTTTCCTGTAAGGCTTCATTAATGGAGTGATATTCCAAAGAATTAATGGGAGGGACATTCACAGTTAACAATTATAAATTTAATTTCCACATCTAAAGCAAAGTTCACCATGAAAACATTTTGGTGATTTAATTAATTCTGATACCTTAAACAAATATTACTCTTAGTTGTATCTACTTTTAAATCATAAGATTGCAACAATTATAAATTTAAATGCTCACTTCTTGTCATTCACAAGTGGAAGTATCTCAAGCACTTTTCCAGACATTCGTGGGCTGCTTTCATTGAACTTTCCTGCTGCTGCATTTTGAGATTGAGACTGAGATAGCTTGTGTCTCACATAACCATAAAAAGTGCAACCTAAGAGGGTAATTGCACATCCAATGGCATTCAGAATAGATATAGGATTGCGAAATATAAGCCATGATACCATTATTGCTACTGCTACCTGCAGCATGAAAAACACAAACTTTATCACAAACTCATCCTGCATTCTTGGTGAAAAAGTAAAGCACAGAAGACTGAAAAGGAAATCAGTTGCAAACAAAAACAATAATCTAACTCACTTTCATATTTCCTGCAACATTGAAAGTGACTGCTGTTGTAGAGTGAATAACATAAAAGATTGAAAAGTTCAGACAGAAGGCAAAAATGCCAGAGCTAAATATTATAAATAATGAGCTGTAAATGGCATCATGAGTTTGCACCCAATTCAAAACACCAGGCCCTTCAAGCAGCAAAGCCGGAGCAGCCAAGATCATAGTCGCAAAAGGTGCCATATAATACACAGTGTTGATACTGCAAAGACAAAATAAACAGATTATTAGAAATGCCTATTACCATTTCTCAAAACTCTAGGAATATACGACGAAAATTGAATATTTTGACCTTGAACTGTCCATAGTACCATCATGTGAGCTGAGTTGAAAATGGAAACTGAAAATCAGGAAAACTAATGAAAATCATTATAGTCTATGGAACTAAGGTCCTAAAAAAAGCACTGCTCCAAATATCTCATTAGAAATAAAAATACAACAGTGGAACTGGTGAAGATGTTGGATAGGAGCAATGAGTTGAGACTTGGCTAGGACTCGCAAATCCTAGTCCAAGTCAGGCTCAGCAAGTCCGCAGTACCAAGACTCACAGACTCCGGAAATCTTGGCTGTCAGTCTTGGTGAGTACGTGAGCAAGTTGAAAATGGAAACTGAAATACAGGAAAACTGACTAATCTGACAATAGTATATGGAACTAAGGTCCTGAAACAAAGCACTACTCCAAATAAGTCATTATAAATACAAATATAACAGTGAAACTGATGAAGATGGCCCAGAATTATTGGATAGGAGCGATATGTTGAGACTCAGCTAGTACTCATGAATCCTAGTCTGAGTCAGGTTCAGCGAGTCAGCAGCTGAGGCTCACAGTCTTGGCGAGTCTCAGCTATCAGACTTGGCAAGTGTGAGCTAAGTTGAAAATGGAAACTAAAATATAGGAAAACTAACTAATCTGGCAATAGTACACAGAACTAAGGTCCTGATAAAAAGCACTGCTTCAAATATTCATTACAAATAAAAATACAACAGAAAAACTGATGAAGATGCCCTTAAGTATTGGATAGTCATAGGAGCAATGTGTTGAGACTCAGCTAGGACTCATGAATCCTAGTTAGAATCAGGCTTGGCAAGTCTGCACGTGAGACTAGCAGACTTGATGATTCTTGGCTGTCAGACTCAACCAAGTCTGAAAAAAAAGATCAACTCGAAGTTTTCAACAACAAAAAAACCATTAATAGCAATCTTTCATATATTGTTACTTTTTGAATTGCCAAGTTTTTGCTGAATCCAAGTCTCAACGCTGTGGACAGGAGCAAAGTTGGATTGCAGTTGACAAGAGTAGTATCATGAAAGAACACACCCTCAAGTTCCATGATCATTCAATGGGCCAAAGAGAGCTAAGAAAACCCTTGTCATAACATCAATTTTTATCTTTTCAAACTCAGTACCATAAGCATATCAATTGCACTATAACAATAACATCATTTACTCTACATCAATAATCATGCACATGAAAAGAACACAATAACACGATATTTATGTGGAAACCCTTGCGGGAGAAAACCACGGCAAAAATATTGCTTGTATTAATCTTATTTTTACAAATTTTGTAAGCACCAACCTACTAGAGGCACTAACCCCTCATTCACTTTGTAAGCACCAACCTACTAGAGGCACGAACCCCTCATTCAATTTGTGAGCACCAACCTACTAGAGAGACATCAATATCTCCTTTAGGAAGTACCGACTTCCAAAGTAAAGTACCACCTTCTACGTTGCTCCTTCAACAGATGATGGACAATTTGATCTTTTTGCATATCTCACATAAATCTCATATTCATAATCTGCTCTTAGATCTTCTACACATAAACTTACTTTAAATCTCTATGTATATTTCTTCACAAATCTTCCATAAATCCTTCTTCATAAATCTGCCATAAATACTTCTTAAATCTGACATAAATCTGATTGCAAATTTCCCATAAGATTTTTTACCGTCTCTTCATCCAATCTGCAAATTAACTCTTTATGATTTTCTCTTCACTTGCTGGTGTTTTGATATATTGTTATATTCTCCACACACACTTCTTCTCCACTTGAATGATCTACCTTTATATCTTTAATAATTCTACGAATGGATGCAACTGTTTGAAATGAATACAACCATTCAAATAGTCATGTCATTCACTAACAAATCTGTTCACAAAGTCTTCCTCAACCTGCTCATGTAATCTTCCACGTACTTCAACTTTTCTCTTCTTATTCTTCTATATCTGCAATGCTTACTTCTTCAATATTCTCTTCACACAAATATCAGTGAATATATGATATACCTTTTTATCTCTTTTTTACCATCGCTGCTGTTCATTACATTAATCACTACTTTTAATATTTATATTTGCTTATATCTGTTGTTGCATCATGAAATATTTCATTAAGTTTCTCCAACGTTTTCGCATTTTAAAAACCTCTTCTTATATCTTCATGTCTCTATGAGGAGAGACATCCCTTAGAAAGGAGGCGACCTTTTCTTTACTAATCGTTGCCTCTTTAAACTTGTAATCGATACTCATTAAACATTGCCCATGACTAATACTAAATTGCTGCACTTTTAATCTATCAATTGCTGCCCTTTGTCTTATATGGCTTTTGTCTTATATGGCATTTGCCTTATATATAATCGCTGGCTTAGAGATTAATCTTGGTCTTTAATTGTCGCTCCTTTCTATTAACTAATTTCTGCATATTATAAATTATTTATCGCTGTTTTTTACTAATCGCTGCTCCTTTCTATTAATTATATTCCTTTAAAAATGAATAGATTATATATGTATATTTTGTATGTCTTTATCCTATGATCAGTCAAACGTAAGGTTGAAGGAAGCAGATTAGGGAGATGCAGTTTACGGGCTCTCCCATGCTAAGTAGGGCACCTCAAGGGTGGAATTGTCTTCGTTTGGACATTCCTGCCACTTGGGGCCAAGAGGTGGGTTGTCTGGGATGCTCATGCTCTTGGAATTAGCCGGGTTGAGTAGTTTACAATCACACCTTTCAAGGCTTTGCTATCAAGCCAAACTATGACTGGTTGTTAGGATGGATTCAAGGAGTTTCAATCATAAGAGGGGCAGATAAGGCAGCATGGATAGGGAAAGCAAGTACAAGTTTATCTGCCAAGCATGCCACCAAGGGTGGAATTGTCTTAGTTTGGACGTTCCTGCCGCTTGGGCCAAGGGGTGGGTTGTCTAGGACGCTTGTGCTCTTGGGCTTGGTATGGATAGCTTCGGATGGACTTACCATGTTCCTCATCCACATCCTATTATGATTAAGACCTCCACTATGCATTATGGATAATGTGTAGATAGTTTTGAAATAATTATGTATCTACATGATTTAAATAGATAAGTCATTAATGTTGATCATATTAAGTATATTCCAATGGCATCTAACCTTATTGCAAGATCTAAACCAAGATTTATTTGGCTTAAGGCATTTAATTGGTGAGTCAAAAACCCTAACTACATTATATTTGTGATTCTAGGGCAAGATTTAGGGCAATCCCAAAAAGGGACATTACAATTAGTATCGGAGCATTAATCCTACCAACTTGTGTACAAACCGACTCTAATTAGAATTAACTATTCAGCCTTCTTAAGTAGGCCAATAATGCATTTATGTATGCGTGTACCTTCCTATGTATAGTTTATGTATTACATGTATTCACGTGTATGATTCAAGCTTCCTATGTATAGTTTATGTATTACATGTATTCACGTGTACGATTCATGCTTCCTATGTATACTTTATGTATTATGTGTATTCACGTGTATACTTGGTGAGTTACGAATACTTTGCAACTAACATGTATTGATGTATACCTCGTGCCTTATGTGTATTCAAGTGTATACTTTGTGACTTACATGTATTCAAGTGTATACTTTGAAACATACTTGTATTCATGTGAATACTTTGTGACTTAAGTGTATTCATACTTTATGACTTACATGTATTCATGCGTATACTTTGTGACTTGTATTCATGTGTATACCTTGCGACTTATGTGTATGCTTTGTGATTTATGTGTATTCATGGGTATACTTGGTGACCACTGTGTATTCAAGCGTATACTTCATGACTTGCGTGTATCTATGTGCATGCTTCATATCTTACGTGTAATTATGTGTCTTTCACATGCATGCTACATGTATTAAGTATATCCATGTGTTTTCTTCATGCCAAATATATCTCCAACAAAGATTACTCCATATGTGTTCATGATGTCTTTATGTTTAAAATTTTTGAACATGTTAAAAACTTTGTCTGTCAAAATGCTTCTTGAGTTAAGAAGCACTAACAAATTAACTTATCTAAAATTGAATGAGGAGTTGTAACTATTGAAGTGAAAAGGTGTGACTCCCCCAAATTTGTGATATAAAATAGAGCATTTCATCCATACCATCATTTGAAGGATCCAATTAAGAATAGAACCTTAAGTAATTTTGCAAGAGACTTAAATTAGGTTCCCAAAGATAGTGAAGATGTGTGAAAGGATGTAACTCCAATGTGAAAAGTAGTGACCCTTCCAATATAAAAGACTATGACTCCCTCAACAATAAGATATAAAAAAGGGGGAATTGCCTCCTAGTAAAGAAACCATCAATAGAAAATAAATCTAACAATCAACTTGGAAGTAAAGTATCATTATCAAGGGCAGCCATGAAGGGTGGTGATTCATTAACTATGAAGGGTGGTGATTCCTTCAAGAAATGAATATAAGGGATGAATCAATTCATTGACATTTGATAAGCATTCATCATTCATCTATACCTCAAGAAATCAGGCAATCATCACTCATCAAGAAATCAAACAATCAAAATATTGAAAGATTTCCCAAGGCAAGAACACAATTGTTCTAATAAAGAGTAATTTATACAATCAAGTCCATACCACATATGATCTACCTTGTAACCTACAAAATTGAACTAAGTGAACTTTGCCTTGTGGACCAAAATCACTCCTATATGTAATATCTAGAATAGATCATTTCCTCTAAGGGCCCTCTTCTCCTGAGCCTTTTTTTTAGAGTAGCCCTACTTGATACAAATCAAGCTACAACAAAATTATTACATGAGCCTATGCTAAGTTACATTATGGGTCCATAACCCACAAATTCCAGGATCATTCTCACCTTTCAAACTTTGGGATAAATTGATATTGTTTAAAGAGATCATATGAAATAAAGCATACTTTATTTAAGGGAATCGTACTCCCATATTTGATTGAACAACCTATGGTAAGAGATACCTAGATCCTTCACTCAAATTGGCTTGCACAAGGGATCCCAATATTCACTCAAATTGTATGTATATGGATTGACATATGATCAAACTAGGAATATTATGTTTTTATTTAAGTTTGTTGACTTATTTTGAAGACACATAGTTGAAGACTGGGAAGTTAATTGTAAATAGCAACTGAATTAGATCTATTGGTTCGCCTATAGCGGGCAGGTTGAGTAGATTCCTTTCAATCTATGAGCCCATAATGAACACAGAATGGGTATGTATGCTTATAATTTCAAGGAAACTATTTGTATACAGTTTTGAGACCTCCATTAAATTTTGGGTTCTAGATAGGAAATGGGAATTAGCATTGATTTTAATTGTTCACTAAAGGATATTGCTCGACGAGCTTTACCAAAAATTCTCGACTAAGCCTAAAAAGTTTATTTTCCATTACTGCTTTGTATCAGTGCACTAGCCTCTCAGTTCTAGGATAAAATGAACCAAGAGTGTTCCTAATGTTTGCCCAATGATCCTAAATCCCTGAGTGTCATGTATTCATTCCCTGCATTCCCTACAATAGTAAAATGAAAATCTAAGATGAGCCAGAGTTATATGGGTTCACTGCTAAGTGACTACCTCTGTGGATGGTTTGACAAACATTGTCTCCCCTAAGGCATAGATTGAAAACCTGACAAGTACTCACTGGGTTCACAAGTACTCATGGGTTGCAGGCCCTACGCGAGTGGCTCGTGAGTTTACTCATAGCTCGGTAGAGGTTAAAAACTTGTCAAGTTGTGCCCGAAAAACTTGCTGAAAACCCTATGATTTCGCCAAAAAAACTCATTGAAAACCTTGCGATTTCGCCAAAAAAACTCGCCAGTTCATACGTGGGTTTGTGAAACGCATTTTTTACACAGTTTTTGGTGCAACTTGGATGTGGTTTGGATGCGATTTTGGCCTATAAAAACCCTAGTGAGTCAACCTTACAAACACACAACAGTTGGAGAGCAAATAATTTTAACAAAAATGTGTCAAATACCTAATTTCTCCCTTATTTGATAAAATTGTGAAAATGGTGTGCAAGATGAAGTTTTGTGTGGTTTCGAAGGCCTTAATTTGGGTTGCCCCCAGACCTCCATGAGGGGCATTGCCACCAAACCCCTACACCCAGCTGAGGGTCTTTCCCCCAAACCCCCACCAAACTCATTTGATTCATTTTGTAGCAATATCTTGCATAAAGTTTATATTTTTTCAAAAAATTATGGTTTATTCAAAAATTTAAGTATTTTTTAAGGTGTCGAGTTTTGCTGAGTACTCTTCGAGTCAATTTTTCTTGGCTTGTTGAGTACTCTCCAAGTCCGAGTTTGTGAACTATGCCCTAAGGTATTCTCTATCTTTCCTCAAGTTCCAAACTTTCAATTTCTTCTTGCAAGATTTCAAAGACTTGCCTCTTTAGATTTCAAGTTGATAATCTAGAAATTCTTGACTAAGTCTAAAATGTTCATTTTTCCCTTAACACTTTGTATCAGTGAACTAGCCTCCAAATTCTATCATAAAATGAAGCAAGAGCGTTCCTTATGTTTTCGTAGTGATCCTAAATCCATGAGTGTTGTGTAGTCATTCCCTACAATAGCAAAATGAAACTCTAAGATGAGCCTGAGTTATATGGATTCACAACTAAGTGACTATCTCTCTAGATGGTTTGAGAAACATTGATTCCCCTAAGGTATTCTCTATATTTCCTGAAGCTCCAAACTCACAATTTCTTCTTGCAATGATTTTAAAGACTTGCCTCTCTAGATTTAAGGTTGATGATCTAGAATTCTCAACTAAGTCTAAATGTAATGTCCCTTACCCGACTTTGCCCTAGAATTCGCTCATTGATCAAGTTTAGGGTTTCTTCTTTTTCAAATGAATGTTCTCTTTGACTAAGTAATCTTGGATTGAAGTCTGCATTTAATATTTCCACATATACATATATTTGTTAGCATTAATATCTAGATATCCAAATATAAATATAATCACAAATCAATAATAAAGACATATGAGGAGTGGCATGGGTAGAGTCACCCAAAGCTATCCATCTAAGCCCAAGAGCACAAGCATCCTATCAGGACAACCCACCCCTTGGCCCCGAGCGGCATGAATGTCTCGGGGTGGCGTGCTTAGGGGAAACACTTGTACTTGCTTTATCTACCTGTGCCATCACCTCGAAAGACACTCAACCTACTGGGGGAAGCCAGCGGAGCTTATAAGTGGTTCCAGGCCTACCACCCCTCCATGGCCGTAGCGGATTGTTAAGTGGGGTTTTTAGGCACCACTCTTCTCAAGCCCTTCCACCCTAGTAAACTTGCAAACACTCAGAAGACAATCTTTTAGCAATCAAATACATTTTCATTTATTACTGATTCTTTAAGTTAATATCAACATCATTGCCATCATGATAATACTAAAGAAAGCATTACACCAATAATCATATTAGCAATATATGTTTCTTATATTCAAAATATGCTAAATATTATTGCTAAGTGAGTACATCACCTGAGTTGCTATATCTCTCCATGTTTCCTTACCTGCCTCCTTCAACCTTATACTAAATTGATCATAGGATGAGGACAATTCATAAATATACATAATCTACTTATGTTTATATTAAAGAGTCATCATTACTTATAAGTATCATTATTGCATAATCATGTATATGTATTTATATATTTATATATATATATATATACACTTTATATACATATATATAATTATTCTTTTACTTATATCCATTTGTATTCACACACACACACACACACACACACACACACACATATATATATATATGTTTATATAATTATACCTTCCTTATTCATATATATTCTTTATTATTGAATATTATTCATTAGAAAATTTATTTATATCTATGCATATATATTTGTATGCCTATTAAATTATATATATATATATATATATATTAAATGACTATATTCCAATGCATCACAATCATTGTTGCTGCTGTTCTAAATTGCAGATTGTATTTCTCAATGTTTTCCCTCCCTTCCTTATTTTCCTTCCTTCTATTTATACCATTCAAGGTAGGTGACTCATGGGGGGAATGTATTGTTTGGTGAAAGAGGTGACTTTTCATAAAATACATCCCTTTGTTAGATATAATTGCTGCCTTTATTATCACAATAATATCTATTTTTAAAATAATATATTATTACTATAATTATGATATTTCAGATTTCTATTTATTTTATTATTTTATTTTGATGTTTTATTGAACATATTTTAAAATTAAAGTATAATAATAAAACAATTTGCTAATATCTTATTATTATTTTATTCTAATGTATTACAATTTTTTATGTGTAATGATTATAATATTTATTTATTATTATTATTTTTGATATTAAGTTATTTAATAATAGAATGTAATAACAATTATTTGCCTATATATTATTATTATATTTGTTATTTCATATTTATATATTGATATGATACACATTTATTTTATATTTTAATATTAATATTGTTGTTTATTTTATTTATTAATTTATTTGTATTTTAACACTTGGTCTTTATAGTTTTGCTATTTCGGGGACATGACACTAAAAAGTTGTTTTCCCTTAACTAAGCGACAAGTTAAATTAAACCAGATTTAATTAATCCTTCATGTTTGTTCCTTGTATCATATTCAAAACCAATGTTTTCACCCTATGACAATGTAAGAATCACAAACCTTACAACTGTTAGTGTTTCTTAGATCAGATTAAATAATCAATTGAACAAAAGAAATGCAACACATAAGACAATGAACACAACAAGATACCCTAGGAAAACCCTCCTCTTGAGGGAGAAAAACCCAGCAAATATATCTCTTATATATATGATAATAAGTGACAGAATTCTGCTTACAACACAGCCCAACAATGGCTAATGAATTTGCACTTTTCCTTAATACTTAGATGCAAATATATCTGCTCTTCCTTGAACTATGACTGCTGCTATATTAATGATGATCTGCTGTTCAAGTATGAACTTCTTCTAGGAATGCGAATTTGGATTTCTGTTCTTCCTCTTCATGCGAATTTCTGCTCTTGAATATAATGGCGAACTTTCCTTGTATGATGCGAATTTTATCTACTGATAATAGGTGCGAACTGCTTATTGGAATGAATGATAAACAATGACAAGAAGACCTTGTATTTATGCAAGAGAGGCGCCTCTTCAAGTTAGGTCGGCCCCCTTTGAGGAAAACATAAATAATAAATAATAAATACAATTTAGGGTCGGCCATAGTAAGTGCGAATCCTTTAAGGGTTGGCCCTTTGACATTAGAAAAATATTAATTTAATATATTTCTCTTGGGAAGTGCAGACCGACGCTGTAATAAACATCAACACTCCCTCTCAGCTAGGGATGAACTTCCATCTGCACAAGACACATTATATTAGAATGAAAACAAAATAAAATATCACCTCAACGTGATATTAACCATTATGGCTACTCCCATAGATGGTAAAAACTCATCACGGATTCTCTCACGTGATGTTGTCATGGAGTCACACACATGACATCCACCATAGCTTCTCCCAGAGGGTGGAAACAAGGCTTTCACCTCAACTCTCTCTCATCAGAGAATTGCATTATCAAGGACTTTCACCTCAACTCTCTCTCAGCAGAGAATTGTATTAACAAGGGCTTGCACCTCAACTCTTTCTCAGCAAAGAGTTGCATTCTCAACAAGGATCACTGATTACTGAGACTCTTTCTCAGTCACGGCTGCATTCTCCACCATACCAAGTTTCTCCGGAAGTATACAAACTTAATCCTGGCGAGAGGCTTGGTGAGAATGTCTGTCGTTTGCTCTTCAGTGCTGATATACCTCAACTGTATAGCTTTCCTTTGCACCATATCTCTAATATAGTGGTACTTGATCTCAACATGTTTTGTTCTGTCATGAAACATAGGATTGATAGAAAGCTTCACACAGCTTTGATTATCACAGTGTATGATAGTAGGCTCCATTGATTGTCCAAACAATCCTGCAAGGAGCTTGCGAAGCCACACTGCCTCACGAGCTGACACACAAGCTGCAATATACTCTACTTCAATTGTACTCAAGGCCACTGAAGACTGTTTCCTGCTACACCAGGAGATCATAGCAGTCCCCAAACTGAAGCAACAACCAGAAGTACTCTTCCGATCTGAGACACATCCTGCCCAATCAGAATCAGTAAAACCATGCAGCTCCAAATCCACGTTTGAAGAATATCTCAACCCATATCCGATTGTGCCGCATAAATATCTCAGGATATGTTTAGCTGCTACAAGATGTATTTGCTTTGGTTCACACATAAACTGGCTAAGTGCACTCACTGCATAGCAAATATCAGGTCTAGTGTTAACTAGATACATCAATGAACCAATCAACTGTCTATACATCGTAGAATCCACTGGTTCTGAACTAGCTGCAGCTTCTTTCAGCTTATCTAAATTAGTCTCCATGGGTGTAGACATAGGTTTGCAGTCAATCATACCAAACCTTTTGAGAATGTCAACAGTGTACTTCCCTTGACTTAGAATCATCTCATCTGGCTTTTGCCAAACTTCTAAGCCAAGAAAGTAATGCATGAGACCTAGATTCTTCATCTCAAATTCTGAAGCTAATTCCTTCTTGCATTTTAGAATTAGATGTTCTTCACCAGTAATGATCAAGTCATCAACATATAAAACCAAAATTAATGCTTCACCATTTACTACTTTGAAGTAGAGGTTAGAATCTGCATCATTCTTTGAGAAACCCAGACTTGAAAGATACTGATCAATTCTTTCATACCAAGCACGAGGAGCTTGTTTAAGACCATACAAGGCCTTCTTCAGCTTGCAGACATGAGACTCTTTCCCATGCACCTCAAATCCTTCTGGTTGCTCAATGTACACCTCTTCTTCTATTATGCCATTCAGAAAAGCTGTCTTTACATCCATTTGGTGAATCTTCCATCCTCTAGATGCAGCAATAGCAATGATGGTTCTAACAGACGTGTAACGAGCCACAGGAGCAAAGGTTTCTTCATAGTCAACTCCCTCTTTTTGTGAGAACCCTCTAGCCACAAATCTAGCCTTGTGTTTCTCAATGCTCCCATCAGCTGCATGCTTGATCTTGAAGAGCCACTTAGAAGACACCACAGATTTGTCTTTGAGGTCTAGGAACTATATCCCAAACATCGTTCTTAAGTATAGACTGATACTCCTCAATCATAGCATCTTTCCATACTTGTTGACTAGAAGCTTCTTCAACATTTGAAGGCTCTGACTCAATAATCTGACTCATCAAAGCAACATAACTAGAGAACTTGTGAGGTCTCTTGCTTTCTCTAAAGGCTCCTCTTGGAGCTGCAAACCTTTCTGCTTCCTGCATTGTTCTGCGAGCCCAAAGAGGTCTTTTCTTTCCAATCACAATGTCTAGAGGCCCATCAGTAGGATCCAAAGGCTCAGCTGGATCAATATCTTCTTTAGGTTCTGTATCCTCCTTCAGATTCTCTGGAATATGGTCAACTTCCATATCTTGAGGAGGTTCTTCTTCATCGACCTCCATAGGAGTGCCTTTGGACCTTTTATAAGCAACATCTTCCTCAAATGTGACATCTCTACTGATCTCAATAGACTTCTATCCTGGAATGTAAATCCTGTAAGCTTTTGATGTCTCACTGTAGCCTACAAGAATTCCTTTCTTCCCAGAAGGTTCTAGCTTTGTTCTCTTTTCCTTTGGAATATGAACATAGACTAGACAGCCAAAGATCCTCAAATGACTAACTTCAGGCTTCACGCCTAAGAATGCTTCTTCAGGAGTTTTATTCTCTAAGATCCTGTGGGGACTCCTGTTTTGAACATAGACGGCTGTTCTTGATGCTTCAGCCCAAAAAGAGATTTGTAAGTCTTGATCATGAATCATAGCTTTCACTGCTTCCACAATAGCCCTATTCTTCCTTTCGGCAATACCATTTTGTTGTGGATTATAGGGAACATTGAACTCCCTCTTAATCCACAGCTTCCATGCAAAGTCCTGAAAAGTGCCGGAGAGTGTATTCTCCACCATTATCAGATCTCAATGCTTTGATCCTCTTCCCAGACAGATTTTCAATCTGTGCTTTGAATTCTCTGAATCTTTCTAATACTTCTTCTGATTCTTTAGATCTCAAGAAATAGATCCAAGTCTTTCTAGAGTAATCATCAATGAAAATAATATAATACAAGAAACCACTAGATGATGCAATGGACATTGGACCACACAAATCAGAATGAATGAGATCAAGAATACATTTAGATCTACTTTCACTGGAATGGAACATACCTTTTGTGTTCTTGCCTAGGGCACATCCCTTGCATGTACCTTCATGTTATTTCTTGATGAATTTGGAAGGCCGTTGACCAGATCTTCTCATGATAGGTAGAGCCGCGAGAAGTGAATATGAGCCAATCTTGATGCCAAAGATCACACACATGTCTTTAACCTAAGATGCTTGAAGGGGAATGAGTACTTACCGTGATATAGAAGACATTCATGTCTAACTCAATCCTTGGCGATTTTGGTGGGAGTTCTTTTGCTTACATATAAGAACTTTTCCCTTAGAAGGCAACTTGAAGTAGCCGCCATCATGCAATGCTGAAATTAGAAACAAAGTTCCTTTATCACAATGCTGAGCGGTGCATCCATTCATCAAAGAAATTCCAGAATCCAAGTGAAGAGTGGAGTTTCCAATCCCTTTTACAGAATATCTCGCATCATCTCCAATAACAACTTGATCACTGGAGTTGCTTTCCATTAAGTTTGAAAGGTGACTTCTGAATCCGGTGATGTGCCTAGAAGCACCACTGTCAATCAACCAAGTATTAGAGTCAGTAGAAACATTGCTAGACAAGGCTGAATAAAATAGATAATCATTGGAGTCCTTTTGTGGAGTGACTTCTTCAATATCTGCAGTGGCAACTTGAAGCTTAGGTCGTTGAGGGCACACCCTCGCAAAGTGACCATACTTATCACAACGAAAACATTGAATCTTGGACATGTCTCGTTTTCTTTTGAAGGTAGGAGCATCATCATTTCCATCTTCTCGATTCCTTTTGAAGAATCCTTTCTTAAGGCCTTTTCCTTTGTTTGATGAATGGGAGGTAAGAACTTGTAATTCTTCATTCTTAGAGCTTTGACCAATCCCCCTTGCTGTTAGTCTTGACTCTTCTTGAATGCAATCAATCCTCAATCGATCAAACTTAGGAAGTTCGGATCTTGCACTGATTCCTTGGATGAATGCCTCCCATGAAAGCGGAAGACCATTGAGGGCAAGCATAGTCAGTTCTTTATCATCAATCATGTGACCAATAGTGGAGAGCTGATCTTTTATCTCTGAAATCCTCATGAAGTATGTAATAACAGATTCTTCTTTCGCCATTTTCACATGATGAAGTTGTTGCTTCAGAGCAAGGGCATGACTGGTGTTGTTGATTTCGTACATCTCTTCCAAGGTTGTAAACATCTCTCTTGCTGAATCCAACTTGAAGATAATTGGTACAATATGATCCTTGACGGAATCAACCAATGCTTTCTTTGCCCTAGTGTCTTTCTTCCTCCATTGCAGCTTCTCTTCTTCCCCCTCAGGTTTGGGAACTTTTGTTTCACAAACTCAGCCAAGTCATTCTCTTCCAAAGTTAGCATGAACCTGAACCTCCATGATATGTAGTTCGAGATCCCTTCGAGTCTATCCTCGATTTTCAGACCGTTCACCATCTTGAGAAATTTAGAAGATAGACTGAAAAAGAATAAGGTGAGTGTTGTGAACTAAATCTGATCACGATCTTTTTCACACCCGCTCTGATACCATGTTAGTGTTTCTTAGATCAGATTAGATAATCAATTGAACAAAAGAAATGCAACACATAAGACAATGAACACAACAAGATTCCCTGGGAAAACCCTCCTCTTGAGGGAGAAAAACCCAACAAATATATCTCTTATATATATGATAATAAGTGACAGAATTCTGCTTACAACACAGCCCAACAATGGCTAATGAATTTGCACTTTTCCTTAATACTTAGATGCAAATATATCTGCTCTTCCTTGAACTATGTCTGCTGCTATATTAATGATGATCTGTTGTTCAAGTATGAACTTCTTCTAGGAAT
>CM021104.1:423876270-424122584 GCA_007115665.2 Sequoiadendron giganteum
CAAAAAAATAAATTTAACCCCCATGATAAAAAATGATCAAAACTAGAGTAAAAGTGTTATGCAATGCATTTCAAAAATTACTAAGTGTTGAATAGACTAGATTCTTAAGTACTATCACGTCTTCTTGAATTCTTGCATTAAACTTGCCTCTTTTGATGTCTTAGGCCCCCAATAACCCAGATAGTGCAATATAACAATAATAGATAAAGTTATCATGTTCAAAATCAAAAACCCAATTGAATAATTGTTCTCGTGTTCATTATCCTTGTCACACCCAAAATAAATATGTATGTCATGCAAAGAAGCAAGAACCTAAACCCTTACAATTAACTGCCTACAATAAACCCTAGTTAAACATAGGCTAGAATTTTGAAAAGTTTAAAGGTGATAAATTTCAAAATAAACCAGATTTAATAGTTACCTCGCAGCAGAATCCCTCTAATGGCCCACCTCATGATTTTCTAGAATTTAGTTGCCGGTGGGCCCAAGATGTGATAGAGCGAGTCCCAGGGTCATTGTCTCACCTTGCTAGATTCCAAAACTTGATTTAGGTTGTTTAGTGAAGACCCTCACATACACATTTTCCGAGCAAGCCATTGAGCTTATGGGATGCCTTTTTTCTCCACTAAAGTTTACAAAGTTGAGGCTAGGTTTCAAATCAATTAAAATTACTTTGGTCCAAATCTTTCTCCCAAATTACTTGTGTGATGTTAATTCCCCTTGGTAATAATAGCCAACTAACCAAAATTAGGAAGTCAATTTAATTTGGTTATCAAAGTTGATCACCCTGTTAGGTTATCAAATACTCTAAACAAAAAGGTGTTGATAGTGCAAATAGCCCAAGGTAAATAATTCAGATTCAATTGAAACGTAAGTTTATTATCTTAGGCCTACGTTGCAATTTAGCCAAACTAGATTGGGTTCTCAAGTCCAAAGTTTAGAATCGGATTTAATTGTCCCTGATCTAAAAGTCCAAACTAGATTGAGCTCTCGAGTACTTGAACGATGCAATAAAATTGAGATGATTAAAAGGCTTGCATCCAAGGAACTTGTGATATAATTGGAATAGATTACATAGTGGCATATATTATATTTCAAAGGGTAAATGCAAATTGAATTAATAAATTTCAACAGAATCATATTAAATAAATTACTCACATCTAAGTTGATTCTCACAAGATTTTATTCTAACAATACTTTAAAGCTATGTTCCATGGAGTTTCAAGGACAGGGATAGGGGGACGGCGGCGGACGTGTTTCGGGGAGAGGAGACGAGGGGTCTAAGTTTGGGGGTGGCGGGGGAGCAGTGCTGAAATACATATAGTACTTGAAAAAATAGTTATAAAAAGATGTATAACAATATAACTGTTGAAGGTTTTTGATGGTTATTTTCAAATTTCAGGTGTATCTTTTCTTGTCATTATCATATTTCAGTTTCAAACTGGTAATCCCTGTTTTAGATATTGAACCTCTATAATTACATTCATGCAGATTTTGGGAATTTTTATTACATTTAGCTGGGTGGGAGCCCACTTTGAAAGATCAAACCATTTCTTCAAATTTGCAGTTTACCCTATTTGTGAGGAAATAAAAATGAAAAGGAGTGGAATTTGAGTTGAGTGCTTGGAATTTGAAAAAATATAATTTAATTTTTCTATTAAAAATTTCAGTTGCCTAGACAAGAACCAACATAAAATATTTACTGAAAGCCATAGCTTTCATTTGCAGACTTACAATATGAACAGAATCACAAAAATGCTCACCACTGGATGTATGAATGCATAGATTGATTTAGAATGTTATTTATTATTATATTTATCTGTATCTGTTATTCTAAAGGACAAAGTTCCTTATGTGAAAATTTTATAGGCCATCACTCCTTGTAAATCTTCACTCTTCATTGCTTGAGCTCCCTTACTCACACGACAAGTTGAATGTTTGAACTTTCAAACAAAACAAATGATAATAAAAAATATCATTGATAAAAGTCACTTACGATTTTAATTTTTTAACAAAAATTATTATTATTTTATTGCTTTTTTGAGGGGACGTTTCTTGACGTTGAGGGGACATCTGGAAGTCTCCTGGGCATTTCTTTGGCGTCTCCCTACCAGAAATGGAAAGGAAACATCCCCCTTGGGAAGGAGATGTTCAAGAAACGGCAGTGGAACTTGGAGACGGCAGAGGGACAGCGAAGGGATGTTTCCCAGGCATCCCCCCATCTCAGGGACGTCCCCGTCTCGAGTGTCGATGGTTTTTTCGAGGGGACGTGTCCCCGTGGAACACTGCTTTAAAGTTTAATCATTGATAGAACTAACTCCACAACTAACCAAGGTTAATCATTTTGGGTTAAATACCAACTAGGCTTATCAAATTTATGTGCCCTACTCAATTGATATTATAGCCGAACAAACTTTCCAATCTAAAGCATTGGCACTAATCATAAAAATCCCAAATACCCAATTAACTTTTGTTTATTAAGCTAGGTTCAATCAACAACCAAAATTCATTGCCTAATCAACTATTTAGAGGAATGAAGATGAGACTAGTGCTTGATAACACAATAAATGGGCATTGGTTACTTTGGACTAAAGCAACCTAGGTTTATTAAACTTGAATTAAATGAAGTTGAGTTTCCTAGATTGATAGACAAGTTAGGGTCTTGGTCCATTGTCTGATTAAATATCCCTCAACTATGCAAAGTAATCCCAAACCTCCAGAATGCTTAGAACCCAAGACAGTAGTTTGCATCAGATTGGGTATTGTAGGCTCAAACCATTGCAAGTTTTTGAGTTTTATGGGGATTAGAACTTCTATAACTTTTGATAAAGTTGGACAAGTGAAGGCCAAAAAAATTTTTGGTTGAACCTTTAAACAAAATGCCTAAGGAAATTAGGAAGGAATAAGTGAGTACCAATTGTTAAACTAGATGAAATTAATTTCAAAATAAAATCTAGCTTTTGGTAGATTTTCAATTATAGGGAATAAGGTGCTACAACTTGGCAAGATCCTATTGCTCCATCCTAGCCATTACATCTAAGTCATTGGTAGGATACAAGAATAAATTTTAATATTAATGTGGGTGCAGTATCAATAACGTTGTGTATACTACTAGTAACAATTAAGATTGTAATCTTTATCTTTTTAATATATTCTTGAATTTTGAATTTTGATATATGTCAAGTTCTTGGTTAACAATCATGTTAGAATCATCATTCATAATTTCCTAAAACTATGACCATCTTCTTGGGCTATGGTTAAATAGAAGTATAATTTCTTTAGCTTGTTTTCCCCCAACAATTCCTTTTCCTCCTTCATGTACTATATCTATTTGTTTGACTTTGTTATGGAGGTCTAGTTATCTATATTTATGGACTTTATTTTGTCTCTAGGTATTGAAAAATAAATGAACCTTCACTAATATGTAAGTTTTTGCTTAACCATATGAATTTTATGCATATCTTCCTAAAGTGCTTGAGACTCATGCATTCATATATCACTCTCAATATCATGCCAAATACCTCAGATATAATCTTCAAGTAATAATTGGTTTCAAATCTGTTGTTACCAAAGATGGTAGGGATTCCCATTGAGAAAATTGGGTTTCATTTGTCTAAGCCATTCTAATGCTTGGTATGGATCCTCACCCATCATAAGTTGGTTAATATCTTCATCAATGTTTTATGAGAGTAATTATTGCATCTCTCATTTGCATTATACCCTTGATTTATATCATCTATGTTTAGATTGTGATGCAAGAGCATCATGGTCTGCAAGTTATCTTGCATCACCAAAATAATATTTGTTTCAAAGTATTGGTTGATGTTTGAATAGTAGACTTTTTTCTCAAGCATGCGTACTCAAAATGTTGTTACAAATTGCTACGAATTGGGTACAAGCTGTTACAGATTGGGTCTAGGTTGGCTACAAGTGTTCTCTTAGGCCACAAACCTACCAATAATTATGGTACAAATTATATACATGTTGTCTACAAATTGCTATAGGGGTTAGGTCTTACAGCTAAATGGTATAAGGCCTATTGAGGGTTGTTTTCCCGACTTCCTACAAGTCTTTGAGGTGACAATCTTCTATCTAGATCATTATGGGAACAATTTCATTGCTCTTTGCAATATGTCGTGGTGTTGACGACATGTTGAAGGTTGTGGTTAGGCAATTGTTTGTTTCTTTTTGGCAACTGTTTGACTTCCTAAAAGGACCGATCTTTTATCTTTTCCTAGTTTGACAACACTAGGGCGTCAAAGCGTTCCATTGACAATCATTCATTATCCTAACCATGGCTGTTTGCCTTGTTTGAAACTTGGTTACTATTTCATTTTCCTTCGAGCAACATTCTTCTAGGTTGTTTGTTGGTGACCATCCAACTTCCCTAAGTGAACAGTGTTTAAATTTCTAGGTGGCTATTACTCATTTCTCCATGCATACAGACCGTTTTCTTGGTCATTTGGTGTTTAGTGCTTGCGCAGGTTGTGTGTGGGCAATTTTTATTGGCAATCAGTATCTTACCAATTGAACAATCACTTTGGATGACCTTTTAGTTGCCAAAAGAGAGAATCATTACTATGAAAAGATCCATAGATCTTCAAGGAAACTTTGCTGCCTTTAGTAGGGGCCAAACAAGGAAAATAATAGATCTTCTAGATGGAGGTAGATAGGGGAACCAAGGAGAGGGATTTATTCTGTAACACATTCCTCCAAGGGAATGAAAATTCATTTGGTTCATTCATGAACTATGTACTCTAAAGGATTTTTTGAGCATGTTTGTAAGCTTGTCATAAGCTGATTTGGCAATTTAATGCAATCAATGTTGTCTTTGCTTCTATTTGGCGTTTGCATGTGTTAGCAAGTGTTAGGCTGTTGGGTTTGGGTTATCCTACATTGGACCCCCTTGCCTAGACTCCATCAAATCGCCATTTGAATTATCTATTGAAACTTGAGGATGTCTCAAGTTAGCAAATTGATGCAAGTCTCTTCAAATTTGGGGCATCGTGCTTGGAACTCAATGAAGAACCCTGACATGTCTGCTAAAGTGTTGCAGCCACCATTTTCTTTAGTCCTTGATTTCTTTGTTGCGTTTCTTTTGGGCTTAGTTTGTTGTCTCTCTCGAGTGTTGCTCGAGGCCTCCCTCCCTCCATGAATACATTGAGATGAATGCAGATGAAAATGATTTGGATAGCAGCAACTAGCTACTCCTTATGATCTGCCTGTAGCATTCAAACTTAAGAGGACTTTAACAGCAAGGGAGCATGCCTATTAGACAAACATGGCTACTTCCATTCTCTCTCTCACACACTAAATGAAGCTGAAAATGACTTGGATAGCAACAACTAGCTACTTCTTACAATCTGCCTGTAACATTCAAACTAGAGAGGACTTTAACAGCAAGGGGATATGCCTATTCGACAAAGCAGATACTTCTGTTCTTGTTTCTTGAAGAAGAAGAATATCAGAGTGATCAATGTTTTATGGGGGTTCTAATAGTTAACTAGTTGCCATTGTTGTGTGTCTATTGCTAACTAGTAGTTAATTAGGTTGGTAACAAACTGTAAGACAAATAGTGGTGGGTGTTTGGACCAATGTGAATGAGGTTTCGGTGCAGAAAAATAATATGGTTATGAACTCAGTGTTCTAGACAAAATATCAAAGTCAATGTCTAATAGCACCATGGAAATGAATACATGTAATCTCGAGATAAGAGAGCAAGAGCCTGTCCAAATTTACCTCCTTTAAAGAAACAAAGTCCGCGATTGCAATCCCTTCAATCTTTTAAGGCTGTTTTAGCCAAAACTCAAGCCAAGAAGACAAAGGCCGATATAAGTATAAAAAATAAGGGATCCCAGCTTAAATTAATTACTTCTGTTTTCTCCTAATGAAATTAGAAGGCTTGGTTTTCAAGAAAATTATAAGCACATCCTTTTTGGAGCCTTAAGAATGATTCTAGGCATAATCAGTTTAATGATGCTAGGTATTTATTAGATGAAAACATGCAATGCAATGAAGTCTATCTAAGTTTCACCATAAGTCTTGGGGATCCCAATTTTCACAAAGCATGGAAATCCTTACTGCCACAAAAAGGCATAGATACAAAAATAGGATCCGTGCTTGCCACAATTAACACAACAAGAATCTTTAGCCTAAAAAATACCATGGAATCTAATGTCCGTCATCTCCCTTCTAAAGATGCCATACACAGACTCATCAAACACCAGCATTATCCTTGGGAGCCATGTTGAATAGGACAACTGAGAGGGAGGGAGGGTGAATCAGTTGTCACAGATTTAATTTTTAATTCATTCACCGGAACTAACTCTTAACATTGCTTAATTGATTAATCATCAAATGCTAATGCAAAAACTCAAATTCATCACACAAACACAATAACACCAGATTTACATGGAAAACCCAATAAGGGAAAAACCACAGTGAGCATTAACTCACAGTATAGAGAATATCAAAACCAATTACAAGAGGCTCACTGCCTGAGAAACAAGGACTCACTGTCCAACAGGGCTAACAACCTGATGGGCTCACTACCACAGAGATACAAAGAATATAAAAGAGATATGTCACAGAGAGACAACAATCTCAATGCAAAAGAGAAATCCACCACAATCGCTCGCAGACATGCATGAATTTATAGAGTACACCTTCTGCCCACTGCATCTGGAAACTCAGCATTTAGGCTTTGCACTGATCTGCCACATTCGCATCATACACACATACTGATTTGCATTTATTTCTATTCTCTTTTCACTCTTGTCTCTTTTCCTTTGTTCTCACTCATCCTTCCTTACTATCTCATCCTGTATATATACCATCTTCAACTTTGAAACATATCCAAAGTCGGTCATCCAATATTCAAAATTCAAATTGGATCAATGCCAAACATCCTAGGGTGGAATTAGAATGAGGGCGACCCAAACACACGTTTCATAGGGACCCAAATAGATCCAACATGCTTCATCGACTTCGAAGATAGTGTTCAACACAAGGTCGGCCAAACCAATGTAAAACACATAGAACCATTAACCACGAATCTTCTAGATGCTGAAATTATCTTCAACAAAATCAAGGCAACTCAATTCTAGAACCGCAAGTCATAAGACTTTACCAAAGAGAAATCCAAACCATCAACATTTCTCCCCGACCTCAACCAGAAACATAAAAAACCACAATTCACAACTGGTGAACATAACTTGCATTGTACAATGAATCAACAACTAAAAATTTGTATATAACATCTTCTAACAACCATGATCAACATATCTAAACCATACAACCATAGGAGCAAAACCCGAAGCAAAACTTGGAGCAACCACTAAACACTCGCAACCTTCCTTCAATACAATTTTCTCAAAATCCTCGACATATATAGTCAACAGCAACTAGTTGACATCAATGACAACACCTTCATTCCTTCCATTTTTGCAACAATCTCCCCCTTTGTCATTGATGGCAACACATGATGTGAAAAATCATCAAAGACAAGATACTAGCTCTAAATACACTTCTCAAGATTTTTCTTTTTGTTTCTCCCCCTTAGTAGATAATCTCTTCTATTCTTCCTTTCCTCTTTTTCACATTCTTCCTTTCCTCTCCCCCTTTGATATCAATGGCAAAGGCAAAAGATATTTACATTGATTTCCCCTTTGACAACAGAATACTCACAATGACAACACATGACACTACCTGCTCCGCCTGAGAGGTAGCCACCAGACATCAGTCTAGAAGAAAGATAGATCCATAGATCCACCGGACTGATGCATCTCCATATGCATCTAGTTCAAGAAAGGAGGGGCAATGACCCCTAACTTCTCCCGGAGATACTAAAAAGTATCTTTAGGAAGAGCCTCCGTAAATACATCAGCAATCTAATCCTTCGTCAAAACGTACTCAAGCTTTACTTCATTCTCTACAACCTTCTCTCTTAAGAAATGATACCTAATAGATATATGCTTTGTCCTCGAGTGCATCACAGGATTCTTTGAAATGTTAATTGCACTTGCGTTATCACCAAAGATAGAGATATGATCATCATACACCACTGTGATATCTTTCAATGTTTGTTTCATCCATAGAACTTATGTCCAGCAAGATGCAATAGCAATATACTCAACTTCAGCAGTAGACAAGGAGACTGAATCTTGCTTTTTACTCATCCATCCCACCAATTTGCAACCAAGAAAGAATGCACCACCACTTGTACTTTTTTTGTCATCTACACATCCAGCCCAATCTGCATCTGTATAAGAACTTAGTGTAAAGTCAGTATCTCTAGGATACCATAACCCATAATCCGGAGTGCCATTCAAATATCTGAAAATTCTCTTAACAGCAACAACATGTGTTTCCTTAAGATCTTCTTGAAATCTAGCCACAAGACAGACAACATGCATAATATCCAGTCTAGTAGCAATCAAATATAGTAGTCCACCAATCATAGATCTATATTTGCTCTGATCGACCTTAGGTGAATCATCATCTTTACCTAGTTTGCAACCAATAACCATAGGAGTAAATACCGGTTTGGAACTATCCATCCCAAACTTCAACATCTCTTTCACATACTTAGACTGTGAAATAAAAATTCCTTTCTCTGTTTGATTGATCTATAGCCCAAGAAAGAAATTCATCTCTCCAAACATAGACATTTCAATTCTTTTTGTATCTCTTCCGCATACATCTTGCACATGTTTTCATTTCCTCCAAAGATAATGTCATCAACATACACAACTACAATCAAGATTTTGTCATTTTCAATCTTAAAATACAGATTACTATTTGTCGTACCTTTGTTGAAACCTTGCTATTTCAAATACCTATCTAACCTCGCATACCAAGCTCTAGGAGCTTGCTTCAATCAATATAATACTTTCTTCAATATGCACACCATATCCGATTGATCTGATAACTAAAATCCTTCCAATTGTCCCATGTAGACTTCTTCTAGCTCACCATTCAAAAATGCTAACTTGACATCCATCTAATATACTTTGAAATCTTTATGAGCAGCAAATGCTAAGAACATCCTTATAGCTTCCATTCTTGCTACCGAAGCAAAAGTCTCTTGAAATCTATGCCTTCTACTTGTGAGTAACCTTTACACACAACCCTCGCTTTGTTTCTAACCACTTCTCCATTCTCATTCAACTTATTTTTGAACACCCACTTTGATCCAATAATGTTTTTATCTGTCGATCTTGGGACCAATTCCCAAGTTTGATTCTTCTCAATCTGCATAAGTTCTTTCATAGCTTACATCCAATGTTCATCTTTACATGCTTCACTTACAGTTTTCGGTTCAATCTTAAAAAGTAAACACAAGTTTACTTTAGCAACAGTTCTATTTCTAGTCAATACACCTTTTGTCTTGTCACCAATAATTTGACTTTTTGGATGATTTTTTTGTACATATCTTGGTATCTTAGGGGACACCATCGGAGCTTCCTCTTATCTTTCATTTTGTTCATCCTGCTTTTCTTGCTCATCCTTTTCCTGCTCTTCCACAATCTCTTCTATTCTTGCACAATCAGCTTCATCAGATACATATCCGTCAATGTCAATTAAATTCTTCATTGTTTCATCAACCTTGACATTTGCACTCTCTACAATCTTTCTCAATCTTTTATTGAAACATTTGTATGCTTTGCTTTTAGTAGAATATCCAAAAAAAATGCCTTCATCACTTCTTGCATCAAACTTTCCCAAAGTTTCTTCATCTCTTCTAATATAACATTTGCTTCCAAATACCTTGAAATACTTAACAGTAGGAATTCTTCCATGCCATAGCTCATAAAGAGTCTTTGTACTATTTTCTCTTGCTTGAACTTGATTGAATGCATAAACAGTAGTATGAATAGCTTCTTTCCAGTAAACTTTGGGTAAACCAACCTCAGTAATCATCGATCTAGCTGCCTCTTGAACTGTTCTATTTTTTCTTTCAACAACTCCATTTTGCTGAGGAGTTCTTGGAGCAGATAACTATCTCTTTATTCCATGCACTTCACAAAACATATTAAACTCATGGGAGGTGAATTCTCCACCTTTGTCAGACCTTAAGTATTTTATCCTTAAATTCACTTCATTTTCAACCATAGCTTTGAATGTCTTGAATCTATCTAATGCATCTAATTTCTCTCTAAGAAATGTAACCCATGTGTATCTAGAATAATCATCAATTAAAAGCATAAAGTACCCTTCACCTTGTAGACTTGTCACTCTTGTAGGACCACAGAGATCTGTATGAATTAAATCCAGTAGTCCAATAGTAGACTGTTCCTTTCATCTATAGTGATTTCTTGCTTGCTTTCCAAATTGACAATTCCTGCACATAGCATTAACAAGCTTTGTAAACTTTGGTAAGTCTCTCACGGTCTGAATAGCACTAATCCTCGCCAAGTTATCAAAATTCATGTGACACATTCTCTAATGCCACAACCAACAGTCATTAATCTAAGTCATAAAGCATCGTCCATCAACACCCTTCAGTTGATAGATATTTCCTTCAAATTTCTTTCCCGCAGCAATCAATGTTCTTGATCCTTTCCGGATCTCACATCTCTCATCCTTAAACACAAGATCATATCCCTTGCTGCACATCTGTCCAACACTCAAAATATTATGCCTTAAACCCTTAACATACATCATCAATGTTATGCTTGCCATCAAAACTTATTGAACCTATCCCAAAAAATTTAGCACCAGTATCATCTCCAAACAACCAAGCCTCCATCATATTTTTCAAGCTTAACAAACTTACTTTTATCACCAGTCATGTGATGTGAACAACCACTGTTAACAACCCAATAGTTTTTTTCTTGTTTAGCATGTAGGGCAAAAATAACAGTACCTTCATTTTTTCCTTCTCCGAAGGGCTTTACTTTACCTATTTTTCAAAATTAGCAAAACTAGGTTCATCCTTTATAGCCAAGAACAAGCATTCATTGTCATCAGGATCTTCATATTCTAAATCCTCATCAGATATACTAGCATTCTCATTCACATAATATGCTTTGTTAATCTTCTTTCCTTTCTTTTCTTTCTCATATCTTTGTTTATTCCTTTTAGCTCTTTCCAGACACTTTGCAGCATAATGACCTATTTCTCTACAACTAAAGCATTTAAAGGTAACTTACCTTCATACTTGTCGGAGCCTTTCCTCATCCTTCTTACAAAGTTAGCTTCTATTTCATCAAAGTTTTCTTCATCCAAATCTTTAGCTTTTGTCGCCTTAAAAGCAACTTCTAATTTGCATCCACTCCTTAGATTCAGCTTCCTCATCTCATAAGATGTCAAAAATCCCAACAACAGATCTTTAGTACAGGTCTTATAATCTATACTTTGTTCAATAGCACACACCTTCTCACTGTAAGTATTAGGGGAGCTCTAAGAATCTTCTTTATAATCCCGGTTTCATCTACAATAGCACCAAGTCCTCACATTCCGGCCACTATCTCATCCAATCTCTGTACATAAGCTTTAACATTCTCATCTTCAAACATATGTAGAAGTTCAAACTATGTTTCCAAATTCTACAATTTCGCCTCTTTAACTCTTTCATCACCTTCATGTGCTCTTTCCAAAGCATCCCAAACTTCCTTAGTAGTCTTCAAATTATGAACCTTAATCAACTCGGAATGTACCAGACTGTTCTTCAAGATATACTTCGCCTTATTGTTTGCTTCATGTGCTTTGATCTGATCAGGTGTACTCGGAGCATTAGCAGGAGCAGTGCAAGGATTCTTGTAAGCTTTCTCCAAATCATATCCACAATACTCCAAATATTCTTCCATCAATATTTTCCAGATAGCATAATTAGTTCCATCAAACCTCAGATAATCATAAACCATTTTGCCAGCCATCCTAAACCTTCCTCAAGCGGTTAAGCTCTTCACCAAGGAACCAAGCTCTAATACCAATTGTTGAACATGACAACTGAGAAGGGGGGGTGAACCAGTTATCATAGATTTGATCTTTAATTCATTCATCGGAACTAACTCTTAACACTGCTTAAATGATTAATCATCAAATGCTAATGCAGAAGCTCAAATTCATCACACAAACACAATAACACCAAATTTAAGTGGAAAATCCAATAAGGGAAAAACCACGGTGACGACTAACTCACACTATAGAGAATATCAAAACTGATTACAAGAGGCTCATTGCCAAAACAAGGACTTGCTATCCAACAGGGCTAACAACCCGGAGGGCTCACTGCCATAGAGAAACAAAGAAGATAAAAGAGATATGTCACAGAGAGATGACAATCTCAATGCAACAAAGAAATCCACCACAATCACTCACAAACATGCATGAATGATAGAGTACACCTTATAATCACTGCATCCGAAAACTCAGCATTTAGGCTTCGCACTGAGCTACCACACTCACATCATACACACAGACTGATTCGCATTTATTTCTATTCTCTTTTCGCTCGTCTCTTTTCCTTTGTTTTCGCTCATCTTTCCTTACTAACTCATCATGTATTTATACCATCTTCAACTTTGAAACATATCCAAAGTCGACCATCCAAGACTTTACCAAAGAGAAATCCTAACCATCAACATTTCTCCCGAACCTCAACCAAAAACATAGAAAACCACAATTCACAACTGGTGAACATAACTTGCACTGTACAATAATCAACAGCTAAAAATCTGGATATAGCATCTTCTAACAACCATGATCAACATATCTGAACCACACAACCATAGGAGCAAAACCCGGAGCAACCACTGAACACTTGCAATCTTCCTTCAATACAATTTTCTCAATATCCTCAACATATACAGTCAATAGCAACCAGTTGATAACCAGTTGACCAATTGACATCAATGACAACACCTTCATTCCTTCCATTCTTGCAACAAGTCATGCTCACTTGCATATACTTGCTAACTCGGAGTTTGATTGCACACGACTACTAAGTCAAAACAAAAGCTATCTTGGAGCAATGAGAAGATAAAGAGTGGGTGTCTCTAAATTTTAACCATTTTATCTTAAAGTCAAAGTGTGGGTAAAAATAGGTTGTTATTATATTTATATATTTGTTAAAACCTAATGTAAGGAAAGAGCTTTCCTGTGTACACCAAGGAGAATGCCAATAGATATATGGTTACAGTAGCGGTCATGTGTCAACACGAGAAAAATAGAATGTAGTTATAAGTGGAATGAGCCTATGGTACACTTTGATAGATGTTGAAAAAAGAATGTGTGTGTCAGTGGAAAAGAGCCTACAAGCACCTTGACAGATGTTTCAGGTTTCATAAGAAGTTTTCCAAGAGAAGGAACTGAGAAAGAAAAAGTGAGGAAAGGATTTCTAACCATAAAGACTGGCAGATGACTTGGCAAAGAAAGGTATTCTACCTTCCCAGATCAACCTCCTGATATGACTGACTGTTATTCAATATCCTCAAGAGTTAAATCCTATTGCACTAGTGCAAAAGCAGTGAAGTGATGTAGTGTAACTGGCTAGCAAGTATTTTTCTTTAATATATTGAAGAAGTTTGCAAATATGGTGCTAACAAGTTGGTCATAGAACACAGAGAATAATTTTGACAATCTCTGCCATTAGGCTTAAGCAATAGATGAAAATATGGTGGCTTTGGAGAATTATTAAGAAGTCATAATAAAGAAAGTAAAAGCAGCATGAGGTGCAGAATCTCTACTTACCATGGGGAATTCAAGGGAAAACCCTTCAATCTATCTTTTATGACCTCTTCCTCTTCAAGCCATAAGAAGGATATTGAGGAGATGATGTCTCACAATTAGATTCTAGTACCTACTTCCAGTCTTCAATTGTGAAAGGAGAAAGACATGATAGAGAATTGGCTCATTACAGCAAGCATATGTCCACAACGGGCTACATTCACATCACTGATCATCTTTTGGTTTTCAAGAAGATTCCCACCATTCTTAGAAAAAATTCCATCAAACTCTGACTGGTTTCATTCTTTGATTTTTATTTGATACACCTCAATCTGTTCAAGAATATATTCATCGTAAAACCATTTTATGCTGGACGTGCCACTATCATTCCTCCTTATGAGATGTGCGAGCCACATTTAAAAGAGCATTTTAAATTCCTGAACTGTGATATTTGGAGGAATGGCCAGTTATTTAGGAGTCTCAAGTCAGAGATCCATGATGAAATTTATAAGTTCAATGTCACAAGTCTATCTAAGAAGAAAGATTTATCAATTTTTCCAGCACTTTTAAAGTACCTTTGTCTCTTAGATAATGTGAAGCTCCCATGCCCAAACTTGTTATAAATTGGATATTAAGAATTGAATAAATTGTGGAGGTTGACTTAGTGAGGATGAAAGCAAAGACCACCCTTTTTTCTTTGGCTGACCTGATCATGTTAGAACCACCCCAACAATTAAGTTCTGTTGTCAAACTGATGCAGAAGCATATGGGTCCACGGGGGATCCTGCATCGCCCAAAGAGAAACATTGCAGTTCAATTTTGGTTTTATTCTGACTTGTGTGTGTGTAGGCTTATTTTTGGGATAAGCTGGACGAGAGGACAAGAAGGAATTGAAAAATCATTTATTCTTTACCTAGGCCCTGCCAATTCTCCTGCTGGGACCCACACCACTTTCCTGGCAGCATTTGTATGTTTGAGGGGGCAAGACTGTCATGTGTGGGGTCCACAAAAGGGAAAAGGATGCAAAAGTTGAGACTTATTCGAAAACATTATGTTATGATCAGACCTCCCAGGGCCTCATTTGACATAAATTTTATGTCTTGTCTGCTGACTGATTCTATGGCACCCGCTGAGCATTCAAATTTGGATCGTGGGATTTTATTTTTATGTTTTATTCATTGCTGGGCACTGCTGGTGGGGTCATGGGATTCAACAACCATGAAAATATAGTCTATGTTAGACTGTGGCGGCAGTTACAAATCAGGCTCCACCTTATTTTTGGCAAAACGTTTCTATGACTACAGTAGTCCTGACAACCCCTGGCAGATTTATTAACTCCTAAACTATTTCTAGATGGTGGTTGTTGACTGCATTAAGACCTGGATCATACTACAACCTACTGCAGCCTTTAGACAGCTTTAGCCTAAGTTTGGAAGGTGGTTGCTGCTACCAGCAGCAATAAAAATGACCCTGATGCCTAGTTTCAATGGGGTGGGGGACGGGGACTGGGTTTGAAAGCAAATTTATGAGCGAACAATTTCCTTTGGTAGTTGGGGTAACACCTGCAGCTGAACCCTTCTGTCACTAGGCCATGGATCTGTAGAAGCTAAGAAGAGTGAAGTCATAGTTATAAAATCTGAATTTTTGGATGGCTATGCTGGTTTAAATGCCTGTGCATTAGTGGCTGTATGCAGCCTATATATTTAGCAAATTTCTTAGTGATATTTGAAGGTCCCTATAGCTGGAATGATTGCCTGTAAGGCAAACATGTAATTTGGGTTTATAAGTAAAGTTAGTATTTACTGTCATTGTGTCTGTAATACATTTAAGAGTTGTTGTTGTGTCTGGAGGCTGTGGAATTTGCTGCCCTTAACTAGGTATCTGATCTGTGACTGCATCAAGTGGTATCAGAGCAAGTTCGCTAGCTGGGATGTGTTGGAGATTGCATTAGTTGCATAAGATGATTTGAGTAAGACCTCTTTGGCTAGAAGGTGTCTAATTGGATCATGGGATTTTATTTTTAAGCTTTCTTCATTGATGGGCATTGCTCATGAGGTATTAGGAGTTAACAACAATGTGAATATAGTCTACATTAGACTGTGACAGAAGTTACAAATTAGGCCCCATCTTATTTTTGGCAAAACATTTCTATGTCTGCAGTAGTCCTAACAGCCCATGGTGTATTTGTTAACTCCTAAACTATTTCTAAACAGCAGCTGTTGACTGCATTTAGACCTGGATGATGCTACAGCCTGCTGCAGCCTTTAGGCAGGTGGTTGACCATGATGCCTAATTTCAAGGGGGCGGGGGGGCGAAAGGAGGGGGCATCTGAGTCCTTTGGTAGCTGTGCCCTGAACCCTTATGCTGGCTGACATGCCAACCATGAAATTTGTAATCTGATACTCTGAAATTTTCTCTGAGTGATCGTAGCCCTGTCACTGGATCGTGGGTCTCTAGAAGAGTGAAGTCATAATTATAAAATCTGAATTTCTGGATGGCTACACTGGTTGAAATGGCTTTGCTTTAGTGGCTGCATGCACCCTATATATTTAGGATATTTCTGAGAGATGTTTGAAGGTCCCTGTAGCTGGACTGATTGCCTGTGAGGCAAGCATGTAATCTGGGTCGATAAATATAGTATTTGCTGTTATTGCTTCCATAATATATTAAGAGTTGCTGTAGTGTTTGCAGGCTGTGGGATTGGCTGCCCTTAACTGGGTATCTGATCTGCGACTGCATCCCAAACATGCAGCTAAATGAATAAGTCTTTAAGGTGCTGTTCTTTCTTTTGCAATTCTTACAAACAGATACTACAAACAGAGCCTCCAATGACTACCTTGGGATGAATGAAGCTTAAAATGACTTGGATAGCAGCAAGTAGCCACTCCTTAGGATCTGTCTGTAGCCTTCAAACTAAGAGAGGACTTGAACAACAAGGGGATATGCCTATTAGACAAATACAGATACTTCTGTTCTAGTTTTTTGAAGAATTATATCAGAGTGAGCCAACTTGACAGCAGTTTCCGAAAATCTGTTTTTGTCCATCATACAAAAGGTTCTTATGTTCCAGGAGCATATTTTCATAATAACTGGAGATTGAGGAGGTTTTCCATGGATGCTTCCACACTGAGCTTATTCTGTATAGGTTGATCAAGAGCATGACTTAGCAGAGAGAGTTCATTAGCAAACACTGTATTCAATGGGTTGTCATACAAGGCTTTAGCCATTTTTTCTATTTTTTTCCATGTTGATGAGCCTCTAATTGAAGAGTTTAGAGACTCTTTGAACTTAGAGAGAGAGGAGTGGGTTTTGAGCTATGCATGCCAAAGGCACAATTTTACAGATCTGCAAATCCTGACTAGTGTTATGTATCTGGTCTCTTAGGATGCTCTGGAAGATGCTTCATACAAGACTTTTCATTAGATTTGTCTTAGTCATGTATGGAAATGAGATAGAGTGGCAACAAATCCATTGTGGTGTAACTTGACGGTTGCTATTCACCTAGAGTATCTATTTCTAGTAGTTGAAGAGAAATGGTCATGGGAATACTTGGCAATTGTTGTTTTCCTTACGTTTATTGACCAAAACATAGCTTGGTGGAGGAATGGAGCAGTTGAATACCTTATACACTGAAAGTGAAGTTAAGTCGTGCAAGCCTTTTGTGTATAGTGTCTTCCAAATGGAAGTGCACTATGGGAATTGCCAATGTTTAGAAGAATAAAAATGATAAAAAGGACTAATTTGAGATGTATGCAATATCTGCCTCACTGTGCACAAATGCTTGTTCTGACATAAACTCTTTAATTTTTTTAATACCACTTTCGTGGTGATTGCTTCAAGATACAATCACTTCTTTAACTGATGCATCAAATCTTATCTACCATTCACTTTGACTCCTTCAAGTTGCTCCATGTAGTCCTCTTCAAAATCTTAATGACAGAAGTATGTCCTCACATCCATCTAATCCACCTCAACATCATATGCACCTCCAACTACTAATATCATTATAACTGGGCTTATTTCAGAATCTAGAGAGATGTTCTCACTATAACCAACCTAGAAGTACCCTTTTGCAACCAATCAGACCCTATAGCTTTCCACTTATCCATCTGATCTATACTTCTTTTTAAAGACATACTTCCAAACACTTAATTTTCTTCTCATAGGCAATTTCTCCAGCTAAAAAGTCTGGTTTTGTTAAAATCCTTTATATTCTTCCTCCATTGCATTTTGTCAAAGACAAGCCTCCTTTCCATCAAGAGCCAACGCACTTGCTCCCAAGTATTCTCCTATTGCACTCAAGTCAAAAGTAACCATATATTTACAGTGAGAAATCATAATGGTATAGTCATCCATTGGGATTGACCTTCCAAGTAGCACAGCAGATCTAGGTGTTGCACATCGTCAGCAGATTGCTTAGTAGGTTGCTCTTTTGCATTCTCATCTTCGATTGGCACTCTAACTGGCATCATTGTGGTATACATTCCACCATGATTAGGTCCATCCTACCTTCTCCATGTTTATTCCCCCCAAAGATATTTCCCTATTGTGCACATGATAGGGTTTTCCAATGTGTACCTCTTCATATTATCTCTGCAGCCAACAAAGATGCATATATGCTATTCATCCAAACACAACATGTGTTACCAACCATTTCTTTCCAGAAGTTTGTTATAGAGTCCTATCACATAATATTGATTCCAATTAGTGTTCTATCCATTCACTTTATTACAACAAACCTACATTAAAATATTAGGTACTGCATATAACCATGTCATACCATCAAACCTATAGTGGGTTCATACCAAGTACAAGTTCTATCCATTCACTTTATTACACCAAACCTATAGTGGGTCATCCAAGTACACGTCTTGATCTAGGTAAAACCTAGGTACATTCATGGTACATCCCTGAACGGTGAACCTTGCCCACGTAGGGTACAGTCTAGGTACAACCTTGGATGGTAGATCTTGCCCAAGTACATCCCAAGCATGACCCACCATCTAGGGTTGTATCTGAGCCCAAAAAAATTAATGCCCAAAAAAAAACCTAAACTTACTATAAAATTAACTATCTTATTACACTAACACAAAAAAAACACTCCCAAGCTTTCATTCCTTGCTCAAAACTTCATTGCTACTCTCTACTCACGACTATAAGTTTAATTTCTATTCAAACATTGTGTTCTTGCTAATTTGTTATATTTTGGCAGCATTCCTTAAGAACACGTTCCCAAGGAAAAACTAGCTTATTTGGGGACAAGGATGTTCCAAGGACAGCGAGATTGAGAGAAATGTCCCCTCATTGTCGCTTCAAATGCCACTTGCAAAGGAAGTCATCCCCAAGACAGCACTGCAATGCAAGAAACATCCTCAGGAGCATTCCCTTCTATAAGGTGCAGCTTGGGATGCCTTGTCATCCCAAGGACAGTTGGGGGACATGCAAACATCCCTTGACAATCCTAGGTATGATAGAGTGACCTATGCCATTTAAAAAGCCCTCATTTTTTAATCATAGTTAATCTCTATAAATTTTCTTTCAAAAATGTTTGAGTTCTTGAATCCTCGGTACTATTTCCTAGGAAGCAAGCAAAATGAAAACAAAGAAGAAAATAAATAAAAAGAACAACAATATTCCACCTCTTCAACTATTCATCCCTCACCTTTAGCAACCATGCCATCTATTACCCAGCCACTCCTTTGTAACCTTTACACTATCCTCTTCACCCAGCATTAATTTCAAAAACCAAATCCAAAAAAATCTTTAACTTAACATTAATTATTCTCTCATATTGGGTCTCTCTTGTGCTTTCATTGAAGCTCCTAGATCTTGGGTGACTATCTCCATATTACATGGTATTAAAGTATTCTATATGAACTCTTACATGGTATCAGAGACTTGTAAGATTGCTTATTGTTAGTCTTTCAAGAGATCTAAGTTGCAAATCTTGGTTGTTTTGGAAAAGTTGAGTATGCTCTTCTCTTGCATCGAATGATGACTTGGAGAATCAAAAAAACTTGATAGAAATACCAAATTGGGGGACAAGGGGTTCTCTTTGTGGTTTTGTATTGCAAGTGCATTTAAAAGCTTGATGGAGCATATAGTCCAAAGCATTTGAGAAATTTATTGCCTTTTGTTTCGTCAAATTGGATAGAGGAGGCCAAATTTACAAAGGTTTGAAATTGGGAGGTGCATGCCACATTCAAAAGGCCCAAGAACCCTGAGATCAATTGTCATTTCAACAAAATTGCAGCACTTTGCTTGGAGTCCTCAAAAAAGAAATCTCCAACCCCACTCATACAAATTATAAAATATTTTTTAGGGATATTCATTGGTGCAGTAAAAATCATGCATGCATCAACACTACACTATTTGTATGGGAGGTATATTCTATTTTTTTAATTTAATTTTTCAGAATTATTATAAAAAAATAGTAAGTTTTAAGGGTACAAAGTACCCTACCCACAAGGTAGCCTACTTGCACAAATGATTGGCAAGTCCCCAGACGTACCAACATTCACCAGCAGGATTTTTTAGGGATATTCATTGGTGCAGTAAAAATCATGCATGCATCAACACTACACTATTTGTATGGGAGGTATATTCTATTTTTTTAATTTAATTTTTCAGAATTATTATAAAAAAAAAGTAAGTTTTAAGGGTACAAAGTACCCTACCCACAAGGTAGCCTAATTGCACGAATGATTGGCAAGTCCCCAGACGTACCAACATTCACCAGCAAGAATCCCCCACTAGCTAGGAGCATTCAAAGCCCAACACTAGCAGCCAATTCTCAACACCCAACAGGAACCATTGCTTTGCTAAATAACATTAAAATGACAAGCGACACAACCTCCACTCAAAAACTACACCAACTTGAGAGATAGTTTTGTGCAACAAAAAGTGGTTTCCAATTTCTAACTTCAGTTTTGAGGTTGGAAGAGAATATTTCATCCATGAGGAGAATATCTCGTTGGGTTCCTTTTGTTGTCAACATGACATATGTTACAGCTGTCTATTCTTACTTAATTATTGATATATTTCTTTCTTTTAAGTTTTGACCTTACTCTTTTACTAAGAACCAATTTATTATTTCATATTTGATTATTAAGGAATTTTATTGATAACATTTTGTTATTATTTATTTCCACTATTTAGAATATTAAAATATTTAAACAATAGTATGCAATCTCTAATTAATGACAACATTTATATATTATTTATGATATTAATTCTTATAATGGCAATACAAATACTCTGCAATATCAAGAACATGAATATACAAATATTAATAAATTTACTATTTTAATAACATTTCCTTTCCTGTGTGTTGTTTGTTTCTAAGGGAGCCTAGTCAAGGCTTGTTTCTTTGTAGGTTCTATTTTCATGTTATCCGGTCTCCCTTTTGCTATTCAAGGTTTTGGGTTCCTTTTTAAAACCCTATTCCAATTCATAGCTTTGATCACCTTTGCAAACAAAATATAATAACCATAATTACTCTTTTTTGAAGTTATAAAATAAATATTTGCATCCACCTTTGCAAACAAAATATAATAACCGTAAGTACTCTTTTTTGAAGTTGTAAAATAAACATTTGCCTCCACCTTTGCAAACAAAATATAATTACCATCATTACCCTTATCCAAATCTTTCATAACATTATTAATACAATCAAATTCGACCAACTAAGATGGCCTCTCATCAGTCATCTAAACATACATTGGGTTTAGTTAATCAAGTATAAGCCTAATAATTGATCATTGTTTTAATTTAACAAATCAATTAATAACACAAAATTGAGGGGCATTACATCCTTCCCCGCTTAGTTTAGCATTGTCTCAATGCAAAATAGAAATATAAAACATGAATACATAGTGGATCTGACTCAAGGAAGGAGTCAACACTAACCAATATGCTACTAGGTTGATTAATTCAAGCACATCAAAAGGCCCTACATATCTCAATGCTAATTTAGCTACCTTTGCAAAGGATATTAAACTCTTATGTGGTTTCACTATCAAGGAAACTTTATCTCAAAAACTAGATTTTCTAGGAACCCCATTTCTATCTACATAGCTCTTTTGTTGATCTAACACCTCCTTCAACTACCCTCTAATAAACTTAACTTGATCTTCTATCTCTTTCAACATCTCACGACCAATCACTACCATGCCATCTAAATTATCCCAACTCAAAGGAGTTCAACACTTATGCCCATACAATGCACACTTAGATAATTTATTGTACAACTTGTCTATCCTCAATCTTTGTAGTACCATCCACAAATGTACAAGTACTCTTTAATTTTGGAATATATCAAGATATCATCTAGAAATACCAACACAAACCTATCAAGGTAGTTGTGACAAATTCTATTCATCAAATTCTAGAGCATTTGTGAGACAAAGGGAACAACTTATGAACTCATAATGACCATACATAGTCTAAATGCAGTCTTTGATATATTCTCCTCCTTGATTCTTAATTGATGATATCCTAATCAAAGATCAATCTTAGAGAATATTGTTGCCCCATTCATCTAATCAAATAGATCGTTTATACAAGGCAAAGGATATCAATTCTTGATGGTCACCTTGTGCAATATTTGGTAATCAATACACAACATCAAAGTTTTATCTTTCTTTAAAAAACTTATGGAGTTTCCCTATGCTGAGACACTAGACCTAATTAGTCCCTTATCTAAATTCTTGTAGTTGTATCTTTACCTCAAACAATTCAACAACATCCATTCTATAAGGAGCCTTTAAAACTAGTTCTATTCCCAGTGAAACATCTATGAAGTCAAATTTTCTCTTTAGGGGAAGACGTGGCAGTTCTTCAAGAAAGATATCCCGAGTCATGAAGAAAATGTGAGTTCACATAGTGGATGTTTGTTCCTCTACTACATTTATGGTTATGGCATCTAATTGAGCCCCCTTTCTTTTAACCCTTTTTAACTACATAGCCAAAATGGTTCTCAGAACCACAAGGCAATAGATCCCTTGTAATACTACACTCTAACTTAAATCATCTAAATCATAGAAATAATAATCTTTAAAAAATCGCAATTTTGAAAAAATCCGCAAGGTCGGCAATTTTTTTATTTTTTCCCCAAAAAATCGTGTGAAACGAAAAAATTATTGACCCAAATGGTCAACGATTTTTTGGTGATTTTCACTGCAAAAAACCGTCTTTGTTTTATGGTGCAAACGAAAAACCCTAAAACCGCACCAAATATCTATTTATTCACGATGCGAGACATTTTCTAGATGCAGTCGAGCTTCAAGTATTCATTGCCAAGCTTTAGGCGACAAGATTATCGAGGTTGTAATTCAGGCGCAACACAAAGCAAAGTTCACGACTTCGGGATTCATCGTCAGGCTTCAGGTAGCATCGACAACCATTATATTCTTGCTTTTGTTTTATGAATATATCAAACCTACTTTGGAATTATATCTTGATGCTGATTAGTGATGATGCTATAAAAATATTCAATTTACTCTCACCATTCTTTGTAGTTTAAAAACTTAATGTTTGTCTAAATAAAATCATATGAAATCAGTTTATCATCAACAACATAGGATGGAAGATCAAATTTAGTGTTAGCCATCCCTCCTATATTTCATATTGCATATAGCATTTGGGTTTTAGCAAATTATGGTGTTTTTACATTCAACACATGACATTAAGACAAAAACATCTATTATCATTCCTGTTAACTGGCGGTTTTCTTGGAAAAAAGAATATTGCAAGCTCTAGCTGAATGGTCAAATGTTGCCCCCATTTTTTATTAGTAAGAAATGATAGCTCATTTGACTGGGTAGCCGGCCTATCTTTCTATTTTCCTAAAAAATGTGAGCTTATATGAATAGTAAAGCCTTATGTGACTAACCTTTCCTTCACTGGAAACACCTCATAAGGTGGTGAACAAGTCTAATTCTGGCCCTATTGGCTTCAAAGGCTATGCAATCTTATTATGTGCTCACAGTTTTCTTTTCAGATTATCCATTGCTTTAAATTGTTATATTTTAATTTCTATGTACTATGCATGTTGTTGGCATTACAATTCACACCTTTGGAGTGCGTATTGGCAACGGACAGCTATGCACAGTGCGTAATGATTGCTCTTCAAATTAGGAGGGGAAGCTCCCTCTTTTGCTGATATGCGTGAAAAAGTAAATGATCTAAATCCTATCTTTTTGACTCAACTGGAAGAGGCACAAGGTTAAGAAAACCAATACATTGCAGCTAAGGTTTTTCTCTGGTTTTGCAGATCTTAACTAGAACTAACTTACTACTTTAATCTATCCCATTTCCTCAAGAGAAACAGAGCATGAGGACTTAGGAGCAGGGAATATTTGGACGATAATCTTTAAGTCAGGATTCCCAAGGAGGAGACGGCTCCTATCTAAGGTGTAGGCTGAAAGAAAGGTTATTGGCAACAACAATCTTCACTTGTAAATTCCCAAGGAGGAGACGACTCCTATCTGAGGTGTAGATACAAAACAAAGATTATTAATCACAACAACACACAATAAACCTAATTCTAAATTCCCAAGGAGGAGATGACTCCTATCTCAGGTGTAGATATGAAACAAACTTATTAGAAACAAATATAACCTAGGACAGCAAATTGTATGAAGGACCTATCACACAGATAAACGATCAACCAGCATATATTGAACAAAGATGAACCATTACAAGTAACATTGCATGGCAAGGTGGCTCAGCAATTTGTTTATTACTAATAAAAGCTCGAAGTGAACCAATACTAAGAATAGGAATATTGTCGGCAACGTAACAACTCTCTATCACAATCAAAAGTTTGTGAACAGATACAAAAATAGCAATACTACAGGCAAAGTGGGCTCTAGGGGCAATTTTTCCTGAGAAAAACTAAAACATGGGTTTTATAGGCAATGGAATTCTAAGCCAACCCAAATGATTCAATTTTGGAAAAAATAATTTTTTGACCCACATGCAAAGGAATCTTCGGAAAAAAGCACAATACTTCAAAATGTGAAGCAGTGGAGCAATTTTCTCAAAAAAATCTAAGACATGGGTTTTGCTGCTAACGCTGAAATATGTGAACCCAAATGATTTGATTCTGAAAATTTTGCCGTTTACTTTGACATGCGAGAGAAAACCTAAGACAAGAATAGAAGAATTTTAAAAATAGAAATAGAAGTTTATTATTCTGTCTCTAAAAAAGTCGCCTATGCTTGAATTGGATTTGATGAATTTTGCATGCACTCGAAAAATGAAGTCTGAAAAATGTCTCTTCTGAACAATCTAGACCTGGCACTGTGAAGAACACTGAAATTTGTCACCTGTAGCGCCTTCAAATCTTTATTTTCTCAAGAAAGACGTGTTTTCTCTCACCTATGATAAAAAATAATGGATCCCTACGCCTTAATAAATAAAATTTATCAAGAAAGGCGTCATAAATACATGCAATTGCTTTAAAATTGGCACTAGCTTCTAATTGGACCTCCATCACAGTTAATTGACTGGGAAATAAGCACTAATGAGGGCGCCACCTCCAAATTCTTCAGTTAGCTTTACATGCAAAAATAAATCACCCAATTGCAAGAAAAAATGAAGTCGACTTGAGAAATTTAACTAAAGATTTAATTCCAGTTAACAACCTCCACCTTTATAGGGTGCCACTTTGCACTTGAGTTCAAAAGTCAAACTTTGACTTTAGGCATTACTTTCTAGATAGCCAATTTTTTGAAAATTTGAATTTGCAAACATCACCGAAGCCCATGTTCGATCACTGGTTTTGATTGACTGACAGGTCGAATAGACTGGCTGACAGCTTCATTGAAGAGTAGGATCAAAACTAACAAGAAACTCCGTGAGACTACAAACCCTAATTTTGACATCTAAGGCTTCAAAATTTAGGGCACCCTAGCCTCCAAGGGTGCCTTTGGCTTCAGACTTAGAAAAATTTTCAATGTATTTTATCATTTTGAAGGTGATTTTGACCTTACTTCATCTCGCGTTTCTTGACATTCGGCAAAACTTCATAGTTGGTTGGCAGGCTCACTGCGGAGCTGGTTGAATTCTGAACAAGAGCTCTTGGAGAGCACTTCTCTTAAAAATATCAAATGGCAGTTGAAAAACATTGGCACCCCTGGCCTCCAGGGCGCTTTTCTTCCCAGAGATAGTCATTTTTGCAACTAGCTAGAAATTCACTTAAACCCCGACTGTAGGTTGTTGTCAAGTCTTCTGACCCAGCTAAGGTATGCAACAGGAAAGCTAGGACCGTCACGGACAGAATGAATATCTGAGATGACCCAAAAGATAGCATTTGAGGCTTGAAAACCTTGGACGTCATTGGCCTCCAGGGGCGCTTTTGCTATTTCCTTGACATTTTTTACCATGATAAAACCTTATGTTTGACTCTTGATTTCAAGAATTCAGCAACTCAGATTCATCCGCTAACGGATTCGTTGCGAAGCCAAACTAAGTCTGAGACAAACATCCTAGGTATCATTTGATGAGAAACCTCCATCTAGAGCTTCAAAAACTTGGGTGCCCCCCTGGCTTCCAAGGGTGCTTTTCTACCAATGTTAGTCATTTTTCAATCTCCCTCATTTCGCATTCAATCTCTAGTTTCAAGTGCTAGACATATCTTTCAGACTGGCTGGTAGGCTCATCGTGAAGTTGATAGGATTCCAGAGAAGTCCTCGTGGAAGTGACAAGTCTCAGAAAGTTGATCTGGGCCCTTGAAATCAAGGGTGCCCCTAGCTAGCTAGTGCTCTTTTGTCTCTAGAGTAAAAAAAAATTTAAACTTCTTCTCCTCAACGAAAATCCCCTCCAAGACGAAGCATCATTTTGGACATATCTCGCCATAGAATCTTCACTAGAGCATTTCAAGCTTAGATTTTGACACCTAGCACCTGGCCATCTACCATTGTTGACCTCAGAGATCTTAACTTTTCATTTGAAAAAACGAAAAATACCCACCAAACTTAAATTGAGTTTTAACTGAATCTGACTTCACCATTGTGATCGTGAAGCAAAATAAGCCAATCAAAACAATTTTCAGTCAATTATGACAAGTTCCAATTTTTAGGGTTTTTTGACCTAAAAATAGGGGTCCAAAAACCCTAATTTTCAAATTTTACCAGTATCTTCCCGACATCAAACTAACTAAAAGCCCATATTTGATTTGCCCAAAAACTATGTTTTGACATCATTTTACAAGGTTTAAACCATTTTAAGCAAAATGCCTTAATGACGCAAAAAAAATTGGTTTGGGTACAACACATGTAAAATAGATTTTTTTGAATCTTAGTTCCTTTTAAAATTATTTTCAATTGGGAAATGTAACTTCCAGCAAGCTTGTGAAAATTTTATTTTTTTAGGCTTTCTTTAGGTACATAAGATAGAATTCTAACAGAAATTACTAGCATTTCAATTTGAGATAAAATATAGCTTCATGTAACTGCTTTTAATACATCTTTCTGCTCCCAAAGTATTGAAAACAAAGTTATTTTTTGGATTTTAATATATGCCTGCACTTCTGTAAATTCAATGCATCCATGAGTCACGAGTTGTGAACAACAACTAGAAAAGTAAGCATTTCATTTATGGTGAGAAATAACCCCTTCCATAATTAGACATCAGGAATACAAAAATATCTGAGTGGCCTTCTTAAAGGTAAGGGGAAAATTATCTGCAAATACTTGGGTATGTTTGTTTCTGCTGTATCAATCAGCAATCAGCAACATTGTTTTATTTCTGATGTGTCAACATCCAAAAGCTAAATGCCTTACATACTAGATTGCTTACATAACTCAGTCCCCCACATTCTTTTGCTGTTGCAGATTCATAAACAACTATTACCTGCATGTGAAAAATTCTCCATCCTATCAGTGAGAAGGGCCACATCAATGGGTGAAGGGTGTTTCTTTAATTTTATTCCACTGTCCAGCTCTATATTTGCGTGCCCTGAGTGGGACATGATTTGTTCTTTGTTTGTTTATCTGCCCAATTAACTATCTTATCTAGATGGTGAAGGACTACTTTGAAATTTAATCAGCCTTAGCAAAGAGTCTTGCATATTTTTTGTTATCGAGAAGCCATACTAGAAACTAGACTTAGAAGAAGAGAATGATTGAAAAAAACTAGTAGAAGTTGATTCAGAAAGTTTTGTACAATGACCATTTGAAATAAAACTTTTCTGATCTATTCTTGCAGAATATTAAGATATAGCAGATTATCTTAGAGAAAAAAATAGCAAACTTATCGTGCATGTGCATGGAAGATAAAGTTGTGAGACATTTTAAGCACCCGCTCTTATCTGCCTTTGTAATTCTTCAAAGATGGTTCTGCAACATGGAAGGTTCTCCATCATTGAATGAAAATGGTAGGAGTGAAAAATAAAACGCCATGTGCAAGGGAATTAAAATGAATTTGCAAGTTTTTCCCAATTAATTATTCATGACTTAATATTTTCTCAATTCTTGTGGCCTTTGATGCCAAACTAAACTGAATTAAGATGCTTTTGTAGATTTTATCATAATGCCACATCAAAAAGACTTTGCATGGACACATTTCATGTCAGTATCGAGTACAATGAAGGTTAAATGCAATTGGTGTTTGAATGACATCAACGGTGGCATTTATCACTTCAAATGCCATTTGGCAAAGGAGCCAGGAAATAACACCATTATTTGTACAAAATGCCTTGCAGAAGTCATGTATCAAGCAAAACAAGCTCTTCAAGGGATTTTTGAGGTTAAGGCTAAAAAGGCAAGAACCGAGAATGAAATAGACTCCAATTCTATAGAAGGTAGGAGGAATCACTTGGATGGGGAAGATGGTGCACATGTGTTTTCTAGGGAACCTGGGTCGACACCTTCTATAGCACATGGCCCAAACATAGGTGGAGGAAACATAAATTCTTTCTTCGCACCTTGTACTACACCAGGATCACAAACCACTTTGGAGAGTACAGGATGGAGGAAGACTGTCCATGAACAAGCAAAGAAGGCAATAGCAAATTTCTGGTACTACTCTAGCTTACCATTCCATGTTGTTAGGTCTCCATACTGGCAAGGTATGGTGGAAGCATAGTGTTAAGAGTACATTTATTTTGCTAGTTTTTGGGATGCACCTGAAGAAGTTGTACAATTTTCAGAGCCTCTAGTGAAAGTTTTGAGACTAGTGGATGGGGATAAATCCCCCATGGGATATTTGTATGAGGCCATGGATAGGGCCAAGGAGGTGATGAAGAGTAGGATGGAAAATGACAAGGACGGGTATATGCCATTATGGGACATAATTGATAGAAGATGGGATCGATAGATGCATTCTCTTCTCCATGCTACAAGATACTATCTTAATCCAAGTTTGTACTATAACTCTTCATTTAGAGATGATGATGGTGAGGTTGCACATGGCTTGTTCATATGCATGGAAAAAATGTTTGCTACCACAAAATAGTTAACGACAACTATGGGAGAGTTAGCAATGTACAAGCAAGCAACAGGTTTTCTCTCATCTAAGGTTGTCGTGGAAGGCAGGAAGACTTTGCAACCAAGTAGAGTCTATAAAATTTTGACAATCTCTCTATTTTGTAGACAAAATCATTAAATGTGTTAAAATTTTAAGATATTCTTATATGATATCATCTCCATGTAATGTGTTTTTCGGCGCTATGGTGGGATTTTTTTGGTCACGGAACCAAAAATCTTAGGTGGATAGTGAAACACATTCTAAGCCAGCCATGCAGTTCATCCGCTTGTGAGCATACTTGGAGTGTTTTTGAACACATACATTTCAAGAATTGCAACCGCTTAACATAGCAATGGATGAATAACTTTGTGTTTGTTCACCACAACCTACGCTTGAAGCTAAAGAAAGCTCAAGGTTAGACTTTTAGTATACTTGCAATCGTAGTTGTAAATTTGTAATTGTATTCATAATGTTTTTCACTTGTAATCTGAAGACTAATTTGTCCATGGGAAAAACTAGTTACCATTGAGGATGCTAAGCCAATTGACCTTGATGAGATTGATCCAAAGAATGAGTGGATTGCTAGTGATGAATTTCTTGAGGCTAAGGATTTTGAGATCCTAATGGAGGCCAACTTTGTTACTCATTTGGCTGAATGACTTAGAAGAGGCTCTACCCAGGAGCTTCATCATCAAGACCTGCAGCCCTCTAGCATAGCTCTATTTATAGTAGCAACTAGCAAGAGTCATTGGCTACTTTTGATTTTTTTAAACTTTGTACTCAGTTTATAGGTTGACTTTGTACAAACTATATTGTAATTGAAATTTTGTCATCTATCAGCATCTAGTTATTAGTTATACAAAGTGAACTAATGCTTTGAAAGATGTGGAATGCAATGTGTTGGTGTTTCAATTAGCACCTTTGGAGTACTTATTGGAAACGGACAGCTATTGCAAGTGTTATAGTACTGCTCTTCAAATTATAGAGAGGAAGATCTCTCTTTGTTGATGTTCTACGTAAAAAAGGGTACTAAGGTTCCTATCTTTTTTATTCGGCGGCAAGACATAAGGATGCATAAACACAATGCACCATAGCTATGTTTTTCTCTAGTTTCTGCATATCTTAACTATGACTAAACTAGCTTCTAAACTATCCTATCTCCTCAAGATTAACAGAGCATGAGGGCATAGGAGCTGAAATGGATGGGTTGGATCACTTGAATCCATTGTCTCCATAGAATATGACCAAGGCTTTGAACTCTCGAATATATGATGGGATAAGGTTTTATACAAGCAAACACTCTTTACAGTAGGTTGGATCTGAGACTTGCCAAGGAGGAGGAACCCCTATCTGAAGTATAGGCTAGGAAACAACGTACTAGAAACAACAAGGTACGAAGATATGGATATCAGGATTGCTAAGGAGGAGGAACCCCTATCCAAAGTGTAGGCTGAAATCCAGATCTTTAAACAACATCAAACGATAGCAATCGATGACAAAATATCCAAGGAGGAGGAACCCCTATCTGAGAGATTGAAACAATAAACTATTAAGAACAAGATGTTGAATCAACTCAAATCTTAGATCAAACATGCATGCGCCATCTAATTTTCTTCTTCAAGCTTTTCCAATGAATTACAATGATTGGGACAGCAAAGGCACGAAATCATGCACAATTGTGATCAACCAACTAACTCTCATCCAAGAGTGAACAAATACAACTTTGCAAGCTTTTTGGCAACAATGGCGCAGCAATTTTGTGTAGTAAATAAAGGTTAACAAATAATGAGCCCAATGTTCTTATTTATAGAAACTCAAAGGAGTAGGCAGCCCTAAAATCTCCTTGAGTTAACATTCAGTTCTTGCCAATCAGCAAGATTTATTCCTAAGTTTAAAAGTAGGTGAGCAAGCAGTTAACTAGAAATCTACTTCAATTAATTGGAAGTCTACCTCAATTGACTGAAGCCTAAGTAAAAGTGAACTTAAATTACAAATGTGTCTCCAAAATAGACATCCACCTTTAATGGAGATTTGAGATCCACAAATCGTGGGAATCAAATTAGACGTCCTTGATTAGTGGGATCTGACATGCATGATTTGTGGGATTTGGAGTTAACTTGGAAAGGGGCATCAAGTTAACTTCAGTCATAATTAATGCCTTTCTGGAGGGTAGGACGTCCTTCTTGAGGGTTTGACACCTCATCACTCCTAATCAACAGTTCTTCTATTCATTTGTTGACTTCTTTTGCCTTACGCATTTTGCTTTTGATATTCAACCTTCTTTGTAGTTGCGTCATCTAGACTTGTTGACATGAAGTGTGGAAGGTAGTGTGATAGTACTTGATGACGGCTCTATATTTGAACTGACTACCTTTCACATTCGGCTATCCATTGAACGGTGATGTCATTCGCGCCTTCCAAGGCGTCTAACTTGTCTACAGGCTTTACTTGATGCATGTTTGTGTCAAGTGTTTTTCATAAAATCGTGAAGTAGGACCATTTTGGTCTTGATTTCAATTTGGGAGTACTATATTCTAAAAAACATGACCGTTGCCTATAAACATGGATATGTTCAGACAACTTCTGAAAACCCCTAAAAATAACCACCCGCCGAGAAGTATTTTTTCGGAAAAAATCTAACACATGGGTTTTATTCGTGCTTCAATGCTGAAAAAACCCAGTTCCTTAGAATTTTTATTCTAAGACTTTTCCGGAAAAATCCCTAAAAATAAGGGCAGCAAGTTTGTTGTTTCTTGAAAATCTGAAGAGATGGGTTTTACTGGAAAATTATGTTGATCATACCCAGTTGGTCAGATCTGTGGTAGCCAACTGTATTCTGTGACATGCAAGAATTTTAAGACATAAGAGAGGAAGTAGACAAGAGGTGGATTGGAAGTTATTAGCTGCCTTTTTGTAAAAATCTGCCTCTGAGAAGAAATCTCCTTATGCCACTGATCTTCGAAGAATATTGAAGAATGGTCCAAAACCCTTGCTAGATCTTGAAAAGACATCCTTGAGAGCAAATTGTTGTTTTGATCTTTAGCCTACAAAAGAATAAATGAAGAATGGATGCCTAGATGCTTTGATATGTCAAATTTGGAATTGCAAGCATCAATTGGGCATCCAACTCATGATTGAGCCTAATTTGGAGTTCCAAAAGCTGATTTCCATTGATCGTGGAGTGTTTGGCCTCTTTTTGCCTCCAAAATTGCTTAAGTCAACAAAATGCCTTTGACCTTTTTAGGCATCCTCCTTGAGTGTTGAACATATTTTTCATCATTTTCCAGGTTGAAGTGCCTCTGTTCGATCCTTGCTCTCGATCGCTCAGTTGACCCTTGGCAATTGTTGACGGATCTGTTGTTGGGATGGAACCAGCCTGAAGAGGTATGCCTGGGAGTCATCAACTTAGAAAACTGAGTTTGAGGCTCCAAATTAAAGGGCACCTTTCTTCAAGAGGGGCTCTTTTGACCTTGCCTTAGTCATTTTTTTCATGATTGTTCTTCGTTTTCACCTTTTAAACCTTTTGTGTTCTGATCTGACGTGGTCATTGACTAGCGAGTCAAATGGCTTTGCTTGACCGTCCATTGAGTAACCAGCACAATCCTGGAAAGGACAATTGGTTTCTCAGTTGTTGAAGGACAGTTTAGGCCCTTCAAATCCAAGGTCGCCCCTAGCCAATAGGGGAGCTTTTGACCTGTTGGATGATATTTCCATGCTGTAAACTGCCTTAGTTTGATCTTCGTCATCAAATGATTGAATTGTCAAATGCCTGGGTTGATAGTTTTGTTGTCGGGATCAATCAAAGTGGAGGAGGTCGTCTTGGAGGTCACTGAGCAAACAAACTGCATTTGTATGTCTCAAAGACTCAACACCTTTCTCCAAGAGGGGCTCTTTTGACTGACACTTAGCCAATTTCTTGGCATGTTCTTCTCAGCATCTGACTGTTTGACATGTCCTGTGAACGTACCATCAGATTGATCACGAAGTTGGAAGAGAGCTAAGCAGATGCTATGTATACAATAGTTGTTGATAGCTTCATCAGATGCCTTGAAATGAGGGGCGCCCCTAGCCAACAAGGGCACTTTTGCTATGAGGTTCACTGATTATATCTCTATTCATTGCTTGCAAAATCTTCATACTTACTTGGGATTTCTCCAAAACTGTTTCCATCTTATCTGGCCCATACAAATCCACCTCAACTCCTCTATTAGTATTCAGCCCCAAAATGATTTTTTTGACTCTAAATCTTTCATCCTATTGATATAGTGGCAAATATTTAAGGAGCTTCGTAAATTTCACCTAATATTGTTTTATAGTTAGGGATTCCTATTTCAAGTTGTGGAACTCTATCACTTTCTCACCAAAAAACAATTGTGGTAGTCATCTCTTACTGAACAATGATACAAACAAATCCCAAGAGATATTATCTTTAGTCAATCCTAATTCTCACTTTTGATTGTGCCACCATGATGCTCCTTCACTTGTCAACTAATATGCTCCCCACAATGCCTTTACTGAATCCAAGTAGTTACAAAGTTGAAAGTACCTCTCCATTTCTATAAGCCAAGATTTTGCCCCCTCCCCTAACTGTGTACCATCAAAATCGGGGGCTGCCACCCTTTTCAACTCTTTAGACAATTCTTGTGTTACACCCCGTTGTGCGTTTACCTATTTACTATTACCATGTTAGGGTAAATTATTGCATATGTGAATGTATTTGGAATTCTGATTGAAAATACATATGGTTGCACTTTGTTTATCTAAATCATTGGAAAATTATGAATGAATGTTTACTTCATTGATGTTATAATGAACCGGAAGCAAGGGGGAGTATCACTCAGGAGAAGAATTTGGTCGGGTAACCTGTAATGAAACCTAACTGAGCTTACATGCACTCACTTGTAGAATGGTTGAGTCAAGACATAGTATTGGGAATTGGTAAGTCATCTTTTAGTATGATGTGTTTGCATTAGGAGGGATCATGATTTCTGTTAGGAGCATTCTTGGATTGTGTTTAGTACTTGGTGCATGTGGGTTCTTCTTTGTATTACTATACTTGATTGATGGGATATATATGCATAGAATGTATATATATGTATACATGTGCATGTCGACGATAACCCATACACTTGAGATAATACGTACATGAGAGTACATAGGCAGACGTACCTACGCACGCTTATGGATGGATTGCTCATGGGCATGGTGATATCAAGAGGACAATAAGACATGTATATATATATATACATGACATGTATATATACCTATCGGTAAGATAGCAATTGTTTATGTGATTGATTGTATGATCGAATGTATATATATAAGAGATATATGCATATACATATATATACACATGTTGATATACACGTATGTATTGACAAATGGGAATGTCCATACCCATACGAGTATGTCGATATATGTATACGTATGTTAACTTGATCTCATACATTTGAATATCAAGTGGAATATTTAGACAAACTTATTTGTCAAAGAATATATATATAAATATATAAATATATATATATATATATACTATTGGCCGATTTATAAAATATTTTCCATGGTCGATATAATGTGAATATAGCGCTACATATACTAGCGCAATGCAAAGTATTTAAGCCGCATATATCATCATTGATAATAGGCGATAGAAATACATAAGTTTAAAGTTGTTGCGTAAAGTTTATTTAACATAATGATAAAGTGTTGTGCACTATATATTGTAATGTGTTGAGTCAAAGATAAAGCAGCACTATAATGAAGGAAGTCGACTCATTGAAATGTGTCAAAATACCTTGGCATAGACCAAGTCAGTTATCTAAAACACAGCCAAGTGAGTTTAGACTTATTCTTTTGTTTAAATTGTAAGCTTGTAAATAGGGAACATGGAGAATAGTTGGCGCCATATTATGAATTTTATGTTTCTTTTAGAATTTTTTTGAGCCTGTAAGTCAATTTCCAAAATGAAACATGTGCTTTATGAACCTATCAAAATGTTGTTGGCAAGCATTGAGTCGATTTGCTGTCCTGTATGGGTGAGTAATGAGATAGATATTCGCCACCTTTTTGTTATCAAGCTGAGTCGATGGATTTAGGCTGAGAAGTGTCATTTCATAAGACTTGTTTGTAGCCTGTAGATGCTGGTTTTTGGGTATAAATATGAGGCATTCTCACCTCAATTTGTACACACTTCTATTACGCAATATTACGCTGCTCTGTTTTGCTGCATTTTTATTGAGAGATTCTTATTTTGCTAAGAGTTATTTGTGAGGAAACTTTAGTGAGAGGAATTGAGAGGGTTTTGTTGCTAAGCTGATTTTAAGATGGGGCCAAGCTTGTGATCCAGTGAGTCAATTGGATTCAAGCGATTAATAGGCATGAGTTTCTATTCCCTTTGTGCTTATCTTTTAGAAGTGAAAGATTGATTGTCTTGTTTGAATTGTTTGGTAATTGCATTAGATTGCTTGAAATAAAAAAATGGTCTATTTGCTTGTTGAAAGGAAAAGAGTCATATTATTATGATTTCCTTATGAGTGTTTGTACATACTCCATAATAAGGAGTGATTGTTTATCAATAGTGTTATATACTAGGATTGGTGAAACAAGAAATAGCTTAAGGGTTGTTAGAAGCAAAGTTATTTTGTGGTCTTAGGAAGCTCATATGTTATACCTAGGACTAGGATATCTAATGAAGGGGATAACTTATGTTTGTGCTTTATTGGTAGAGACATCAGTGTAGATTGGGGAAAAAGGGAATAGAGTGTTTCTATGGTTATAGATTACATATTGGAGGAAACTACCTATGTATAGAATATAATGGCCTAAAGTCAAATCAAGCTAGAGTAGTGTATGTGGATAGGATGACTGTCACTCAAAGTAATGAGTGAGAATACTTTGGCCAAAGTAGTGTCAATTGCCTTTGGCTGCACTGTCAGTTCACCGTGTTCCTTTAATGCATGCTAGATCAGGATTGTAGTGTCTACAAGTTCTGGTTATGTAGGGCACAACACTAAGCTCAGGAAGGTTGTAGTTATGTGGTTACTTCACCAATCTCTTCGTCAAAAGGAAGGGCCATCTTACCATATGTGGTAGATGTGCGGGAGATCGCATTTGAGTTTGTGGTTGGTGGAAAAGCACTTGAGTGATGCTTCTCGTCCACAGCTGGCAACCGAGATTTGAAAGGAGATTCTTGACCATCTATGTCTATTGTTTAAAGCTCAGTTGAGCAATGTATGTACTTTGTATACAATCTTTGGAAAGTTGTAACATGTGAAATACTTTATTGGGAATGAAATCAATGTTCGAATTTGTTGGATCATTAAGCTCATATGTTCTCTTTTGGAAAGAAAAATTTTATAGCAATGGGAATGAAACATAGTTTATTTACTTGAAAGTGAAAACTTAGGAAATTTTACTTGCATGAACAATTGGCATATTACATCTTGAGTTGTCAAATTCTTGGATGATTTGGGATTAGTTTGTTCTCCACATAAGGAATTTCTTCCTCAAGTCCTTGTAATAGTATCTTGTGATTTTCTTCATTATTATCTCATTTTTTGTGAAACTCATTTAGGAGTTGATTTATTGCAGCCATTCTTTCCATGTGAGCTATTTCCATTGTGGCCATCATATCTCACTGCTGACTAATATTTTTCAACTCAGTATTAAAAACACAATCATTGCCATTGTTTTCAGCTTGCCTATATATTGACCTAGTTCTAGCCACTCTTCCCTAGTAAGGAACAAACACAAATACATAAGCTCCAGAATTTAGAATTCTATTATTACTATAATTACAAAAGAAGAATTTTGATATATGCACTTGTTATTGTTCTATGTCAATGACAATCTTAGTAGAAACATTGAGGCCTAGCTTTTGAACCCTACTTTGATACCACATGTAATGACCCTTTCTTCTTGATTGCTAAATAAGCTACAATTAACCTTAATTTGCTACCATCTTTTAAATTTTAACATTCATTAAGTATCTACCATTGAAATGAACATATAACTTAAATTCATAATTAAAAATTAAACATTCATATCCACAATCATAATTGCACCCATGAGAGAAATGTCCTATTTAACTTCTCACAATTAAAATGTGGTGCCAATCCAAAAGAGAAAGACAATAGCTAACCAGGCATAGTTCCACAACTTTACTAAACTATCCACCACCATCACAAGCAAGTATGTCTAACCATGCATTCCTAAGACTCTAGTGTGTTGAAACTAACAAGAGTGATGTTAGCTCCACCCTACTATTGGTGGGTTAAGATGACAAATTCCCCTTGAAATCCTTCATGACTACCGTGAGTCGACCACACTGCTCTGTCCAAAGACTTTCAAACTAGGCCTTGCACAAGTGGGTTTGCCAATTGAAGAGCCAATCTATACAATGAAACTACTAAATAAAGAGGTTTGTGTGTGACAGATTATGATGAGGCCTTTGCTCTTAAAGTAATATACCCAAACACTTCCCACCTCAAATTTTAATTGTATATTAAGGGAAGTGTGAAAGATCCTCCCTAGAATCGACTGGGCACTGGATCTAGTTTATATGAGATGATTGTTCATTCTAACAAGTTTAAGTGATCGTACTGCTAATTATAGTTAAACATTCACAAGCATGTTTATGCTTAAGCATAATTCATCATAGCTTCTAGTCTAATCTTATAAGATATCAACAACTATATTCAATCTCTATGATAAAAGGTTTGATTTTATTTGATGTTTATTTGTTTCAAATTTAAATTTTATAAACTTTTAAATTATTGTTCCATTTATTATTTTCTTTTCTTTTCTTCACCACCAAATTTTTGGTTCATTTGTTCAGATCTTTTAGCTTTCCTTTCGTTTGATTGTTTTAGTTCTTTTGCTTTTCTTCTTTTTTTGATTCTTTTTGCTTTCCTTGTCTTGATTTCTCTATTATTAATTTTCTTGGTTATTGTGTCATTTTAAAAAAAAATTGCATTAATTTCCCTTTTACACTTTGTGTTGTTTATTAAATGATATCCTTAACATTCTATCTTATTTGAAATTGATCTCTTTGAATTTATTTTTCTCTTTTTCATTTATTCTGATTAATTATGTTTTATATTTATATATATTGTTTTATATTTATATATATTGTTGTATATATATTTATATTTATTATTTTATTATTTTCCTCGAACCTTGTGCATCTCCTCCCTCTCCTCTTTTTAGCTAGTGTTGGTCTGCAACAATTCATTTCTCTCTCTTAGGCTCTCTTCCATCCTGATGATGGATCACGGAGTGTGATCCGAAACGTCGATTAAAAAAATTTACACAATCAAAACCAAAAACTAAATTTGAACAAATGTGCAAAAGTCACAAATCATGTCAAACAAAAGGTCCAATGATGGGTTGGAGAAATGTTATCCCAATTTACTTTTCTATTGGCCTACTTAAATTTGCATCTTACACCATACATCCAACCCATCCTACTCCTCAAGTGCCACCCATCGTGGCCCATCTATGTATCCTAACTTCAAAGAATCATAGGATTTGTCATAGTTCACAAAAATAATCTATCAATTGAATCTCTATTAGTTGATTTTCCCATTATCTTTCCTCTCTTCATAATTATCTACTTCAATTTATCACTTGATACCCAAGCAAAACCACATTGTTGAAGAAATTAAAAGTTCTAATGTCATAGTTATTTGTTTCATTTTGAATGGATATCATCAAGATCATGTACTTAAGATGATCTCCAATCATGATGCATGGTTATATTTTATTTCAAAACATAATCTAGGAGTAGAGAATCACATTCAATTAAAATCATATCAACTTGATAAAGAAAGACCTATCTATAATTATTCTTCAATTAAACAAGATGGACGTATTGTCCATATTTGTTAATAAACCATCGACTTATTCCTAGCTGTTAGTAATTCATTCTAAAATTAGTATAACTAAATTGGCCCTTAAACATGACTACAATAACTTATTGAGTTTGTCCAAATTGATACATGTATACCCATTCATACATATTACTTTGTTTGGAAATCTGTTTTACAGAATTAAATTAAATATTCCATAATAAAATTGAACACGTTATATATATAAAAATTTGCAATTTCACATAGCACAAAACTACTACACATAAAATTAGATTCATACACCACACTATTATAAATAATACATATTTATAATTATATAAATATATAATAGTTACTTATTACATATAAAAATATATATAATATACACTATTTGTTCTCGTTCAATGGTTAAGCAGCAATAATAATAGTGGAGGTAATTTGGTTTGAATAGTAGTAGCAAGAGAAAGGTATATTGGTCTTCTCCCCCAAAAGGGTATGCCAAATTAAACTTTGATGGGGCTGCAAAAGGCAATCCTAGTTTAGCTAGCAAAGGATTTGCAATCAGGAACTCGAGGGGTGAATTGATTTATGGTGGCTCTCTTTTGTGGAATCTGCACTAATAGCAAAGAAGAATGGGAAGCTCTTATTGTTGGTTTAGGAGCACCATCCTCTCAAAAGCTATCTAAGCTAATAGTGGACATTGACTCTCTAATAGTAATCAATGCTATACGGATATGTTACCAGGTTTTCCTAAAAAATCCATTGTACTCGTATAGGTCCAGTTTGGGTCCTCGTCCCTTACGAGTCCGACCCTGGGTGTAACTTTGAGTACACCCATGGTACTACCCAAGGCGCCCAAGCGGTATCCTAGGCATACCCAGGAGACCCCCAATGTACTCATGCCCCATTGGGGCATAAAAAAAAAATTTAAAACATAAACATTTCCCAATGCCTTTGGTTGCCCTAAAAAGAGGGTTCTTACAAGTTTGCAACTCATTTCACAATCACAAAAGGTTTTAGACTGCATTTTTTTCCTCTAAGCTACCATTGAAGCTGGATGACACAGCTGCAAAGTGCATTGAATATCAGCAATAGCTTGTGAGTGGTGAAGAGATGCTAAAACGCCACATCATCATCCTACGGAGCATTGACTGTCCAGAGGCAGAAGAAGTCAACGATTGGATAGAAGAACTGTTGACTGAAGGTGGTGAGGTGTAAAACACCCACTTAGGACGTCCTACCCTCCAAAATAGCATTAATGGCAACGTGAGTTAACTTGATGCCTCATTCCAAGTTAACTCACCATCCCACTGATCATGCATGTCAGATCCCACTAATTATGGATGTCTATTTCTAGATCTCCATTAATTGCGGATCTCTATTTCGGAGGCACATTTTGTAATTAAAGTTCGCTTGTAGTTTAGTTTCAGTCAACTGAAGTAGATTTCCAGTTAACTCTTTGTTTAGTTTCAGTTAACTGAAGTAGATTTCCAGTTAACTGTTTGCTCACCTACTTTTAGACATAGGAATAAATCTTGCTGATCGGCAAGAAATTAATGTTAACTCAAAGAGATTTTAGGGTTGCCTACTCCTTTGAGTTCTATAAATAAGAGTCTTTGCTCTTTATTTTGTAGCTTTTATTTACTACGCAAAATTGTTGCGCCATTGTTGCCAACAAGTTTGAAAGTGCATATCCGTTCACTCTTGGATGAGAGTTAATTGGTTTGATCGCAATTGTGTATGATTTCGTACCTTTGCTGTCCCAATTCTTTGTAATTCATTGAGAAATCTTGAAGAAGGAAATCAAAAGACACATGCAGTTTGATCTAAAGATTTGAGTTCTTCCAAATGTCTTGTTCTTATAACTTACTGTTTCAATCTCCTCCTTGGACAGGGTTCCTCCTCCTTGTATATTTTGATGTTAATAGTTATCGTTTGATGTCGTGTAATGAGTCATCTTTCGGCCTACACTTTGGACAGCTATCATCACCTCCTCGAGAATCTTGTTAGCCAGTTCGTCGTAATTTGTTGTTTCTAGTGAGTTGTTTCCAAGCCTATACCTTGGACAAGAGTTCCTCCTCTTTGGCAAGTCTTAGATCCATCTTACCATAAAGAGTGTTTTCTCGCATAATACCTTATCCCAACATAGGTCTGAGAGTTCAAAGCCTCGGACATATTCTAAAGAGATGGTGGATTCAAGTAATCCAGCCAATCCATTCCAGCTCCTATGCCCTCATGCTTTGTTTATCTTGAGGAGATAGGATAGATTAAAAGCTAGTTTAGTTGTAGTTAAAATCTGCAGAAACCAAAGAAAACCTTAGCTTCGACGCATTGTGTTTATGCACCCTTGTGTCCTGCCACTGAGTAAAAAAGATAGGAATCTTAGTTTATTGTACTTTTTACGCAAAACATCAGCAAAGAGGGATCTTCCTCTCTATAATTTGAAGAGTGGACACCTAAAACACTTGCAATAGCTATCTGTTTCCAATAAGCACTCCATAGGTGTTAATTGAAATGCCAACTGTTTTTTGGCGCCCACCGTGGGGCAACGAGGCATAAAACTTCAAGAAAAAGCTAATGCTTTTATGTCACGGAATGGGCATCTAGCATCCTTGGGCCCCAGTTGAACAACTTGATCTTGCTCCAACAACTCTCCAACCAGATCTTACATTCATTGAAAGAGAGCAATTGGACATCATTAGTAGCTTGTGTACTTTCATCTTCGAAAAGAATACATCACCAACTCAGTGGAGAGCTATAGTTATTACTCTAGATGACAAAGAAAGAAAGGCTGATCTTGCAACCGAGAGGCCAATATTACCACCACCTGTGTGGCAATAAGCATCCTAGCTCACCGAGTATACATAAGGAGGAGAACCAATCCTCTATTTCAAGAAGATGTTGGAGAAGCATCTGACATAAAGCAGATCTTCGAAGAGGTTCCTGATCATTTTCTAGAAGAACAACAACAAGACCCTCCAGCTCAAGCAATGGCCGAAAACTGTATCAACAACGGCAATGCCAACAACAACAGCAATGGCCGTAATAACGGCAATGGTAACAATGGCAATGGCAATAACAACAATAACAGCAATGGCAACAATTTGTTTAGCAATGGCCGTAATGCAAGAAATGTAAGACGTCCAGCACCGTTGCCATGGGGCAATGACATAGGCCCATTGGCCTACAAGGACACCATGAACTTCCCAAAGGATCGCAAAAGCACTTCTTGAGATTCTACGGCGACGGGGCTCGACACCCCGATGAGCATATATCAACGTTCACAATGGCTTGTTCCATTTTGTATGTACCACATGAAGATATTGTTGTTTGACTCTTTGTCGAAACTCTTGAGGCAAATGCTTCCAACTAGTTCAATCATTTACAACCAGGTATTATCACAAGCTGGGAGGTCATGAGTGAAAAGTTCTTGGCAAGGTTCAAACCTATCGAAGACAGCCATCAGTTGTTTGCCCGGTTATCAAACTCTAAGATGGAGCCTACAGAACCAATGAGGGAGTTCGTAGCAAGGTTTAACCGCCTCGTTACACGTCTCTCTCACACACTCAATCCATCAGACGAGATTTTGATGAGCAGCTTCATCAACGCCCTTCCCTCGAAAATAGCCTTTTTCATAAAAGGAAGCTACGAAGAGGACTTGCTAGTCGCACAAGAGAAGGCTATCGAGCTTGAGGATCATATGATCACCACGGGAAAGATGAAGGACGATGCTATCAAAACATTGGTCCAAGCATCAGTAGATCCATTGCTACAAAAGGTAGCAAATGAGGTGACCATCTTAAAGAGACAATCACCCAATCAAGGGCAACAAGCATTGCCCACACCACCGCCATATCAAAAACAACAACAGTACCAGCCTTAGCAGTTGTACCAGCCGAAGAGGAATAATTTCCAACCTTTCAACAACTATAAGCCTAGATTTTTAGGACCTCTACCAAGACAGGTTGAGGCTGAAAAGTCTAATGTGTTCCGCTATTTCCATGATTCAGACAAACACATCGGATCCACATGCCCTAGGAATCAAAGGATGAATCAAATCATGGGATATGTCGGAGATCAAGCACAAAGCTCAAGTTTCGTACCTTCAAATGCGAACATTGTCTCACCACAAACAGACAACTTCAATGGCGACTCTGCAACAAGATACTTCCATAGCGAACCCAAAAATCAAGAAGAAGACTACCGTCAATATTCTCTTGCTATCAACCACGAGAATATGTCGACACCTATGTTCACACGTGCTCAACACTTCAAAGCACAGAAAGAAGAAAGACAGAAGTCAAATGAAAAGGGAAAAGAAGCTTCCACTTCTAATCCCAAGTCTACACATGAGAACGTCACATCAAATAATCAAGATCCACCTTCAACGAATTTTTACATTGTGACATCTCTGATGAAGACGAAGGTACAAATCTCATAGCTAGAGTATCTCCAAGACCATCCCGATCAACTAGATCGGATTCTCAAGGTTGTATAGAAGCAAGCTGTAATTCAGCCCACGTTGCTAGAATCTTCCATACCAGCAGGAGAAAAGCCAAAGCCCTTTTACATATCTCTATATATGGGAGGTTACAAACTCAACAACTATATAATTGACTTGAGCATCGGACAATGTCATGCCTTTGTAGATCATGAACTCATTGGGACTATCATGCATGGAAACTCACGACAAGTGTTACTCACTTGAGCCAAAACCGATGCCATTGGGAGGCCAACTAGAGGACGCTCAAGTAAGATTGGCATCCTATCCAGAGAAAAAGATCATAATGACCATCCTCATAGTTGACATTCCAATCAGTTATGGGATGCTATTGAGCAAAAGCTTCTGCAAGGATCTTGAAGGCAAGATTCAATTGGATTGGTCATATGCGACAAGCCCATTAGAGAAAGGTAGCTTCAAGTTGGAACAAAAGGCTAAGTCTAGATTCACGGTGGTGAAGTCTCAGAACCCCCAAGCACAAGTGTTGCATCAAAGTACGGGTCCCGGCACATACGCCATGTTGTTGGAAGTAACCGAAGAGGAAAAGAGAGTTGCATTTGCCACAAGCACATCAAAAGAAAGTTCAAAGATGTGGACAATGCAATTCGATGGAAGTTGCTCAACAGCAGGCTCAGGAGTAGGAGTTATCATCACTTCTCTTGCAGGTACTTTATATCCATTTGCTTATCGCTTGCAGTTTGATAATACAAACAACATTGTAGAATATGAGGCACTCATACTAGGCCTCAAGAATGCAAGAGTTATGGGTATAAAATACCTCCAAGTTGAAGCTGACATAGAGTTGATCGTCCAATAGGTCAGAGAGCGCTACCAAGTAAGAAAAGGTCGCCGTATGTCTTATCGACAAAGGGTGTGGAATGTAGTCAATTGGTTCGAGGCATTCAACATCAAATACATTTTGCGTGAGCACAATAGCAGAGCGTATGTCCTTGTAGTATCAACTGCTCTCCTCATGCCCGAAACCATTCTGACGAATGCCTTCGCCATTGAGCTCGTGTACAAGTTGACTGTCCCCGACAATTGCGAAAGTTGGCAGATCTTTGATGATGAATATGACATCAAATAGTTCCTCTACATGGGGGACAATTATCAAGAGTTATTCCTTGAAGGTAGTGCTTCTCCTTTCAAAGAATCCATAGCACAAGATTCCAAGGCAATGGAATTAGGCATCATCCAATTAAGAGGCAACATCCCCAACGGTCTAGTATCCTTGGAGGACATATTTGACAAGCATAATAGACATGTACAAGATCAAAGAAATTGGGCCAACAAGACATTTGTCAATTATTGTCAAATCAACATCGGTACCGAGGACAAGCCCAAACTTGTTAACTTGGGAAAGTGTTGTACCGCAGAGGAAAGCAACAGCTTTATCTCCTTGTTCAGACAGTACAGAGACATCTTTGCTTGGACCTATAAAGATTTGAAAGTCTTCACGACAAAGGAATTGTCTCATACAATTCCAATCAAGTATCAAGCCCTTTCAGCAGAAGCAGAGACACTACAACCCACGTGTCCAAGATATGATCTACGCAGAGGTACAGAAGATGGTGGACGCCAAGATCATATTCCCCATCCATCATTCTACTTGGGTGTCTAACATCGTTCCTGTGTGCAAGAAGAACAGAGAGATCTAGATCTGCGTAGACTTCAGGAACCTTAACCAATCATCGCTAAAGGATAATTATCCTTTACCCATCATGGAGCACACCTTGCAAACGGTAACCAGATCGGAAATGTTGTCCTTGCTTGAAGGCTTTTTCGGATACAATCAAATCACGGTGGCTAAGGAGGATCAGATCAAGACAGCGTTCGCCTATGAGAGGATGCCCTTCGGCCTCATCAATGTCGGTGCCACCTTTTAGTGAGCCATGGACTTGGCGTTCGAAGACCTAAAGGACAAATTGATCGTCGTCTACCTTGACGACCTTACCGCTTTCTCAAGAAAGCGAAATACCATTTTCAACACTTAGTGAAAGTGTTCAAGAGATGCAGGTATCACCACATATCATTGAATCCTTAAGAAATCCATTTTTGCGATGACGGAAAGCAAACTACTGGGCCATATCGTCTCCAAAGAGGGAACTCGGATTGACCTCAATCGGGTTGACTCAATCAAGAACCTATCTCTCCCAACCAACACAACTCAGGTACATTCCTTCTTCGACAAGGTGAACTTCATATGAAGATTTGTACCTGACTTCTTAGAGCTGACCAAGGATATATCAGCGATGATGAAAAAGACGTCCGCCTTCAAATGGACTGACAAAGGAAAAGAGGCATTCGTCAAGATAAAGGAAGCCATCAGTAAGGCACCAATGTTGGTTCAACCCAACTTCAATAAAGAGTTCAATCTTTATTGTTACGTGTTAGAATTCACCCTCTCTACCATACTAACACAGAAGCTGAACAAGGAGACCGAATCGTGATTGCCTTCATGAGCAGTAGTTTCAAGAATGGCGAGTTCTGGTACTCCCAGATCGAAAGGAATGCCTATGCAGTTGTAAGGGCTGTGAAAAATTTTAGATTCTATATCTTAAATTCTCACACAACAGTTTACATCACTGACCCTGCAGTCAAGAGTGTCTTGACTCAGCAGGAGATGGGCACTAAAAGAGGCAACTGGATCACAAAGGTCCAGGAATATGACTTGGAGATCAAGCCGACCAAACTCGTCCGCGGGAGAGGTTTATGTTAGCTCATAGCAAAGGACAATGATCTAAAGCACCAAGCTGCTAATGGCGAGGTAGAAACAAAGATTGAAGAAGATCTTCCAATGGTCTTACTGGTTGATTCTGCAGAGGAATGGTACTCAGAACTTTGGTACTATGCAACCTATGGAGAATGTCCAACCCACTTGGACAAACAACAGAAAAGAACCCTGAGGTTAAGAGCACAAAGCTATGTGTTGCGAGGCAATATTCTATACAAGCGTGGGCTTGATGGAACATTCTTGCTTTGCGTCAATAGAAACCAGCAATGGCGGTTGTTGGAAGCATTTCACAACGAAGCGTGCGGTGGCCACTTTTCATCAAGGGTCACAACATTCAAAATTTTGTGGGCACAGTTCTTTTGGTCGACTTTGTTTCGTGACGCATATGAATGGGTGTGCAAATGTCAACAATGCCAACATTTTGTTGGCAAACACAAGCTAGTAGCCATTCCACCAAGGCCAATGCTAATAGATGCTCCATTTCAACAATGGGGTCTCGACTTCGTAGGGCCAATCAACCCACATTCCAGTAAGGGGCATGTCTATGTCCTTATGGCAATGAACTCTTTACCAAATGGGTTGAGGCAATTCCTACGAAGCATGCTACTTCCGAAGTCGTGTGCAATTTCCTCAAAGAAAACATCATCACACGTTTTGGAGTACCAAGAAAGATCGTGACCGACAATGCTACGAGCTTCTCATCAAAGTAGTTAGTAGGATTCTGTTTTGACTACGGCATCACACTATCCCACTCTTCAAATTACTATCCACAAGGCAACGGACAAGCCGAATCGTCAAACAAGAACATAGTCACGATTGTGTGCAAGATGGTTGATTCCAATCAACGGGCTTGGCACATAAAGTTGTACGATGCTCTTTGGGCCGATAGGATCACGCCCAAGAGAGCTATTGGCACTTCCGCCTTCGCTATCTTGTATGGCACAGAAGCTATGCTGCCCATCACTCTGGAGTTGTCCGCTTTGCAGCTAACATCCATAGTAGAAGATGAAGAGTTCAAAGATCCCATTGAGAAATGCATCTTGTGCCTGACACAACTACAAGAGGAAAGGGTGGAAATTGTTGATAAAATCACTCAACACCAAGAAAGAGTGAAGAAGATCTTCGACAAGAAGGCTCGGCAATAGGACTTCGAGATCGGAGACAAGGTCTTGTTATGGGACAAGAGACACAAGCCGAAGGGAATGCACGGAAAATTTGACTCCCTTTGGCTAGGGTCATTCCTGATACATGATATTGCAAGGGAGAATTCTTATATTCTCTCACGTTCAGACGGAAGGCTCTTTCCACTGCCCTACAGCGGGCAGTACTTGAAACATTTCGTCCCTTCGAGGATGGGGTGAGTTCTTTGTAAATAATGTTCTTTTGCTTTAACATTATGTCGTTATGTGTTTCCCCGTTCCATGAAGTATCGTCGTGTTTTAGGTGATTTCTTAGGTAGTCTTGTTTTAGGTGAATAATAGGTGAGCTCCAATAAATAGGTGAACTCCAATTATTAGGTGAATTAGGAATAAGTCTTGACTCCAATGCCCAACTGATAAGAGTAGTGGTCTACAAAACTTGAGATTCCCGATTCTCCTATGCTGTAAGTATCTGACATGGTCACCAGATGGAGCCTAATGTTGTACCCAAAATTATTTTTTGGCATTTTGCTTAAATTGAGCTCAATCATGTAAAAATGTTGTCAAAAGTATGTTTTAGGTCAAACCAAACGTAGGGTTTTTGTGGGTTTATGTCAAGGAAGATGCTTGCAAATTTCTAAAAATTTGAAAATTAGGGTTTCAAACCCCTGTCTTTAGGAAAACCCTAAAAAAATAGGACCCTTTCGAAAATGATTTTGACAGGATAATTTGACTCCACGATCACACTAGTCAAGTCAAAATCACCAAAAACATTGTTTTACTCTGGTGGGTCTATTTTCATTTTTCAGGAAGAAAGCTAGGACCTCCGCAACCATTAATGGCAGAATGGCTAGTACCAGGTGGCGAAATCTAAGCTTCAAAAGCTTCAACGATGAATCTATGGTGGAAAAGGCTCGAATAAATGATCTGCGACAGAGGAGATTTTCAAAAGTGGAAAAAGCTGAAAAATTGGCAGAGTCTGGAAAATGCACGCCTTGCTACCAAGGAGGTTGTGTAGTTGAATGCCTTAGTCATTTTTCCAGCACCCATACACAGCACGATGGAGGTGTTTGCTAGGATGCACGCGTCGTCAACAACAATGATCAAATCGGTAACAATGCACAATGAACATGGAGCGCGAGGAGATGAAGATTTTCAATGCAAATGATGAAGCTGCACCTAGAAGGCGCCCTTGAATTCAGAGGGTCAAAGACAATCATCAATTTTCACCAAGGCAGTCATCCTCTTCGTGTTGCTGTTAGCTTTCCAACACATCGTCAAGTGAGATCATCTGATCCAACAGTCACCGACAAACGGAAGCAGAAACAAGGGATGTTGAAGGCACAAATCAATGGAATATCAATGCATAACAATCAAAAGTGCCCCTGCTAGCTAGGGGCGCCCTTGAATCTAAGCCACTTGATGAAGTTTTCAACAACTACTTTCTACAAGGCATCTACTCAACTCTCTCTCAGCTTCACGATCAATCTAGTTGCATGTCCACAAGACTTGTCACGTAATCAGAGGCAGAGATCAAGCAGAAGACACCTAAAGGTGAAAGTTGAAGGAAGAATATGAAGAAATTGGCTAAGTGTTAAGGAAAAGCACCCCTGCTGAGAAAAGGAGCCCATCTTTTTGGGACATGCAATTTGATCTAAAGATTTGAGTTCTTCCAAACGTCTTGTTTCTTATAACTTATTGTTTCAATCTCCTCCTTGGATAGGGGTTCCTCCTCCTTGGATATTTTAATGTTAATAGTTATCGTTTGATGTTTTGTAATGAGTTGTCTTTCAACCTACACTTTGGATAGGTTTCATCACCTCCTCGAGAATCATGTTAGCCAAATCATCGTACTTTGTTGTTTCTAGTGAGTTATTTCCCAGCCTATACCTCGGACAGGGGTTCCTCCTCCTTGGCAAGTCTTAGATCCATCTTACCGTAAAGACTGTTTGCTTGCATAATACCTTATCCCAGTGTAGATCTGAGAGTTCAGAGCCTCAGACATATTCTAAAGAGACGGTGGATTCAAGTGATCCAACCAATCCATTCCAACTCCTATGTCCTCATGCTTTGTTTATCTTGAGGAGATAGGATAGATTAAAAGCCAGTTTAGTTGTAGTTAAGATCTACAGAAACCAAAGAAAACCTTAGCTGCAACGCATTGTGTTTATGCACCCTTGTGTCTTGTTGTTGAGTAAAAAAGATAGGAACCTTAGTTTACTATACTTTTTATGCAAAATATCCGCAAAGAGGGATCTTCCTCTCTATAATTTGAAGAGCAGTCTCTAAAACACTTGCAATAGTTGTCTGTTTCCAATAGGCACTCTAGAGGTGCTAATTGAAACGCCAATAGATATGTGACATGTATTTTGTATACATGTTAGGTTGTTGAAACTTGATTTGCATCTCACACAATCATTTTAAGATGAAGTGTGAAGGTGCAAGAGACCTTGAGTTCTATGGTCATCCACAGCCTATGGAGTGTATGGAGGCAGTCAAACACAGAAAGAGCCCAAAAAGTAAAAGAATTGATCCTAAGTGATGAGTGGTGTGCTCATGTGGAATATGTTTTGAAATTCACTAAGCCCATCATCAACATGATTAGGTGTGTTGATACCGATCACCCATGTTTGGGTGCAATTTATGATGGCATGGACTCCATGGTGGAGAAAATAAGAATAATAATAGAAGCCAAAAAACATGATCCAATGTAAACATTTTTCAAAATTTTGCACAAGATAATCATTGGCTGTTGGAACAAGATGACCACACCCTTCCATCTCTTAGCATTTGCCTTGCCACCAAAGTATTATAGCAAAGAGATACTTTCATTGTCAAGGAGGGTGCCACCATATAGAGATGAGGAGGTTGTTGTTGGCTAAAAGGCTGCATTTAGAAAGACATTTTCAAATGAAGATATCCAAAATGTTGTCTTGAGCAAGTTTGGCCAATTCATATCTTCAAAGAATCATGATGTTTCCACTCTTTGAGACAAGTATAGGACAGATGCTCATGATTGGTGGTATCTACATGGTCAAGGCTCCCTACAACCTCTTGCAATTAAAATTCTCTCGCAAGTATGTATCTTTTTATTTTTTATTTTTCTCTTTTTTCATTCAATACGATTTATGTTTTGAAATTATAAAATTAAATACTAAATGTTGCATGCAAATTCAATAGGTTGCGAGTTCTTCAGCTGAGCGGAATTGGAGTACATACTCTTTCATCCACTTGATTAAGCACAACCATTTGGGTGCAAAAAAAGCAGAGGATTTGGTCTATGTACACTCCAACCTTCGTCTCTTGCCACATGAAGAAGAATATGAAGACTATTAAATATAGATTGTAATTTTGAATTCTCATTGTGTAATGACATTTTGAGACTCGAGTATTTTCATTTTTTGCATAATATGAATGAGGTATTTAAATATTCTATTCATTGGCAATTATGAGCATCACTGCTCTTATAATGTATAATTTTGAACATATATGTACATGCATATACACATATATGTACATACGTATACACATATATATGTACATAAGATACATAAATATACATATGTATACACATATATGTGTACATACACACACACACACACACACATACATATATGCATACCTGTACCGGTACCCAAGGAAAATAATTGCCACACTGCCATACCGGATTCTAATACCCATACCCGAACCGGTAACTTAGCTACAAGGGAAGAAGCACAAGCTGGAAAATGAACCTGTATTTACAAGAGGATAAAGTATTAAATCAAAAGTTTGAATGCATAAGGTACAATCATTGTAAACACCATTTCAATGCAGTTGTTGATTGTTTAACAAATGAAAGAGTTAATCAGGCCCGCTTGCAGCCATAAGATCAGCTCCAAGAAAAATATAGAGCCATTGATAGCACATAAACCCCCTTAAATCTCTTTGCACCATACATAACTGCAAGATGTGGTTTTTATAATCATTCCTCTAAGCCATCATTTGTAAGTAAGCAGCAATCCACTGCGCATAAATATCTATGATTAAAGATCTAGCCACATACAATTAGTTGGGAGTATTCATTGGGCTTTGCACAAAACATTAAAGCTATGTGTATGGTGGCATGTGCGTGTGCGTGTGTGTGCGTGTGTGTTAAACCCAGGGTTTGCAGGGAATTATCAGAGTACTCCCCAATAGAGTCATACAGAGATGCTGGCAAAGGGAAAAAAATTATAGAGGAATGACAGTAATAATGGGGTTTTTAAATAAAATATTCAAGAGAATCTTTACAAAAGTTTACTTCTTTTTTTTTTAAATTGCAATAAGAAATTTTGACAAAGATTTATTAATTTTTTTTTACAGTGATTTGTCAAATGCTGAAATTTGACAAATACCTACCAAAGTTCAAATAAATTTTCAAGGATTGGAAATAATAGTGAGCATTCTAGAACACCATGATTTTGAACAATGACCAAACAACATAAGCAGGTAAAACAGAGGTACCTGGAATTATTCCCTTCTTAATTCTTCCTTTCTTCTTCCAGTCTTCTTCCTTCTGTATCTTCTCCTTCCACCTTCACTTCCCCCATGATGATCCTCTACAGACCAAACCCCTCTCCCTCTCAAAGAAAATATTTCTAGCAAACATTCATGATGGTGCCGCTGCAAAAAAAAATTGTTTCCATTTCCCCCAGTAGTAAAAATAATTACACTTCTTCCTTTCTTCTAAAGCCATAAGTTTCAATTCCCCCATGATGATCCTCTGCAGACCAAACCCCTCTCACTCTCAAAGAAAATATTTCTAGCAAACACTCATGATGGTGCCGCTGCAAAAAAAATTGTTTCCATTGCCCCAGTAGTAAAAATAATTACACTTCTTCCTTTCTTCTAAAGCCATAAGTTTCAATGAATTTTCTTACCTAAAATCTCCCCTCTTGCTCTGGAAAGACCCTCCTTCCCCTCTCCACTTTAAAATGCTTGACTTTATTTTCTTTTACCAGCTGTCCCTTTTCATGCATGTAAGTTACAGCTGCCCATTCTTTCTTAATTATTGATGTATTTCTTTCTTTTAAATTTTGACCTTGCTCTTTTACTAAGGACCAACTTATTATTTCATATTTGATTATTAAGGGTTTTTACTAATAACATTTTGTTATTATTTATTTCCACTATTTAAAATATCAAACTATTTAAACAATAGTATGCAATCTCTTATTAATGATAACATCTATATATTATTAATTTATTTATGATGTTAATTTTTATAATGACAATATAAATAGGCAATAATATCATGAATATAAAGGTATTAATAAATTAGTTATTTTAATAACTTTGAAATATTATGATTATAAATGTAAGTTTTAAACTAGAATAATCTAGTTTTTTAAGTTATAGAATAGATATTCACCTCTACCTTTGCAAACAAAACATAGTAACCAGAATTACCCTTATCCAAACCTTTCATAACATTATTACTATAGCCAAATTCAACCAATTAAGATGGCCTCTCATCAATCATCTATACACGCATCGGGTTTAATTAACCAATTACAAGCCTAGTAATCAATCATTGTTTTAATTTATCTAGTCAACTAATAACACAAAATTGAGGGGCATCCAATGAAGCACCAGAGTCAAGCATATGATTGTGGACTAACCAACCATTCAACAAGTGTAGAATGGGTCTATATCAAGTTGACTTTTGACCAATGATGTTTATCCCAACCTTAACTACTTGTTCATTGAATTGATCAATCTGAGCAATATAACTATTCAAGAGTGTGAATGCTCTATCCTTGTGCCCTAGTATTCTAAGCAATTCGACCACAAGAATTTGTACTTTTAATTGACTAAGAACATAGGCCATATCACATACTATATAATTGGGCAATGGTGTGGATGGAGGTAGTGTCACAGCATTAATATCCAAGATACAAGACATCAAACCTTGTTGTTGCAAAAGGAACTCCTATGCTAAGAACTTGCTTCCATTTTCTTTTGCTTGGCCCCCTTCATCTCAAACTACTTTTTTCCTCCCTATGAAACTTTGTAATGTCCCCTACTTGGAGTATGCCTGAATTTTCCTTAAGTGATAACTACATAACATAAAACTGTTTTACATATAATATTCCATAGTAAATTATATAATGGATATTTAACTTAAGAATAAATGTACAATAAACATTTATAAAAGAAATGAATAACAACTTAAACTTGAATCCAATATATAGACTCTTCCCCAATAACCAATCATGGTAGGGATTGGAGAGAAATGCATGATAGGGGGCCAGAAAAACTATTCATCACAATTAAGCCCAAGGGCGTGCTCATACCCCCTTGGCCCCAAGTGGCAAGAACATCCAACCAAGATAATTCCATCCAACTTAGGGTGGTGTACTTACATTGTGAGAACCTATACTGCCCTTCCCTAACATGTTTCCTTGCCAACCCTACACATGATTGCTTAAAGAAAAGGATGTAGATTATAATAATATAAATAAATTCACTATTTCCCTTATTTACCAATTTAGACATAACATATCTCTCCTTATTGCATATTAGTCATTATGAGATTAAATGCATATACAATCAAATGCATACCGATCACTTATTGTATTAATAGCTGCTGCTTTTCTGAATGCAGATTTCTATTTTCTAATCTTCTTCAATATCAGCCTTGATCCATTTCATTCCTTGATGTCCTTTGCAATTGATTTGACTTCCCTTATATATCCCCATCGTAAGTGTGATGAGCCCTACTGGCTCCAACTCAACCCCGGATGTTTACTGCTTGTTTTTGTGTTTTTGATTGTGTTTAAGAAGAATTTTAGACAGAAGTAGAAGGGGTGCCAAGCATAAAATGTTGCCAGAATTTAAATTAAAGCAAAAATAAGGAAACTACCATCATATTAAATAATATTCAACCACTACATATAGATCATGCATAACAGACATACCCAAAAACCTCCAGATTAATTAAATAAGGCAGATCTGGACATGGCAGGCAAGATATGCTGGAAACCAAGAAATAGCACACCTGGAGCTTGGATCTGCTTTCTCCCACACAGAAACTGGACAAAAGGTGCTAAGAAGGTTGGACGCCTAGGATGGAGTCCAAACAGGAGCCAAAAGAGAGACGTTTTGGCCTCTTGCTTCACACGCCTATCTCCAGGTGACATGCCTCCCAAGGCAAATGGTACGGCCTCTGCAAGATGATGAAGTAACTTTATTGAAAGTTGTAAATTGAATGAAGATGGCATCCTTGATGAAGAAACCCTCTTCCTTATTGCAAACTGATAAATACTTAACAGAAATCTCAGATGTAACCACAGATGAACTCCTGTATGAAGCTCCCTCAGTAGCAACCATTCAACTGGTATTTCGCAGTCTCACAATCACAGAAATCAATGAAGAATTGTCGCTCTCCAATGAAGAAATCTTGAAACCCTTGCCCACAGACAAAAATCACAGAGAAGTTTTGAAGCAAAGTCAAATAATCACATAATGAGGTTGAATTGCTTCATTTTGCCTTATAACCACAAAAAGGCATGACTTTCAAGAAGTGACACCACTTTTGCATTAAAATACATTTAAAATGTATTTAAGTCATAGTCAATAGTCATTTAAATAACTTGGGCGTAGTTTTTCACTTAAGTGATTTAATTTATCACTTCATAAAATATTTAAGTGGCATTACATTTTATAAAGTCAATTTGACTTTATAATAAACCAATAAGTTAAATAATTAACTTAACCACAGAAATACTGAGTTAAATATTCATAACTCCCTCCAAACTCAGTATTTCTCCGTGCTGTCAGTGTTAGTGTTTCTTAGATCAGATTAGACAATAAAGTACTCAATAGAATTGCAACACATAAGACAATGAACACAACAAGATACCCTGGGAAAACCCTCCTCTTGAGGGAGAAAAACCCAGCAAATGATTCTCTTATATATATGATAACACAATAGCAGAAATCTGCTTACAACTCAGGCCCAACAATGGCCAATGCTTGATAATATATTCGCCCTCCTTCTAAGGATGCAAGATACAAATGACTATCTTCTTCTTGAAATCGGACTGCTGCTCTTGAAGTGCGAATTCTGCTCTTGACAAACATATGCGAACTTGCTTGAATTGAATTGCCTTTACAATGATAATGACCTTTCATTTATACAACATAGGCGCCTCTTCATTTAGGTCGGCCTTACTTGGAAAAACATAATAAATGATAAACAAATAATATAACTTGAAGTCGGCTCAAGTTGAGACAAGGATAGGTGAGCTATAAGGGTCGGCCCTTAGCAAGTATATTGTATGATATAAAATAAATAGCCTAGAGGCTATACATTTAATTTATTCTTTTCTTCTTGGGAAGTGCAGACCGAAGCTACTCAATAACATCAACACTCCCTCTCAGCTAGGGATGAACTTCCATCTGCACAAGACACATCATATTAGAATGAAAACAAAATAGAATATCACCTCAACATGATATTAACCATTATGGCTATTTCCATAGATGGTATAAATAAAATCATCACGGATTCCCTCACGTGATGTTGTCATGGAGTCACACACATGACATCCACCATAGCTTCTCCCAGAGGGTGGAAACAAGGGCTTTCACCTCAAATCTCTCTCAATAGAGAATTGCATTATCAAGGGCTTACACCTCAACTCTCTCTCAGCAGAGAATTGCATTATCAATCAAGGATCACTAATTACTGAGACTCTTTCTCAGTCAAGGCTGCATTCTCCACCATACCAAGTTTCTCTCGGAAGTACACAAACTTAATCCTAGCGAGAGGCTTGGTGAGAATGTCTGCCGTTTGCTCTTCAGTGTTGATATACCTCAACTGTATAGCTTTCCTTTGCACCATATCTCTAATATAGTGGTACTTGATCTCAACATGTTTTGTTTTGTCATGAAACACAGGATTGACAGAAAGCTTCACACAGCTTTGATTATCACAGTGTATAATAGTAGGCTCCATTGATTGTCCAAACAATCCTGCAAGGAGCTTACGAAGCCACACTGCCTCACGAGCTGCCACACAAGCTGCTATATACTCTGCTTCAGTTGTACTCAAGGCCACTGAAGACTGTTTCCTGCTACACCAGGAGATCATAGCAGTCCCCAAACTGAAGCAACAACCAGAGGTACTCTTCCGATCTGAGACACATCCTGCCCAATCAGAATCAGTAAAACCATGCAGCTCCAAATCCACGTTTGAAGAATATCTCAACCCATATCCAATTGTGCCACATAAATATCTCAGGATATGTTTAGCTGCTACAAGATGTATTTGTTTTGGTTCACACATAAACTGGCTAAGTGCACTCATTGCATAGCAGATATCAGGTCTAGTGTTAACTAGATACATCAATGAACCAATCAACTGTCTATACATCGTAGAATCCACTGGTTCTGAACTAGCTGCAGCTTCTTTCAACTTATCTAGATTAGTCTCCATGGGTGTAGACATAGGTTTGCAGTCAATCATACCAAACCTTCTGAGAATGTCAACAGTATACTTGCCTTGACTTAGAATCATCTCGTCTGACTTTTGCCAAACTTCTAAGCCAAGAAAGTAATGCATAAGACCTAGATTCTTCATCTCAAACTCTGAAGCTAATTCCTTCTTGCATTTTAGAATTAGATGTTCTTCACCAGTAATGATCAAGTCATCAACATATAAAACCAAAATCAATGCTTCACCATTTACTACTTTGAAGTAGAGGTTAGAATCTGCATCATTCTTTGAGAAACCCAGACTTGAAAGATACTGATCAATTCTTTCATACCAAGCATGAGGAGCTTGTTTAAGACCATACAAGGCCTTCTTCAGCTTGCAGACATGAGACTCTTTCTCATGCACCTCAAATCCTTCTAGTTGCTCAATGTAAACCTCTTCTTCTATTACGCCATTCAGAAAAGCTGTCTTTACATCCATTTGGTGAATCTTCCATCCTCTAGATGCAGCAATAGCAATGATGGTTCTAACAGACGTGTATCGAGCCACAGGAGCAAAAGTTTCTTCATAGTCAACTCCCTCTTTTTGTGAGAACCCTCTAGCCACAAATCTAGCCTTGTGTTTCTCAATGCTCCCATCAGCTGCATGCTTGATCTTGAAGAGCCACTTAGAAGACACCACAGATTTGTCTTTGGGTCTAGGAACTATATCCCAAACATCGTTCTTAAGTATGGACTGATACTCCTCAGTCATGGCATCCTTCCATACTTGTTGACTAGAAGCTTCTTCAACATTTGAAGGCTCTGACTCAATAATCTGACTCATCAACGCGACATAACTAGAGAACTTGTGAGGTCTCTTGCTTTCTCTGAAAGATCCTCCTAGAGCTGCAAAACTTTCTGCTTCCTGCATTGTCCTTAGAGCCCAAAGAGGTCTTTTCTTTCCAATCACAATGTCTAGGGGCCCATCAGTAGGATCCAAAGGCTCAGCTGGATCAATATCTTCTTTAGATTCTGTATCCTCGTTTAGGTTCTCTGGAATATGGTCAACTTCCATATCTTGAGGAGGTTCTTCTTCATCAATCTCCATAGGAGTGCCTTTGGATCTTCTGTAAGCAACATCTTCCTCAAATGTGACATCTCTACTAATCTCAATAGACTTATGTCCTGGAATGTATATCCTGTAAGCTTTTGATGTCTCACTGTAGCCTACAAGAATTCCTTTCTTCCCAGAAGGCTCTAGCTTTGTTCTCTTTTCCTTTGGAATATGAACATAGACTGGACAGCCAAAGATCCTCAAATGACTAACTTCAGGCTTCACGCCTGAGAATGCTTCTTCAGGAGTTTTATTCTCTAAGATCCTGTGGGGACTCCTGTTTTGAACATAGACGGTTGTTCTTGATGCTTCAGCCCAAAGAGAGATTTGTAAGTCTTGATCATGGATCATAGCTTTCACTGCTTCCACAATAGACCTATTCTTTCTTTGAGCAATACCATTTTGTTGTGGATTATAGGGAACACTAAGCTCCCTCTTAATCCCTGCTTCAATACAAAAGTCACGAAATGTGCCAGAAGTGTATTCTCCACCATTATCAGATCTCAATACCTTGATCCTTTTCCCAGACAGATTTTCAATCTGTGCTTTGAATTCTCTGAATCTTTCTAATACTTCTTCTGATTCTTTAGATCTCAAGAAATAAATCCAAGTCTTTCTAGAGTAATCATCAATGAAAATAATATAATACAAGAAACCACTAGATGATGCAATAGACATTGGACCACACAAATCAGAATGAATGAGATCAAGAATACATTTAGATCTACTTTCACTGGAATGAAACGTACCTTTTGTGTTCTTGCCTAGGGCACATCCCTTGCATGTACCTTCATGTTCTTGATCGAATTTCGGAAGACCGGTGACCATCTTCTCCATGATAGGTAGAGCACGAAAGTGAATGTGAGCCAATCTTCGATGCCAAAGATCACACATGCTAGTACTGTTATGCACAAGCGCTTGAAGAGGACGAGTGCACAGCCTGAAAAGACATTCATGTCTAACTCCAATCACTTGAGCAGTTTTCAAGCTAGAGTTCTTTGCCCATATAAGAACTTTGCCTTTAGAGAAGGCAACTTGATAACCCTTGTCTTCTAATGCTAAAATTGAAACAAGGTTCCTCTTTATCCCTGGCACGAACAGTACATCATTCAACTCCAAAGAAATCCCAGAATCCAAGTGAAGAGTGGAATTTCCAATCCCTTTTACAGAATATCTAGCATCATCTCCAATAACAACTTGATCACTGGAGTTGCTTTCCACTAAGTTTGAAAGGTGACCCCTGAAACCGGTGATGTGCCTAGAAGCACCACTATCAATCAGCCAAGTGTTGGAGTCGGTAGAAACATTGCTAGACAAAGCTGAATAAAACAAATAATCACTGGAGTCCTTTTGTGGAGCGACTTCTTCAACATCTGCAGTCGCAACTTGATGCTTAGGTCGTTGAGGACAAACCCTCGCAAAGTGACCATACTTATCACAACGAAAACATTGAATCTTGGACATATCTCATTTCCTTTTGAAGGCAGGAGCATCATCATTTCCATCTCCTCGATTCCTCTTGAAGAATCCTTTCTTAAAGCCTTTGTTTGATGAATGAGAGGCAAGAACTTGTAAATCTTCATTCTTTGAACTTTGACCAATTCCCCTTGCTGTTAGTCTTGACTCCTCTTGAATGCAGTCAATCCTCAATCGATCAAACTTGGGAAGTTCAGATCTTGCACTGATTCCTTGAATGAACGCCTCCCATGAAAGTGGAAGACCATTGAGAGCAAGCATAGTCAGGTCTTTATCATCAATCATGTGGCCAATAGTAGAGAGCTGATCTCTTATCTCTGAAATCTTCATGAAGTATGTAATGACAGATTCTCCTTTCGCCATTTTCACATGATGAAGTTGTTGCTTCAGTGCAAGAGCTCGACTAGTGTTGTTGATTTCGTACATCTCTTCCAAGGTTGCAAACATCTCTCTTGCTGTATCCAACTTGAAGACAATAGGTACAACATGATCCTTGACGGAATCAACCAATACTTTCTTTGCCCTAGTGTCTTTCTTCCTCCACTGCAATTTCTCTTCTTCCTCCTCAGATTCAGGAACTTTTGTTTTCACGAACTCAGCTAAATCATTCTCCTCCAAAGTGAGCATGATTCTGAACCTCCATGATGTGTAGTTCGAAATCCCTTCGAGTCTATCCTCGATTTTCAGACCGTTCACCATCTTGAATTTGAGAAATAAGAGATAGACTGAAAAAGAATAAAGTAAGTGTTGTACACTAAATCTGATCACGATCTTTTTCACACCCGCTCTGATACCATGTTATTGTTTCTTAGATCAGATTAGACAATAAAGTACTCAATAGAATTGCAACACATAAGACAATGAACACAACAAGATACGCTGGGAAAACCCTCCTCTTGAGGGAGAAAAACCCAGCAAATGATTCTCTTATATATATGATAACACAATAGCAGAAATCTGCTTACAACTCAGGCCCAACAATGGCCAATGCTTGATAATATATTCGCCCTCCTTCTAAGTATGCAAGATACAAATGACTGTCTTCTTCTTGAAATCGGACTGCTGCTCTTGAAGTGCGAATTCTGCTCTTGACAAACATATGCGAACTTGCTTGAATTGAATTGCCTTTACAATGATAATGACCTTTCATTTATACAACATAGGCGCCTCTTCATTCAGGTCGGCCTTACTTGGAAAAACATAATAAATGATAAACAAATAATATAACTTGAAGTCGGCTCAAGTTGAGACAAGGATAGGCGAGCTATAAGGGTCGGCCCTTAGCAAGTATATTGTATGATATAAATTAAATAGCCTAAAGGCTATACATTTAATTTATTCTTTTCTTTTTGGGAAGTGCAAACCGAAGCTGCTCAATAACATCAACAGTCAGAAGTTGGCGAACACTGAACTACAATCGCCAATACTGAAACCAATACTGAAGTGAAGGAGTGGGAATGGCAATAACCACCAAAATGGTCACTGACCCTTTAACTAGATCTTGTCAGCCCACGAGGCTCCAAGAAATAGGCTAACTCAACTGCTCTTGAAAACTGACTAGAGTGGGGACATTGCAGTAAGCCTTTAGGAGTGGAGGTGACTCTTCAATAAAGGGTCGATTTCATGAACAGTCATATACATCACAAAGGGATGCGACTTTTGTAAACTAACATCCTCCTTAACATAAGCACTTAATAGAAGAAGTTGATCTTGCATTTTAAACTTCTTTTAAGCATAAGCGCCCTTTCACTTGGGTGAATGGCATTAACATACGTTTATATTAATCTTTTAAATCATTGATATATGTTTATGTTGTATATATATTCAATCATAATCACTTGATATTATAATTTTATCGCTGCTGCAATATGATATTGCTGTCCATTTATGAGATCGTTGCTCCTAAATTGTCCTAAGTCAGCCCTACCTTTAATATCAACCATTGCCATTTTATTTATATTATTTTATCCCTGGGTCAGCCACCTTTATTCTATCGTTGATGGTCTTAATTGGGTTGGCCTTCACAAGGAAAAGTTATTAATATTTGTTAGCACCTGGGGTTCGATATTCAATACTGCGATTTAGGGGTTTGATATTCAGGAATAAAATGGGGCATCACAAACTTGGGGATTCTTCCTTTCCACTCTCACAATGGAGACATGTGGCATTAGAACCCACCCTTGAAAGTATATTTCTTTTGAACATTAGGGTTCAATGCCATGGATTTGTGTTTCAAGCATTGCAACTTGTATTGATTTGGCATACATCCCAACCTTCTCATTGTTAATACTAACACCAAGATTGACTCTTTATTTAGAATTAGATGGACAAATAGGAATTTTACAACATGATCAAGACCAACCTTTTTCGCACTTTGCTTGCTTCTCAAATTATAGTCAATCTTAGCATGAGTGACTTTGGCACAAGTTAATGCTCTAATATCCTCATGAAAAGGACAAACACTCTTATTATGCTTTTATATCATCATCTTCTTCAAGGGGGGGAAATTATTGGCAGGCAACTCATACTAATCAGCCTTACAAATGTCAATACCAAAGTCCAAGGAATAAACAAATCCTTCCAATTTAGATTCAACTTCCTCCTCAACTAGATGTTCATTTTCCCTCTCCATGGCTGCTTTAATAATAACACATTGTGCATGAGGCAAGAGAAAAGTATCATACCACAAGACTTCTTCTTGAAAATGGATATCACCTCTTTTGAGTGGATCCAAAGGTTCCTTATCGTGAAGCCTTTGATCTGACTTCTTATTCCCAACATTTCCTCCCTAAAAAGATTTCTTCTCTTTATCTAGAATGTATGGCTTATCAGCAAGATGAGATCTATCTAGATTGTACTATCTAGAACTAGAAGGTGGAAGGCCCTTCTTGTTCCTCATCCCCAAATAAGGTAAGTCCTTCAAAGCTCCCATCATTTTATCCATTTTTTCATTAATCAAAGGCAGCTTAGCAAGATGCAGCTTCTCAATGGGAGTGATCGTTCCATTTGCACAATCAAATTGTTTCACAAAAGCTTGAATGTTTACTTCAACGTCATAACTATACTATCTGTTTCTTGAGATTCACGGGATGTTTGTCCCTTTAATAAAAACAAATCTTCAAATTGAGTGCATCACAATAAAAAACTAGGCAAATAGGTTCATTGGCTTAAAATTTAAATATTTCAGGGCACACATCATTGCCTTAAAAAAACAATTATTGAATTTGTGAACTAATTCATTAAATCCCTTTTTAACATTTGTCATCCTGAGGAGGATAATCATCAACAAAGGCTTGTTTACCATACAACTGGTCATCATGGGGCAAATTGGCTTCAACACAATGGGTATTCTCTCAAAGAATTTTCCAAAGGAGAAAGGTACCAAGGACATAGGCTTTCAACAACTAAGAGACTTCTTCCCTCATTCCTAGTCTAAGTTACCCTTTCATATCCAAAGAGTCCAAGTCTAACCCTAGTCCATAATAAAAAAATCTTCTACCCACTAACTCATATTGAGAAAAATCACTTCTATCTTCGACTATAGTGGTCTAATCTTGATAAAGACTAACATGAAAATCATCATCCATGAGATTGGGAGAAACATGAGACATACCTTCTTTCACTTTTCAAACTTGTTGAGTTTATTCGAACAAAGCATCTAGATTTTCCATCTCAATAGCTAACTTCTTACTAGGATCTTTTCAAAAAGCATATCTTCATCCTTCCATAGCAAGAAAATCACCAACAACTTCAAATACAACTAAAACACACAAGAATACTTCATGATTTGTTAGATAACTGAAAATTTAGGCCTTAATACCTAGATTATACAAAGCAGGGTCACCACTGTTCAACAAAAAGGAAAATTTCAAAAAACCTTCCTTAGAGGCCTAATAATTGTGACAAGAACCACAATACTTACAAATTTCACAATAAACCAAACAAATCTAGGTTTGGTCACCAACAAAGAGACAATTATACCAGAAATTGACAAAATTTAGGGGAATACAACAAATATTGTTGTGAATGGACGAAAATTTTGCAAAAGAGAACACAATTTGACAATAGTTAAGGCTAAACAAGTCTAAGAGATGATATATACAACAAACTATGCATAGACTTGTAAAGTAACTACTAAGACACTCAAAGATAATGACACTAGGTACAAATATGAATGAACTTCAACAAATACAAGTGTCTCAGAGTAATTTACAAAGCAATGAACAAGAAACATGTTCCATCACAAATACTTCACTACTTTAGTGGCTCCTACGCAAAGTTTAACAATAGATATACAAATAACACTTAAGAGAGGCTTTACAAGGAAAGATCAAAGCTCACATTCCCTAGCAATGATGCCATTTTGTTGGTGCAAGTTGACAAAAAAACACTACACACAAAGAAAAATGGCACAACAACCAACAAAGAACTCCATAGAAGTCTTTAACCAAAGATTTGAGTTCTTCATCTTTAACAACGACGTCACTCTATTGCTGCCAATTGATAGCTAACACCAAGCTACAAAGGTCTTATAGATAGAAATAGAAAATCCCAACAAGCTCGAGTTAGAAGCACTCATTAAAGATATTTCAACCAAAGATCCAAGTACTACTCCCCGACAACAACACCATTTTGTCAATACTCTAAGCTTGCTCCCTACAACTCTAGAAACTTCAACTAAAACTAAGCCCCAAGAAAATATCAAACCAAGATTTAAACAGATTCCATAATTAAATTATGGGTGGATTTGGACCAATTGACAAGAGTGGATGACTCTCCTACACTTTAGGCTCTAGAAAGCCAAGGAGGGTATTCCCATGAGATCCTATAAAACAATTAAAGAGAAATGAAATGACTAACTGCAAAGGTAATCTATACCCTAAGAATGAAGAAAACCCAATTATTTGTCACTGATTATTTCATGATCAAATTCTAGGTGGATTTGGCCCACTTGACAAGAATGGGCGACTCTTCTATACTTTAGGCTATGCTAGGCCACGGAGGGTATTCCTACTATATTCTAGAACAATTAAAGAGAAATTAAATTTTCAAATTGCAAAAGTAAGGTATACCATGTGCATGAAGATAACCAAATTGTTTTTCACTAATTGACCTTCATACTAGCTTACTAAGGTTTGCTGGTTGGAACCTCAGAATAGCAAATAGAACAAATTGGTTTATCAAGATTTGACTACAAATATAGAATCAGTGAATTTCTTCAAAGATACATTCAATTGTAACCTCCAAAAGACTTGTAAACCAGCAAGGAACAATAATTTAGCCTACAAACTAAGCCATTTCAAGAATTTGAATGTAATCAATTGCCTTTATGATCAATGCCTCATCCATTGGAAACAAAGTTGAAAATGAACAAAGTATGCAAAAATTTGATGTAAACTTTAACAAGTAGACTAGAATTCTTCTAAATCCAATCAATCTATCTGCAAATTCATTTTAGACAAGATTCAAAGTCAGATACAGACAAAATATTTAATGATCGATGAAGTGATCCAAAGTATCCCTTTGAATATTTTAGGAAGCCTATTTACATTCAACAACTGTGCATTTTAAGGAGCCTGCGCCTAATGCCAACTAATCAAGAATAGACAAGAGATCAATAATATGACCCTAGAAGCACAAAAATAGTTACTCCCAAAAATATGATGCTACTCAAGAGAAGTGGTCCCTACAAAGTGGTTTCCCATAAATTTTCCATCACAAATGTGTACAAACAAATCTCTACACACATCCCCAACCTCAACACATAGTTATTGACACCAAAGAGTACTTAAGAGACACCAAGAAGCATAAAATTCAGCAATACATACAAAAATAACAAGCAAAGGTTTAATTAATAGAAAATTATAATAAACCCATGTCAGTTGATGAATGACCTATCCTCCAACTAGTTAAATCAAGCACAATCACCTTCACAAAATGGAACAAAGTCCATAAAATAATCAGCCTCCAAGCTGAATCAACATCCTTAATGGAAAAAGGAGAGCCAAAAAACTCACTTTGATGAAAAATTAGCTATAAAAATTTGAGTTCCAAAACAAATCGACGGCTATGATAATCTACAGGGAAGATGAACAGTTCACAATATGTCCACGAAGACCCAGATATGCACTACCAAATTTTCTTGACAACCTGATAGGTCATCAACCTTCGCCATGTGGCATAATCTCAAGTTCTCAACAATCTCAAAAAGATCAGCGGTTGTCAAGAGATCTCAAGATCCATGGCAGACCTGTCCAACCCCTCTCTAACTATGTAGAAAACCAACAATGCTGAATGGAAAGATGTTAGTACTATGCCATCGGAAGTAAAGAACACAATGCTTTATTAAAACTTTGGTGAGCCCCACTCCCTCACATGTAGAGACCAACCAAAGGCAACCATGAGGGCAATTGATCAAAGGGGCATCCAAAATCAACAATACAAAATGCAATATCAAAAGCTTGGGAGATCAACTAATGGGTGTCACTTGCCATCTCCAAATATGTAAAAACCAACCAGAAATTGCCACATAACTTTGCATCAATTCTAACCAACAATAACCACCTCAAATAGTTGGCATGCTTTGGACATCTTGGGATGAAAAGTAACCAGCTAAATGAGTCTCCAAATCTTTCAATGTAAATCATTCAATATCCTTTTCTTTAAGTATGGACTAATGATGTGACTAGGGCCAAAGGCTATACCATAACAAACTGCCAAAAACAAACATAACTGCCTCACAAAATATGCAATTTTTGGTGCTAAGGCAAACAAATAACATCAATGGGCACATGCAAATTGCGAGCAGCAACCATAGATCAATTTGAGAAAACATAGGGCCAAATCAAGGAAAAATTGCAACATAACACCTAGATTTTAAATGCAACCTTGACAGAGACGGGCACAAACAAAACACCCAAACCAAGAACCTTTTAAGGTTTTATAATAACAGGAACTAGGTCAACAGTCTCTTTGCCTTCTCTTTTTGTAAATCCAAAACAGAAAGAGCATGGGTTTTTTTTTCATGGACTGGTCGCCCTTGGTGGGCTCCTCTCTTAGGGTTTTATTTGTTTTAAAATGCTTTTATAACAAAAAACAAAAATGTTGTTTTCTATCTGTTTGATGTAAGGGATGCAGTGAAGTCCTAGGGATAGCCAGGGAACATTGAGACATCCCCAAAAAGAGACACAGGGCCCCCAAAACTTTCAAGAAAAGGGGGAATGGAGAAGGAAACTACACTTCAAGTCCCCAAGTCCCCAAGACATTACTAAGACCTATGGTGACACATACTTAAGGATACTACTATTTTAGGACCAACCTTTATTTTTTCACATAAACCCTCTTAGCTGAAAGTATAATAGTTTTTGAAAAAGCTGTTCTCTTATTTTATTATCGGATTACTTCTAATCTCTATGCATTACATTTGACATGAAATAACAAAATCAAGAATTTCTCTACTTTTTTACAAATATTATATCATTTTATAGTTCCTGATTTTTTTCTGAGATTTTCCCATTTTAAATCTGGGAATTGAATTCTGTTTTTTCCTGACGGGGGGACGCGGGGACATGGGGACGGGTTTCAGGGATTGGGGGGCCAAGGGCCTAAGTTTGGGGATGGCGAGGGGACGACAGGGGGATGGTGGCGGGGTGGCGGCAGGGTGCTGAAATACATATGGTACTTGAAAAAATAATTATAAAAAGATGTATAAGTATAAGAATTATACATCTTGGAGACAACTAGGAGTCCCCCAGACATCTTGAGGACACCCCGACGTCCTCAAAGTCCTAGCGGCGTCTTGGAGACGGCGACGATGGTGGTGGGATGGTGGTGCTTGTGGTGGGCTGGTGGAGGGACATCCTCCCCAAGTCTCAGGGACGGGAACGTCTAGGAAACACGGGGTTTTTTTTTTGGGAGCGGGGGGGGACGGGGCGCGTCTCCATGGAACACTACTTTTGCCACACTGTGTCAATGACATGAAAATGGAATGCTACTATGTTCATAACAAAACAGTTCTGAAATAGAAAGTGCTTTCTAAAAATAGGACCTGCTAATTTTAGAGACCTCATCAAAATTAAGAATCAAACTAGATGTGGAATCTCATCCCAAATTGAAAAGTTTCTTAAAAACAGAAAGCACACAAATGAAGAAATTTGGAGAGCTTGTTGCCAACAAACAAAATAACATTATAAATATACCATTTTAAGGGTTAACTTAAAATGTGAAAGATATTGATCTCCATGAGATGAATAAAGCAAGGTCTGTTAATCTTGAATTAAAAAAGATGATTTTTTTAGATTTGCTTGATTTTGTTCCAAGTTTCCTAAGATATGCTTCCACCCTCAACTTTATAATTATAAAGGATCATAAGTGTTAAAAGAATAGAGAATAATGCTTTTTTTTAAACACCAATGTCAAATTTTAGCATCTCTGCAGTGGATTTGCAGACTTAGTAGGTCTTCCAACAAAAAAAAACTCTTTCAAGTTGAATACAGAGATTCTAGATTAGCTTATGATTGAGATTGAGTTCTAAGTATTTGTAAGAGTGAGCCATCTCTAAAGGTTAATTATTGAAGGAAATTGGAGAGCAAGTTAACTTTTTGAATTTGATAATCATGACTTTGGCTTTTTTCAACATTTACCATCAAATCACACTAGTTGCAAAATGTTTAAAGTACACAATTGTTTTTAGGCCCACAAGGTGTTTGGAAAAAAGGATAGAATCATCAACATATGCAAGTAAAATTTTACAGTTGCAAAGGTTGATACTCATGCATCCAGCACAGTCCACATATTTTTCCAAAAGAGATACAGAAATTCTGAAGAGAGTAGAAGACCAAAGGCGACATTGTTTAACTCTAATGATTCTACTGTCCAGATGGATTACCAGACCAGAAGCAAGCATTCACTCGACCAACCTGGCCCTACCTAAACTATAGCCAAGACAACAAAGATAGATGATGGCTAAGAACAAAAGGCGCCAATCAAGCAACTATAGGACGCAATAGGGATCGACCAACAACTATATAGCCCAGCCCATCCCACCCCATAGTTGCCCATGTTTCTAAAGCCAAAGTGGCCTTTTGCCCATAGTCAATCACCAATTTATTTTCTAAATAGTTCCACAAAGTCTGCCAAGTAAAAGGCAAATCATATAAGTTCTACATTTTAAAGTGTCATTTTTGTCTCCAATTTTGTAGATAGGTATGGCTGAATTTTCAAATCATTGCTCAGGGAACCCTTGTCTTGGTGAAATGTTGATTAGGGCCTGAATATGAGGGGCGTGGATGGCCCTACCAATCTTAAGAATTTCTGCTCGATAACTTTCAATATATATTGTCTTTCCTTTAGCAAGTTTCTTTATCCCACATTTAGTGTTATCTTCAAAGAAAAGGTTCATTCAGTAAGAGTGGTATATCCTTAATCATTAATGTTGATAGGAACATCATATAACTGCTTAAAATAGCTATTCCAGACATTTACATCAATCTGGAGGTCAACTGTAGCTTCCTATACAAGATTTGTTTCGAAGTTTCCTTTAGATTAAGTTTGCAAAGATCTTAATTTTTTCCTGATGCTTGTTAGTAAATTGTTGATTTCATTTTTTAGATAATTTCTTGTATACTTTCATCTTATGTTCCTTGTCATTGTCATTGCAAGGCTAATGTTTTGTCTAGCAACGTTACAATCAAAGACATACCATTTGTTGGTTTCATGACAAGTATGATTAAGGGAGATTTTGTGAGAATGTTTCTGGAGATGAAAGTATTGTATAGATCAGTAATAGACAAAACAATGAGAGAGGTGTACAAAGTATTTGGAGATCTCTTAAGAAAGGTTTGTGGTCCTCTTGTTTGAGCAGCATCCTTGTAGATTTTTTATTGTGTGTGGAATTGTCTTTATGAGTTATGTTTGTTTTAAATGTTAGGAAGACAGATGTATACTACGAATCAAGTTCGTGATCAATTCCAATATCAATGCTTACAATTTGGTTAATTCAATAAATCGAGGAGATGACCTAGTGAATAGTGTTGCTTGCATTTCCCTCAATGTATGTGAATAGTGTTGCTAATACTTTAAACCATTGCAAATGATTAGCTAATACTACTACTTAGTTTAATTAGTAGTTGACCAAACATGTTCTCAAATCTAGAAAATTCATAGGTCCGGTTTAGATCTTCAACAAGTCATAGTGGATAGAATTCAACATCGCATTTAGCAATAGTAGCTTGTTTGTATATTCAAGCATTACAGTCTCATTTCACCTTTGTGTTTGATTTGGTCGATAGTTTTGCCAAGGTTTTCAAAAGGAAATGTTTATCTATTTTTTTGTTTTTTGTAAAAAGAAGAGTTGCTATGAATTGCTAAGAGCCAAGTAAAAGATAGTGAAAAATATTGATTTGTCTTTATCTTTCCATTCAAACCACATAAATTGGTAATTGAGATTGTCTACTATCTGCTTACAAGAATTCTTCAGACTTGATTTGATATAATATACAATTCCCCCAACCCACTCCTCCTTATCTTATACCCCCATAAGGAAAGTAATTCAGTCCCTTCCATATTAGAAAGTTGAATCTTGTCTTTCTCCAAAGTTCTGTTGATCGAGCACCCAAGTTAGTCAAGAACCTTTTCTCTGTGGAGAGCCTTGGCCATCCAATGTTAGAATCCTCAATTTTAAATGACAAACTTTTTGTTCAGGATAACAACTTTCCTATTTCTGATCAAGACTACTTTGCCATCATTCCTTGCTTCTTTCTTTCTTTGCATAATGATGTGTGATCCTATAATATTAAATATTTGTTAATAAAGTCGGTGTTCCCTTTAAATTGGGAGAGTTGCAGAGGAGGCTAGGTTCTCTCTACCTAATTTCTCGGCTTCTAAATTCCTTATGTGTTGAATTCCAAGATTGATTGGAGTTTGACCTTGACAATTTTCTTCCTCTATTTCATCACACCCACTACGATCAGGTTTAATGCTCCCTTTGACCATTCTTGCTTTAATATAAAATTTGTTAATTTCATTTTATATGAGAATACATTCAAAAAATGCTTTTTTGCTTTTTCTAAATCAATTGTTAACCACTAGTTCCATCTCCTGAATTTCTATTGTTGTTACATGTCTGGTCTAGATTGGAAGAAAGAGATTCTAAAAGTTCAAGTTAATGTTGAAGGGCTCTAATTGTTTTGAAGTAAAATTGCATATGATCAAATTATATTATCAAGCGTGTTATTTCATGGTCACTCCTTGTGAACCCATCATTGTTATCCTCTACTGTTTGCATTGGAATCTTTGGATGTATTTGCTTCTCTTCAACATTTTTTAGTCTATTGCATAATATGTCATCTATCGTGTTGTCCAGTTTATCAAAGTTGACTAAGTCATGCCAAGCCTATAATAAACCCTATATTCTGTTCCACTGTCTTGAATCTTTCCAAAACATTTTCTAGGGTTACTTTGGTAGCTCTTTTTGGCTTTGATGTCTTTTGGAAGCTAGACGCACACATTTTGGATTTTGAAGGTTGAGATGATAGAGAACTCATTGAGAAAATTATAATAAGTATAAACACAGAAAATTAACAGACATGTTGATAGTCCAATCTGTTTCACTTCTTGAGACACTGCTGAAAAGGTAGTCTTACCTCCACATTAAATTTATTTAAGATTATAACATGTGGTTCTTTGATTCTATCACAAAAATGGAACAGAACGCGGTTAACAATAGCTTCCTTAATTTGTCCTTCAAATGTTGAGGCATGGAATGCAGAATGACAGCTGTTAACTCATTTAGGGGGAAGTAGGATAAGTCAGAAGAACCAAGCTAACTCAATCAATGTTGTTCTCTGTCTTGGTAGGGGGCATGGAAGTAAGCAAAAAAACAAACTAACTCAGCTACTATTAGAAAATCTGCTTGGCAGGGCAAGCTTGGCGAGTAGCCCATCAAATTGCTAAATATTTTCTATATTCTACCTTATTCTATCTATTACAGTGCAAATGGTTAACAAGTGTACTTATATTGATCAGAAATCATCCTCCAGCGCCTTTCTATGAGAATAATTTATGGCCGTTTATGATTACCTCAGCCATTATCAAGCATTTTAACATGGAATATTTTAACCAGTTCAACGAGCCAGTCCATAGTGCTTGGTGGTATTTTAGATTAGATCTCAGACAGCTATACGTTTCTTTTCTTGAAATTACATGACCTAGCAATTTTACACAACAAAAAAATCATAAGCATTTGCACGTAATGCTTATCCAGCATCTGCAAAGCTTTTGTTTTATATTTATGGTAGTAAATTTAAATGTGAAAGTATGGGGATTAGAAAATCTTGCATTTGAGAGACACTAACATATGTGTAGGGAGACAAATGAGTGTTGCAAGGAATTTCTGTTGACACATATTGGCATTAAAGTCGGGAGATAGCAGACTTTGGAGTTAAGGGAGGGCAACTGAAAAAGATTACAATTAAATAAAATAAAATCTAAAACTTGATTCAAAAATATACAGCAGTTTACTTTAAAACTCTACAATCTCACTAATATGGACTGTGAAAATCTATTAATCCGAAAGAAGCAAGAATGTAGTTTGCCACACCTATCAAATTTATATCCATGAAGCAAAGTCTCTGCAAGAATTGTTTTGGTAGAAGTAGCAAGGCATCCAAAGAAGGCTGCACAGAAACCAAACATATTAAAACTGAGCTCTGTAACAGAAGTGAGAAGAATTCCACCCACTATGGGCACTAACGACCACCATATGCGTTGATCAAAGCTTTTTCTCCACACCAGCCATTGAAGAAATACTGCCAGAACAAACAATGTAATGCGATCTACACGTTAGGCAAATTATAGGTAAAAATATTTGACAAGGCAAGAAGATGTGAAAGCATGCAAACCTGTGGTGGCGGGAGTGAAAGATTTGATAGTTTGCATGAAAGAGACAGGTATGTATCGCAGGCTAACATTCCCCAGGACTATGTTTATGCAAAAGACGAATGACATGGGGAAGATCCTGGTCCAGCGATCGTGTCCATTCACTTGGATCAGGGGCTTCACCTTCAACACTCTGATGGCTATGCCGGACCCTACTGCTGAGCATACGAAGTGCACGCACGAAACCGACAGCGGAAATGTGAAGTCCAGCTTCTGAAAGATCCACTTGTTCATCACTATCACAGCCACATTGAAGCACCACCACTGCGCCACCGCCACCGCTGCCCTCCACTCCTCCATTTTTCTCTTACACAATGCCTCTCCCCGTGCCTAATTCCTATTCCTACTCCCTACTCCCTACTCCCTACTCCCCCTTACTCCTGCTCCCCCTACTCGTATGTCATTCTTCTCAATCCCCGCCCCCTACTGTACTCGAGATTTTTCAATTCCGCCACACCCGGGAATTCTAAATTGTACTGGGTCTTGTTCAGCTCCTTATCGCCAGCCCAAAGGCATGCTCGCTTTCACCCTCTGCTTCCGGCTCATGGTCACGCCTATCTTGCATCCAAAATTTCGCTGCGAAGGACATGTGACATGCACACAACCATCTAAATCTGATGCCAAATTTGTTAGGCTTTGTTTGATAGCATACCTTCTTTGACTTGCAAACGTCCGTCTCTTCAGAGGACGGTGTCTTCTGGGCGAAATGGGCTACCCGCAAGGGCCTAAATTTGACGGTCGACTCTGCCTATCAAGCAATTTTTTCCTACAGTCATCTATTTGAAATTGCACTTCAAATTTTGAGGCATGTTTAAGTGAGAAAATTTTATATATGTTGACTATAAATAAAATAATAATTTTATAGGAATTTTAATAGTTTGTTTAAAATCTTCTTTATATGATCAGTTTTCTTAAAAATTTAATTATATTTTATGGAAAAATATCTAAGTATAATTATATTTATATGGTTATGAAATTTAAATTGTAATATTATGTCAATTTTTATTTAGTTTTGAGTTTATTTTAGTGGAATGTCTTCATAAAATAATATATAGACAAATGGCATTTTCTAATATTAGGTTTGGCTTCATGTAAATCCTTATTCATTCTTATTTATTTTGTTCACACCAATTTCCAAATATTCTCCATTTACTCATCACTATATTACCCTCATTTCACACTTACTTCTAAATATTTACTCCCTACATCAAAATTGTCATTTTAGTCATAAGGTTCATTTCCAAGTGATTTGGAATTGACCTAGCTCAATCTTGAGGTGCACAAAAATGAACATGAAATTTAAATGGTTAAATTTGAATTCCAAGTTTATTCCCCTTCTATTAGTTGTGAATTTACTTAACACATTTTTGTGCAACATGTCATTATGTCATAGTACTTAAAGACATTCAATGTGCAATTAGTTTGCATGTGAGACAAAGAGAAAATCATTGGAGCACATGTCAATTTTTAAAGAGCAATAAAAATCAAATACACATAAGTTAAGAATGTCATTTTTCATATGTGCATTCTATATTATTAAAAAAAGCTTGGGCACGCATATGCTTTGCAAGTCACCATATTAGTTAGCTAGAATAAAGTATGTATCCCACATGCATGAGATAGTAGTAGTTGTCTATAGTTGTTAGTTATATACAATTGTGTTTAGACAATAGTTAAGTGTATTAAATATTGTAATTAAAATTTGTATTCTACTCAGAGATTGACCTTTTAAGTGACACCACAAATTTAATATTTAAGCATTCCCTTGCTATTATTTTATGTTTTTACCTATATATTATCATTATTTCATTTATTAATTCCTTGCAAGTGGTGTTAGAGTCTTTCTAGGGCCACATTCATTGTAGTCATATCTAAATAGTGGCATGTTCTATCTATACATTAGAAGTTCTCACCTCACCCTTAAGAGATATTGGTGATTAGAAAGTGGTAAAAGTAGTGGGGTACTAAGGATTTTGTTGCAATATTTTTCCTAAAATAGTTATCTAGGTTAGAAACCCTATGTCAAATTTTTGAAAATATTGTAAAGAATTATCATTTCTAGCAAGCTAAATTTCTCATAAAGGATCTACTAAAGTGAGAGTTTTATTCAACTCCAATACCTAGGCCTCAAACAACATATACAAACAAATTTAAGCTTCCACTACCTTTCGATATGTCATAATATCATATAGGGTTAATAGAAACCTTGTAATAAGAAACCATCAATCATTTGTAATTTGTAGTGCAATGATTAGTACTCAACATCAAGAAGTTACTTTGTATCTCAAAGATAGAAGTGTAGCTACAAGATGGTGGAATCCTCAATAGTTAGATTTCTAAAATATTGGGTGATTTCACTATTTATGAATGAAACAATTATATCAAAGGGTCTATAGACCAAACAAACCCTACTCTAATAGTTTCATTTTTTTCTAGATATGAACAAATTCGGACATAGTTGGTTAGAAACTAGTAAATTTGAGCTGAGTCATAGAAATATGATTAGTTTCATTCTATTAAATCAATTAAATACCAAGTAATGGTATTTAGAAACCAAACAACAATATTTAGATTGTAGACCTATTTTGTGTTACTCATAACACTAGTCTTTGACTCATATAATTTGTTAGTTTACAAATTTTACACCAAATTTCCTTCAAACAAAAAAGAAAATGACACTTATATCTAAAAAAAATCTCCATCAGCAATTATCAATAAAAAAATAGCTATTTTTTTACATCATTCAAGTAACTATGTAATCACAATCATCCATTTGAGCTAGGAATTTGATATATAATTTTAGTTACCCTTTATTTTATCAATCTAGATAGTTTTTGCATCAATGGTATCATCTAGGCGCCTTTTTTTTGTGATTTTCTTTTCTCACTAATTATTTTGATATATAACTCTAATAAGCCCAAAATATCACATCTAATTATAAAATATTGTTTTCCCCCACATGAAAGCTAATACACACGAACTCTAATATTATATTTCCTAACTCCAAGATCAATTGACTAACCTGAGTGATAGTCTAAACCTAGTATACATTCAATCTAGATGAATGCCAAACTTATTTTCTTGGCCAATAATCACTCTAGCTCCAATTCATCTCATCAACATCACGTTTATGATATTTTATGGGGCCCTCCCGTGGGCTTCATGGTTTTGCTCGAATCTTATTAAAACAGGAGAACATGGAATACTTGTTTTGCTCAACTCTTAATATAAAGAGGAGCTCGTTGTGATGTATATATGTACAATTGCTTCTATGTCTATGAACCATATTGGCCGCGACTGATCTAATGAAGCTGGCAGAAGATTTATTTTATTTCAAATAGCCAATATAAGGCCACGGGTAATATTCCTAAAGCGACATAGGTGAATGCACCAAGTAATTCAAAGAATTACCACGTAGGAACCATGGAAATCCTCACCTTATACTAAGGAAATAACTGAACATTATAACCGAACTTGGCTTATTTTGGTTGAAGGGTTCATTTTGGGTGGATAATGAATCCCGTAACTAATTCTTGGAACCATTTTGCCATGTATTTCTACTAAATTGGTAGTTAGGGATGTATTTGGGGGAGTATCGTTATTTGGGGGATTACCAAAAAGAAATTCAACTCATTATTCTTTGCTTGTTTGAGCGTACTACTACTACTGGTAGGAAGAAAAGAAAATGATAGTGTGTAGTAGGAGTATAAAAGGCTTAGCAGCTGTGAAAAAGGCACATAAGATTTTCTTTGTTGGTAGCAGCATAGCCTTTGATGGGAATAGAGAAGAGGAAGGCCAAGCTTCCCGTTGAGCGGAGCGCAAGGATTGTACTCAGCCATATAACAAGGCGGTAAGTAAACCAGTAACTGTTCTTTGTTCTTTTTAAAATCCTTATTTTGCTAAGTGTCAATAGAGAAAGGTGTATGAAGCTTGGCTAAAGAGCAGTCTTGATAGTCTTTTATTCCCTGAATAATTTCTTAATTGTTCTTAGAGTTGACTAAGTTGAACAATTGCATTTTTGGAGAGTTCTTGAAAGTCTGAATTTGTATACACTACATAAGAGTTTATATTCTCTGTTTTTCTTTGTGGAATTAGTTGAACTTCTTGCAGGTTGTAAGTTTCTTACATGCATGCAATGTTTTATTTTTAACAAGTTCTTAAATGAGGATGTGTACATCAAAAGCTAATTCTTTGTTACTTTAGGGTTTGAACAAAGATTGTAAAACTTAAGGTAAAGAAGAGACAATTGAATATTAAGTACCACTAGGTGCTAGAATTGCTAAGTGTGCTCAAATGTATAGGGATAGAATCCTTGTTTTCCATGAGGAAAGATTGTTAATGTTTATGGTTTATTGAATTGATTTTTTACCTATGTCCTAAACTCCTAAACCCTTCTAGGGTTAAATAATTGGTTGAAAACCACCCAAAAGAGGGTAGAGGTGTATGAATTTTGTATTTTACTTTATGACCAGCTAGGTCTAGTTAATTATTTGTATCGAAAAGTGAATTTCAAAAAGATTATCTATGAGAATAGAAACTCTCTGGCACCATTTATGCCTTGAACAAGTGGCAGTTGTCAAGACCTGATAGTTACGTCAAGTAACCTAAGGGTTCGAGGGAAGTTTAACACTTTACTAACTTAGTTGAGTTATGTCTAGAAAGATAGGGTTTGCCATGTAAATTTTTTGTGATTAGCTAATGGGTTGAACAATCAGTTCAAGTAAACCTTAGGTCAAATATGGTACTCCAAGTCGAGTAGGGTGGGTGAACAAACAACTTCTCTCACTAGAAGTGATTGTATTTGTAATACAAATACTTTGGCCAAAGTGAGTGCAGTTGTCTTTGCATGCACTTGTCGGTTCACTATGACCCAGATACTTAGTTAATTAGAGATGTCATACATAGTTGGAAGGTATCCATAGTTGGACGACAATATTAGCTAGGTAGGGCACAATACTAGAGTTCAAATGGCAGAACTAAGAGGGTTCTTGACTAAACCCTTCATTGAAGGGTAGGGCCACTTCCAATTAGGAAGGTGTGTAGGGGACCGCAAATCTGTTGTTGGAAGTAAAGCACCTGAGTGATGCTCTCCCTCTTGCAGATGACATGTCGAGTCTTGGAAGATAGAAAGAATCCAGATATGGGATCTTTTACCTTGTTTCTTTATGTTAGTGCTCTATCTTGTTTAAATGAAATCATTGAAATTGAAATGCAATAGTGAAAGATGTTTACTCTTTTTAGTTTGAAAAGCATGTGCAAATGATCTATTATATATTTATGGAAATAGTTATATAGATGCATATTCCAATTTGAAAGAATTTTTTTATCTCATTTTACCTATGATGTTAGTTATTAATTGTTTGGTAAATAATTCATAGTAAATATTTGTAAGAAGGAGATGGTTGCTACATTGATCTTTATATTGGCCTTGTAACTTAGATTGGTTTTTACCAAAAAAAATTGCCTCCTCTTGAAGAAAATTGAAGAAAATTGACAATTTGTTTGTCATTTTCAAAGACCTGCCAATTTGCCTAGTTGTCTGGGATAACTTGCCTTATAACAAGCTTCATATGTTACTCCTTCTTGCTTGCAATATGTGTCGATATGTAAAATTAAGTACTAATTGTTGCAAGTCTATCAACATTCTTATTTTGACCTCTAGAGATAGTTTGGATGCCAAAGCCATCAAAACCCTTAATCAAATCCTAAACCCTATGTTTGTAGGATTTGAGCAGGTTATTCTTCAATTTTTTATTTGATTGAAAACTAATTCACTATCTCCAAAGACCTACAAAAATTTTATTTTCCTTTTTGTGCAAGTTGGAGACCAAACGAGGGCTTCATACTCAACCACATTGTTAGTGCAACTAAGCTGAAGTCTGAAAGAAAATTAATACTTCTCCTTACTCAGGGATACCAACATTACACCAACACCTACACTATTCTTGTTTCTGGAGCCATCAAAAAATAAGTGCTACAATCCCTCTGGATCTCCTTGAGTTTTCATGAGATTGGGGATAGGGGTGTCCTCTTCATGAATGTAACAAGTGCCAAGACCAATCTCCTCTACTTCAATGAGTGGGTCAAATTGAAATGAATTACCCCATTCATCTAGCAAACAATTAGGAACCTCCTCCAAAAGAGTAGCAGGCTCACAAACAATACACTCTTCCTTTTGATTGTGTAATGTACAATTCATATTCATGGGGCAATTAGTGTATGGTTCAATATGATCTTTTGCAATGGGTTCAACTTTGATAGTAACTTTGGTACCAGACATGGTCTTGAATAGCATGTGAGACCAATCAGAAGATATATCCACCTATCTTAGTGGTGAACTCTCTAGACAAACATATGGAAAAGAAGGCAGGGAGGTCTATGATTGAAATGTCTTGCAACATAGTGCAACCAGGGCATGCATTGAAGGTTAATTTTAAATCCTTGATGACCCCCACTGTCTTAACAACGGTATCATCCAATTGCACAACTCCCTTTGCCACAAGTTCATACTTAATGCCAAGGAGATCAGCTATATTTTTTGGCATAACAGAGGTTCTAACGCCCGAATCAAACATACAATTATGTAATATATGATCTCTCCTAATTAAGGACAAATAGAAAGGGGATGAATTACTAATTTTAATTGAATTTACCTCTTCCTTAGGTTGTAATAGGTTGGTTGCTAGAGTAGTTCCTTCTTTTGTTGGCATATTATTCAACTACTTGAGCGCTTCCAAAGCTTGTTGCAACAAATCCCTTTGAGATGGGATGGACAAAGCCTCCCACATTGTGACATTTAATTTATCCTTCTTCATTTGATCAACTATATTAGAAGGAGGGTGAACAAAATTAGATGAAACTTTTAGAATAAAAAGGTCCAACTTTGTTGATTGGATGACACATGTGATTGTTCTTGTGCTTGATTACTATTAACAATAGTCTAATTTTGTTGTAGCACAATTTTTGTACCTGTAGTTTCACCAACTATAGTATTTTGAGATGGTTGAGAGTTTGATGCCCAAACTTTATGGGAGATACCACTATCCATTGCTCTTTTCTTTGATCTTATATTTTAAGCTACTGCATCAACACTTAATTGGTTTAGACCATAAAAACATGTCTCATGCCAATTGACCAATGTAGAGTCTCCTAACATGTCATCTTTCCTATCAACAACCATTTGGTTTGCATCAAATTGTTGTCCTGAAGTTGAGGGTTTAATTTAAACCATTAGAGTTTGCACAAACTCTCCATTTTGACAAGCGTTTTAATTATGTGGTTGATTGCATGGGTAACACCAGTCATGTTCTTGCACTAAGTTATTTTGAACTAGAACAAGAGCCTTTGAAGTTTTAGTAATAGTTGGATTTACACTATTCAAGGGTTTGACATAATTCCATTGATCTTATCCTTGGAATGATTGCCTATTTTGCTGATAATTTTGACTTTAGGATTGATAAGGTCTATTGTGTGAGCTTGTTGCCTCTTTATTGTCACTAACTCATTACCAAAATTCTACAATAAAGCTTTAACTTCATGTAATTCATTTGAAGGTGCATCAAAAATAGATGGTTGATTAGTAAATGTAATTAGAATAGGAGCAAATGTGGATTGTTGAGGAAGAAACTCTAGGAAGAGAGGCATTGACGACCTTGGAGCTATTTTCACAATTTGTATTAGACAAGTTTCTACCCTAATGGAAATGTCATATGCATTTTGGAAGTGTCACCTCACCCATAGACTGTATCATAACAACCACATCATTATTTAGAGCCCTTAAATAGTATAGGAAGGCATGATTGGGAGAAGGATTCACCAAGATAGGGATTCTATCCCAAGTCTTCTAAAATCTGAAGTTAAAATCTCTCATGAATTTATGGGGTGCCCTTTAATTTTTTCCAATTGCTCCACCAAGGACAAGTGAACACTCTTGTCCTCAAATTGTTCAAACAGCCTTTCACCTAACCCATCCCAATTTTGAATGGAGTTAGGTTGCAAACCTCTATACCATTGTAATGCTTTTTCTTCTAAGGATGTGGCCAGGATCCTAACAACCACATTATCTTCTATGATATTATGTACAAAGAATATATTGGCCCATCTTGAATGTGTTTTATTGGAGTAGTGGTTGCCTCACTAGTGAAAAAGGAATAATTTTAAAGCATTCAATGGTATTTCATCCCTTTGGGCTAACACAAGAGGGGTACCACTATTAAAAGTGACAAATTCTTGATTTCTAGGGGCAACCATATGGAATTTAATGGTTAGTTTATTTGGGTGGTAAGAGTTCTAAGTTGAAGCAATCTATTAAATGGAGGTGTGGACTGAGCTCTAGGAGATGGAGTTACATAACCCTTACCTCTCCTTACTGATGATAAAGAATGTTTATTTCCTCTTCTAGAAGCAGAAAATGATAATTCAATATATTGAAAATTACCTCTAAAAGATGCCCTTGTTTGAATTTTGGGCATAAATTTGTAGGTCTGATTTGGAACCAAGATTACTGATTTGTTGCAAGGTCACCAAATTTGATTATAAAGTCTCCAGTCACTTATTTGCATGCCTCTTAAAGGTTAAAAACATTGAGAGCAATACCACCTTCTCAATAGAATGAAATAAAGTTCATTAGAGGGTCCCATCGAGCATGCCAAAAACTGTTGTTACATGAAATTGGACCTTGCTAAATGTAATGTTTAGAGCTCCAACAACATAATGAAACTGACCTCAATGTTTGGGACCTTACAAATAAGGCTAGATCTTTGGAGAAGGTTGACTTCCTCTCAAAAATAGATGCAACAATATTGGTCCAACCCAACACTAGATAACTCTACACTATTCCTAATCTATCAAACTATAGAAGGAAAAGGGAAAAGAGAGTGTTGAAAGCTAGAAAAGTGGTGATTCACCAAGATTGAATATGTTTCTTCCTACTTATGATTGCACATAATATCAACAAAATCATTGAAGAAGCTTATGTAGTTCCCTATTTCATCAATTTTACAAGGAAGTATAAAGGCTAGGGTCTAAAAGATCATAAAAGGGGGGGAAATTACCTACAATTAACATTTACAACAAATTAGCACAATCATACAACCTACAAAATGATAAGAGTTCATGCATGTATAGAGGTATCAAACATTACACATAATACAAGCACTAAGAAGAGGTAAAAATAGTGATTTTATTATCACAGAGGCATAAAATCTAATTTTACAGTTGCAGAATGCAAAGGTTGCATAATTCTTCTAGAGAAAATCCAAGGAATAACCCTTACAATGAGCACAAAAGTGCCTTATATCATTTGCAGGTCATAGGACAGAGATGGGGCATGTGATTAGGCAAGAAACTCGAGGAAAAAACCTTGCAAATCATGTGCAGACATGCGTACTTCAAATATCGACTTGAAAGTCCTCCAAAATGACCTTGACATCATAACCATGCTTCCACAATGATGAATCCATGGATAAAGTACAAAAAACTCTCACAAAATGTACAACAAAATCGTAGCTAGGAATGGCCCTCTGACAAAAAGTAGTTTGAAAACAATAAATGAAGCATGGGTGTTTCTTTTTCTACTTGGAGTTGGTAGAAAATCCATTTAAAATCATTCTTTTAGCTCCTAGAATCAAACTTGGTAGTTGGTGTAGAAGTTGAGAAAATATAACTTCATAGGAGCCCAGTGACCTCTACAAGCAAAGAATACCTATTACAGGGAGAAACAAAGAGAAGTAACAAAGAGAACAATAAAAATGCTCAAAGATGCAGAGCTCTATATTCACCAATGTGTGAAAAAAAAAAAATACAAAAGAAAAGATTTCAACCACATATAGGTCAAAAAACCCTAAAAAGGAAAATCCTAGCCTTGCACATTAACAATTAATAAAATAATTAATTATTATGCACCTAATGTTAGCTTAAGCGTAAAAGAGATAAAAAGGAACTTTAATTAATTAAACAAATATTGTTTAATTAATCAAGTAAATAACCAATTACTCTAACACCCCCCCTTAAGCTAGACTTAGGGAGAAGCTAAAACCTAGAAGAAGCTACTAAAAGCAAACAACAATGGGTCCCGACAACAAGGCCAAATCAGGTACCCAAGTACAAAGAAATCTCTCTGAAACGGAGAAAAAGAGAAAACCCAGTGGGAAAAAACTCCTCTCCAAAAAGAGATAGAAGAACATGCTGAAAGAAACATGAAGGAAGGAAGGCCTCATAAAGACCCCCCAAGGACAACTTCCTTCACCCCAAGCATAGAGTGCAACTAAAGATAGCGCGGTGATGCAAAAGGCTTCGTGAAGATGTCAGCAACCTGCTCGGCAGTGGGAATATACTCCAAGATGAGAGAACCATCCTGAATCAACTGTCTGATGAAATGCATATGAAGCTCAATGTGCTTCATCCACTAATTCTCCATCGGGTTGCGAGAAATGTGTATAGCACTCTGATTGTCACACCAAAGAATAGTGGGACTATCAGGAGGAAAACCAAACTCAGTCATCAACTGTCAAAGCCATAAAATCTCCTGACTAGCGAGCACAGCAGCTCGGTACTCAGCCTCTGTAGATGATAATGCATGAGCAGTCTGCTTCTTACAAGACCATGTGATAGGACCAGAGCCAAGACAGAAAACAAAGCCAAAAGTAGACTTCCGATTATTGAAATCACCAGCCCAATCTGAGTCAGTGTAGCCAACAATGTGAGGATCCCCTGATGTATAGTGAATGCCATAAGAAATGGTGTCCTGAATTTACCTCAAAATACGTTTGGCAGCTTGCCAATGACTCTCATGAGGATCATAGGAGAATCGAGAAACAAGGCCAACCGCAAAGGAAAGATCAGGACGAGTGTGAGTCAGGTACAACAAACTGCCAACCAACTACCTATAAAGTGTAGAATCTACTAAAGGAGTGGGGCAAGGAGTAGTCAAAACAACCCCTGACTGAAAGAGTGTGGGGGCAGGCTTGCAATCAAGCATGCCAAAGCATTGAAGCATATCAAGAGCATACTTCTGTTGGTAAATGGAGATCCCATCAGAAGACTAAATCACCCGAAGACCAAGAAAATAGTGTAGAAGACCGAGATCTATCATCTTAAACTGCTCCATCAAAGCTTGTTGAGCATGTTGAATCATAGAGGATGAGCTACCTGTGATGAGGAGATCATCAACATATAGCACAAGAATCAAGATCTCGCCCTCAAGATTCTGAATATAGACGGTGGGATCAGAATGAAAGCGTGTGAAACCAGTGGAGAGCAAAAAAGAGTCCATCTTCTCATACCAAGCTCGAGTGGCCTGTTTGAGACCATATAATGAACGCTGAAGTCTGCAAACCAAAGAAGCATCTTGCACAAATCCCTGAGGCTGCTCCATATAGATATCCTCCTGTAGGTCACCATGCAAGAACGCACACTTCACATCCATCTGAAAAATGGGCCATCCCCTAGAAGTTGCAAGTGATAGTACAAAGCAAATAGAATTCATCTTGGTGACTGGGGCAAATGTCTCAGAGTAATCAATACCCTCAACCTAGGATAAACCCTTCACAACAAGACATGCTTTGTACTTATCAATAAAACCATCAACAACATACTTGGTGTGATACAACCATCTGCACCGAACCATCTTTCTGCCCTTAGGAAGAGGACAAAGTTCCCAAGTACTATTCCTCATCAAAAAAGAATACTCATCCATAGCACTATCCCACTCAGGGTGACCTGTCGCCTCTAAAAACTTCTGAGGATCTTCTAAAAGAGCATGACTCAAAAGACTAGAACCTGCAATATGAGAATGGGTGCGACGAGTGTCTGAAGGATCACCTGCCATAGATCTTGCTACCTCAACAATAAAGCGAGCCCATTTGGGCATTTGAGGTGGAGCAAGTGGAGGTGGAGATGGGGGATCATCAACATCCTCATCAGAATCATCCTCAACATAATCTTGAAGAGCTGTAGTGGGAGGAGTAGGTAGTGAAGTAGATACTAGAGACAGAGTATCCACTATGGGAAGGCGCTCATCAAACTAGACATCCCGTCGAAATAGGACATCTCTAGAATCAGGATCAAACAACCTGTATGCCTTAACATCCTCACAGTAGCCGACAAAAATGAGGGGTCGACTCTTCCGCTCCATGGCTCTCCTCTGAGCATCAGGAATAAATGCCCATGCCTCACTACCAAATACTCAGAATGATGAAACATCAGGCTTGTCACGAGACCAAGCCTCCTCATGAGTCATATATCGAATCGCCTAGTGAGGCATTCGATTCTAAATATAGTTGGCACAATTAACTGCCTCAACCCAAAAAGATGAATCCATGGACCTAGACTGAATCATACAATTCGCCATCTCCCGTAAAGTCTTGTACATTCTCTCAGCGACACCATTCTGTTGAGGGGTGTAGGGAACAATAAACTAATGTTGCAAACCATGATTAGTGCAAAAATCTCTGAAATCCTAATTTACATACTCCCCCCCATTATCTGTACGTATCTGCCGAATAGAAAGGCCTGACTGCTTCTCTACAAATTTCTTGAAGATTCGAAAGAAATCAAAGACATAAGACTTGTACTTAAGAAAGTACACCCATGTGCATCTGGAGAAGTCATCAATGAATGTGAGTACATACTTGGCCCCAGAAAAAGGAGTGGGAAATGACATGAGGTCACTATGAATCAACTCCAAGGGTGCCAAAGCACGAGTGGCTCATCCCTTCAAAAAGGGATCCCTGTGATGCTTGCCAAGCACACAACCATGACAAACACCATCTGTGTAGGAAATCTGTGGAAGACCAAGAACAAGTACCTGTGTACTCATCTGCTGAAGATATATGTAATTGACATGGCCCAAACGCTCATGCCAAAACTTACTCACTGAATCTGCATGTGTTATAAGAGATGAACCTGTACCCTCAAAAGGCTCAAATCCATCAAATCTGTAAAGACGAGATGCAGTATCAACACTCCTAATAGCCACAACCAGATCAGAGCCATGGAGGTTCCGAATAACCACATCATGTGGTGAGAACTCAACTATCTTACCAGAGTCAATATGGCAAATCTGATAAATGGAAAGGAGGTTCGTTGAGATATCAGGAACAACCAGAACATCCTGTAGAGTGCCCCCATCCAAAGAGACAGAACCTGAACCCAAGACTGAAAGTTGTGTAGAGTCACCCACTGCAATATGTGAAGTACCACAAGAGGCAAGAGCAGTGACCAACTGTTGAGTGTGAGTCATATGGTGAGAAGCACTAGAATCTAAAATCCAAGTGGACCCATAGGTCGATGCGTGAGCAATGAGAGCATGGCCTTTCCCTATGGAAGGAGAAGACGACTGAGGTGAGGAGATGTGATTTTGTTGCATGGCTTCCTCTAAAGCCTCTAATCGTTTCCAACACCTGGAAATTGGATGTCCTTCCTTGCCATAGAAGCTGCAAGTATCTCCTAATTTCTACTTAGTCTTGGAGGAAGATTCACCAGACTTCAAAGATTTCCCTTGTTTTGGATTAAGTGGTGGTTTGGAATCAGACTTATGAGGTGGTTTGGAGGAATGCTCACTGTCTGCAAAATATTTCTTGGGCTTCGGTTTCTTCTTCTGTTTCTCCTTAGATGATTGAGCAACCAATGCTTTGTTCTTTGATCCTAAGAGCATATCCATTTGAGAAAGGTGTGACTGCTCACAAAACACATCAAAGGTAGGCATGGTAAAATGAGTACCCAGGCCATCCATGGTGGAATAGAAGGAAGAAGCAAATATCTAAAATAGACCATGAAGCTTCAAAAGGATCAAGTAAATGCACTCTATGTTTGACATATTCTTGCTACAACCCTATAAAATAGTGTGGATAGTTTTGAACTTGTTCAAAAAATCCTCAATAGTGGGAAATGATTCAGGTAATAGTGAAATCAACTTTGCCTCAATCTATAATGCTCAAAACTCATTAATGGCCTTAAAAAGTGTCTCAAACTTCAACCACATGGCTTGAGGAGTGAGCAAAGCATCAAGGTGAAACAAAAGACTGTCTAAAACGTGCATGGATAGCAAACCCATAACTTCATCCATCTTGTTCCTATGCTGCATAATCTCAAAAAGACGCTGCAACTGAGGTTGAACCTCATCTAAACAAGACCAAAACCCTCGTGACCTGAGAAGCCTCATCATGCGAGACTTCCAGGTGTGATAGTTGTGTGATGTGAGTAACTCAACTGAGGAGTTTGCCATGAAACCCTGCACCTATACCTGCTTGTGTTTTTTATTATTATGTGATCTTTCAGAATAGACAAAAGATGCAGAAGGGTTTGATTTTTTTGAGAGTTTTGGTGTTCTGGTTTTCTGATATAAATGACAGAAAGCGAGAAAAAAACACCCCCCTATAAGAGATAAACCCAAACCCTAGTACAAACTGAGAAAGAGGAAGCAATGCATAAGCAAAAAATACTTCAAAACAAATTCTCGTGTAGCTGATGAAAATTCTGAAAAAAAAGATCACATATCTGAATAGACCATTCTGAGAGCTTTCCAATGCCTATTCGTTTTTGAAAAACGGAGTCCGTTTGCACCTTCTATGGCCCTGGAAGTGCAAAAAAAAGACCCCACTTTGACTAGAAAAAACTATCACCAAGCTAAAAACTTTTGGAAAAAATCCTGCACCATTAGATTGGTGTTGGAATTAGCTTTCCAATTCCTATTTTCGTTTGAAAATCCAAGCTAAAACGCCTAAGATATGCCCGTTTGAATGAGAGGTCGAAAAGAAAAAAAATTGGAGGGGCCTGGTGGCGCTCCGGAGATTGGCAGTGTGCGGGCGGTGCACGAGCCGACGACGCGATGATGGCTGCTTGGCCACGACCGGTGGATGACGCCGACAGTGGTGGCTGGGTGGTGGCCATCGGGCAGCGCATCGGTGGTGCGGCCTGTGTGAGCAGGCAGCGCCAAAAAAAATGAAAAAAACTTCATTTTTTTATATATTGTTTTCCTGTGGAAGGCGTGCCCTGGGGCCGTACGACCTTAGGGCAAATTTTTTTTGCCTCCTTGATCAACTGTAGCCAAAATCGATGAATGAACAGTCGATTTAGGGGTTTTTGGACGTTGCGAATCCAACGACGAGGTCCGTTTGGGCTCAAAGTGAACCCAAAAACTAAAGTATGCCGGATCCACCAAAAATCACCTTGAAACCCCAAACCTGCTTCCAATGCAAAAAATTCTCAAAACAAGAACAAGTAGTTGCAGATCTGAAACTCTGATACTATGTAGGAGTTGAGAAAATACAACTTCATAGGAGCCTAGTGACCTCTGCAAACGAAGAATACCTGTTATAGGGAGAAGCAACAAAGAGAACAGTAAAAATGTTCAAAGATGTGGAGCTCTGTATTCACCAATGTGGGAAAAAAATAAAATACAAAAGAAAAGATTTCAACCACATATAGGTCGAAAAACCCTAAAAAGGAAAACCCTAGGCTTGCACATTAATAATTAATAAAATAATTAATTATTATGCACCTAATGTTAGCTTAAGCATAAAAGAGATAAAAGGGAACTTTAATTAATTAAACAAATATTGTTTAATTAATCAAGTAAATAACCAATTACTCTAACAGTCGGGGAAGTTGTTGCAACATTAATGGCGATTTCTGGGTCGAAATGTGAAAATTTGTCGAGTGGTGAGAGTGGGGAAATCAGAATGGATTTGGAAATTTGGACTTTTTCCAAATGTCTAGAGGGAACCTAGAATCCCAAAAGGAGCAAAATATCCCTAGGGAACTAAAAACCTTGACATGACATTTTGAAGAAAAAAGGGGAAAGGGAACTAGGAATGAATTTGGACTTTTGGACTTTGTCCAAATGTCCGGAGGGAACCTGAAGTCCTAAAAGGACCAAAATGTCTGTAGGAAACTAAAACCTTGATAGGAAATTTTTGAAGAAAAAGGGGAAAGTGGAACCGAGAATGAATTTGTACTTTTGGACTTTGTCCAAATGTTTGAAGGGTACCCAAAATCTTGAAAGGACCAAAATGTCCTAAGGGAACTAAAAATCCCAATAGGATATATTTGAAGAAAAAGGGGAAAGTGGAACCAGGAACGGATTTGGACTTTTGGACTTCATCCAAATGTCCAGAGGAAACCCAAAATCTTGAAAGGACCAAAATGTCCCCAAGGAATTAAAAACCCTAATAGGACATTTTTGAAGAAAAAAGGGAAAGTTAGTTGTCGTTGAAATTTCAACTGGGTATTTGACTAAAGTTTGTCAAAGGGATAAAACCACTACCATAGGTATATTTGAGCATTATGAACCCATTAAGATTTCTTAGATCGGTTATAATTGATGGGAAATGAAGTAGGAGACACAAAGTGACAACAATTATCATTGGCCACCATAATTTGGGAATTATTGTGGGAATGAATATATAGTGAAGTTCGTTAGCTAACTTTTGGCCAATGAAATATGCATACTACCACCACCACTCTTTGATGCAAAATATAACCAATGAATTTTAGTGTTTAAGGAGAAGAAAACCGTCCAAGTGCATGAATGGAGATGTGATCCTCCTCAATTGAATCCTCTATGGATATCTTCCTTTGCCTTATTGTTAGAAGATCCTTCCATCATTGGAATTTCAATAGAATTAATGCGATACAATCATTTTTCATAGCCTTTGTGGCCTTTTCCCCACTAGTGACCACAAATAAAGCATATTCCTTTAACATTTTTCTTTGTTAAATCCTCTTTAAATAACTTATGAATAATCGTGTCTTAGTTCCTCTATTTGTGACCCCCTTCTCTCCCTAAATGACTAAGAATAGAATCCCCAATATTTTTTGTGGGTAATCTTGGGTTTTAGCTAGTTGAGTAGTGACAATAACATCTACAATAGTTTTTGGGGTATGCATCTTAATCTCAACTTGAATCCCAATTTTTAATCTAGAAAAAGAAATTTACAGAGAGATGAATGCAAGAGTCTTTAAAAATAAGAAACCTCCTCAAAATGAGTGATTTAGTTAGTAATAATTCACACATGGACTAGCTTGAAATTTTTTCCTTCAAGGCCATCATAGATGTGAAGACCAAAGTAGGCTAGAAGGGCTTTGAAAAATTTGGGCCATTGTGACATGCCAAGCCAAGAGAATGTAAACTAAAGATACCATTAAGCTACCACTCCAGGAATAAATTTTATTATTGTGATACACCCTTTAGCAAAAAAAATGATTTTCTAGGTAACACTCTATCATGCCTAACCATGTGCTAACTCCTTTTTTCGGGAATTTTGGGCATGCTAATATTTGGGGGCTTGTTAGTTGATTCATTTATCATAAAGTATATATTAAGACAATAGCCATTCAAAAATAATAATAATATCATTTGCATGGTTAACAAAATTGATTGTTATGTCGTTGTGCTAACATAATCACCACACCATAATGAACTCAATGATAATTAGAATGATCAACATTCCTTCGCCATGAAATATTGATAATCACAAGGTAGTAGCATTTATAATACATGTGTATACTTATATATACATACATGAATGTATATGTATGTACGTTGATGTGTATCTTCACCTACGTACATATATATGCATCCATATACACATATATGTATATGTATATACATGCTTATCAATTCTCGTGCATATGAATATTCATATATATGTTCACTTATATATATAAAACAAGAGAGTTATTAAACCACAAAAATAGCCACACCAAACACAATGGATGAACATGACTCAATTGCCTTAGGTTGACTTATCTCCAAGCACGCTAATGACACCCTAGACACTTTTAGGTTTACGAAATCAATACTTGATCAACACTAGGCTCAAATGGTGTTGCTAGAGGATTCTTGATTTTACCCTTCTCCCAGGTGATTCTCTCCCTCTTTCTCTCTAGAGGGTGTTTCAAATCATTCTTGCATTTTCACTCCAAAAAAATATGGCAGTTAACCTGGAAAACATTACATCATGTGCATATCATTGCATTTTCATTAAAAATTTCTTTAGGAAATTAGAATCATTTCATAGAATTTCATCGCATCTACAATATCAATAACCACCAACATTCCATTTAAATATAGTAACATAATATTACATAATTATGTCATAATATAAATGAATTTCAAGATCTTGTGATTCATATCATTAATTACCACAAAGTGAAAAAGTATTTTTAGAAAACTAGGGTGGGATATAACATATCCCCCCTTGAGAATCATCGTCCCCGATGATGTAAAATTTAATAACATGTAACAAGAAAAGAAAAGTCTTAATTTTAATTTTTAAATTCATGTAGAAGACGAGGGAATCTTTGTTTGATTTCCTAGTATTCTTCCCAAGTGGCATTGTCTTCAATTTAATGGTCCCACTGGACCTTCCATTGAATCACTTCTCTGTTACGTAGGCGAAGCCTACACATTTTGAGCACTCTGAGTGGATTGATCATGACCACTCCTGGATCCAGAACCTATAGCGCATTCTAATCAATCACATGATTATTCCCAAGTACATAATTTTTAGATAAGAAACATGAAAAACATTATGTATTCTTGCAAGAGCTGGCGGTAGAGCAATTCTGAAGGCAATTTGGTTAATTTCCTCTAGGACCTCGAAAGGTCCCACATATCAAGGAGCCAACTTGGAAGACTTTCCAAACTTAATGGCACTCTTCTGAGGCTTGACGTTTAACAAGATCTTTTCTCTTGCTAAGAAATGTCTACTCACACACTTGGCATCAACATAGCTTTTCTTCCTATCATTGGCTTTCGCTATCCATTTCCTGATCAATCTAATCTATTCCTCCATTTTTTAGAGAATTTCTAGACCAAGGCTAATCCTATCATCTAGCTTATCCTAACTTGTAGGAGTTTGACACTTTCTTCCATATAATGCTTCAAATGGAGCCATTTTTATTGTAGAGATATATGAATTATTGTATGTGAATTCCACAAGCAGAAGGCAATCCTCCCACTTGTATTATTGATCCATATAGTATACCCTTAGAATATCCTCCAATGCCTAGTTCACCTTTTTGTTTGACCATTTGTATCTAGGTGATATGTTGAATTTATGTTTAGTTGAGTTCCCAAGGAGGTGAATAAGGTTTTCCAAAACCTATTCATCCTCGCATCCCTATTTGAGATAATCTTCTTAGGAACGCCATGCAATTTTAACACTTCCTATACAAATTTATGAGCTATGATTGGTGCCCCATCTGTTAAATTCCTAGGGATAAAATGCACTACGTTTGTAAGCTTATCTACCACTGCCAAAATTGTATTGTTCCTATTCCTTGACATGGGAATACCCTACACAAAATCCATGCTAATAACCTACCATTTCCACTCAGGAATCTTGTGAGGACGTAATAATCTTGCCAGGTGTTGGTGCTCAGCTTTCACCCTCTAGAATTCAAGACATTTTGCTACATACCTTGTAGCATCCCTCTTCATTCCCTTCCAAAAATACAATGGCTTAACATCAACTAAAAGCTTTGTCACACCAAGATGTCTTGAGTAAGGTGCAATATGTACCTCTTTCCATAATTTATGTTCCTTAACTCTCCCGAGTTTGGAACATGCATCCTTCCCCTAAATCTTAACAACCCATCTGACTCAAAGTGAAATCTGTCATACCTTGGATCTCGAGGGTTGTCCCTTAAGGATTTCTTAACCTATTCATAATATTCATCCCCATTGGACTATTGGAGTACTTTTCTTCTCAAATCAGTTTGCATCAATATCATTGAGGGGATATGCCTTCTTTTGCTTAGAGCATCCATGACATGGTTCTCCTTACCCTTACTGTAGCTAATGTCAAAATTGTAATATGATAGCAGCTCTAGCCATATTCTCTATCGAGCATTTAAGTGAGGTTGAGTAAACAAGTATCTAAGACCTTGGTGGTCAGATCTCAACTCAAAAGGTTTTCCTAATAAATAGTTATGCCACATCTGTAGCACTTGCACAATTGTGGCAAGCTAAAGGTCATGCAGTGCATAATTATGTTGATAGTTTTTCAGTTTTCTGGACTCATAATCAATTAACCATCTATCTTGCATGAGCACACCACCTAATCCCTCTCCCGAGGCATCGATGATGGCTACAAATTGCCCTTCTGGGTTAAGCACTTTTAAGATCGGTGTTGTAGTCAAATTCTCTTTCAGTAGGTCAAATGCCTCTTGACATTTCCCTGACCATTCAAACCTCTTACCTTTTTTCTGAAGGGAGGTGATGGGACATGCAATCCTTGAGAAATTGGCTACAAGTTTTTTTTAATAACCCATTAGACCCATGAAATTGTGAACTTCCAACATGTTCTTTGGTGCTAGACTCTCTAAGATGACCTTTATCTTTGCACGATCTATTGCAATTCCTGTTGTTGAGATTATATACCCTAGATATTGCACTTCCTTTTAAGGGAATTAGCACTTGGATAAATTCCCTTATAACTTGTGCTCCCTTAACTGTTGGAGGACAAACTGCAAATGTTGATATTGTTCTTCCTCATTTTTGGAATATATCTATATGTCATCGAGGAAGATGAGTACAAATTTGTCTAGACATTCCTTGAACATATTATTCATCAAGTTCATGAATTTCGTAGGTGCATTTTTTTAGTCCAAAAGCCAAGACTATGAACTCATAGTGCCCATACCTAGTTCAAAAATCTATTTTATGGACATCCTCATCCTTAAGTCTCAACTGGTGGTACCCTAATCGTAATTTGATCTTGGACAAAACTGTTGCCCCTTGCATTTGATCAAAGAGATCATCTATGCATGATAATGGGTACTTGTTCTTGATCATGGTTTTACTGAGCATATGATAATCAATGCATAATTGTAATGTGTCATCCTTATTCTTGATAAAAATCATCGACGCTCCCCACAACAAGACACTAAGTTGTATTATCCCTTTTTCTAATAGCTCCAACAACTGCGCATTCAACTCCAATTTAGTAGAAGTCATCTAGTAATGAGATTTAGATACTAGATCCAATCTCGATATTGATAGAAGTCAAAAGCTCTCTTTAGAGGTAACCCAGGCAATTCATCTAGAAACACATTGTAGACATACAAAATTGACTTGACACCTATCACACACCCCAAACAACATCGAACAACACCGAATAACATAAAACAACATCGAACAACCTCAAACAACATCAAACAATATCAAACAACATCCTATAACATCTTGGAATGACTTGGAATCATCCTGTAACATCTCAGAATGACCCGAAATCATCCTGTAACATCTCAGAATGACTCAAAATCATCCCATAACATCTCAGAATCATCCCATGACATCTCAAAATGACTTAGAATCATCTTGTAACATCTCGAAATGACTCAAAATTGTCCCATAACATCTTGGAATGACTCATAATCATCTTGTAACATCTCAAAATGACTTAGAATCACCTTGTAACATCTCAAAATGATTTAGAATCATACTGTAACATCTTGAAATGACTCAAAATTGTACCGTAATATCTTAGAATGACTCAAAATCATCCCATAACATCTCAAAATGACTCAAAGTTATCCCATAACATCTCAGAATGACTCAAAATTATCCCGTAACATCTCAAAATGACTCGGAATCGTCTTGTAACATCTCAAAATGACTCAGAATCATCTCGTAACATCTTAGAATGACTCAGAATCATCCCGTAACATCTCAGAATAATTTGGAATCATCGTTTAACACCTCATAATGACTCAAAATCATCTTGTAACATCTCAAAATGACTCGGATTTGTCTAAGTACATCTCATAATATCTCAGAATCACCTTGAAACATCCTAGAATCATACCGCAATATTCCCACATCGCACCACATCAAAACCCCTAATTCCTCTATTAATTGAATAATACAACATTATTTAATTAATTCACTTTTTCATCATTTTAGATAAATTAAATAAATTTCACTTATTTAATAAACTCTAGAAAACCATAATTCCTCTATTGATTAAATAAAACAACATTATTTAATTAATTCACGTTTCATCATTTCGACGAGTTAAATAAATCATTTATTTAATAAAGTCGTAATCTCAATTTATTTCATCCTAATTGATTAAATAATGCCCATTATTTAATTATGTCACTAAATCACCTTATTCCCCTAAGTGGATTAAATTATTAAATAATAATTTAATTACGACACTTTCCCTCCAAAATTTGAATAATTAAATCAAACTATTCAAATCAATTATAAAAAATTAAATCAAACTAATGCAACTTTGTTTGCAAAATCCAAACTTGATTTGCACGTTTAACTCCAAAAAGGAATTAATTAATTAAATCAATTAATTCATATTTCTCACCCACTTTCTAATTGAGAAAATTATGATTGCTAACTAAGCAATCTAATTTGTTAACTGATCAATCCAAATTGTTAACTGAACAATCTATTTTGTTAACTAATCAATCAAAATTCCTAACTAAGCCATCAATTTCCTAACTAAGCCATCACATTCCTAACTAAGCCATCAAAATCCTAACCGATCAATCTAAATATGTTAACTGATCAATCACATCCCTGATTGGCCAATCTATTTCTCAATCACCCAAATTGTACAATCAACTTTGCACAATTTTCTCATGTCTAATTCCTCTCTAGACACTCTGACCGTTGATCTGGATATTCTTCAACATGATCTTGATCATCCATTTCAAATCACATCTTCCATATAACAAACCTCTTTCCTCATAGATAAGGATCGAAGAATCAACATACATTGAGCAACAAAGTGTTGAGCAACGAAGTGTTGTCAAGAACACCATTGATAGAGCTTCACCATTATCTTCAATCAACCAACCAAAACAGTCACTCATCAAGCTTTTGCAGATGAAATTTGGAGGCTTTGTGGTGATAAGAACAACCCAACATTAGGCGAATACACTCCACTATGGGATGGTAAGACTATGTTATTCATGTTCATTCGTTTGTGTAGTCATAGATTCATTTATGCATGTTAGAATAGCTTAGTTTCATTTTGTATGTGTAGGTTTAGATCTTAGATTAATATGTTAATCTTAGCTTATATTTTTAGATTAGCATGTTTTGATCCATCGTCTGGTCTAACATTCTCCCCCTCACACATTTTTGCATGCCCAGTGGGACACATGTCCCCTCCTCTAACATTCGTTTGAGTCATTTTTTGAAGTTGCAGTTCCTAGAAACGCATTTGATAGAGTTTTCACGTGCTTTCCTAGAAAACCTGCGCGCTTGACTATCAAGAAAACTATGCTATTGTCTGAAACTTGTGTTATTGTATGTCGATAAAACTACGCTATTGTCTAACAATGACGTTATTGTCATGGGAATGGCGCTATTGTCTAAAACATGTGTGCTTGTTTCTTGATAGAGTTAGCTTTTTTTGTTTGGTTTGAGCATTTGTTTCTAGACCTGGGCAGTTGTATTTTTTTTTTGCGCTTGCATTTTTTTTTCTAAGCAGTTGTTCTGACAGACTAGTGCATGGATCTTGCACTATTGTAATAGGATTTTTCACTAACTTTTGTTTGTTTTTGGATGTGTAAACAGGTATTGGCAGATCTTGATGCAAGATTCAAGTAACACTAACATGTTTGTTGTAGGGAAGACGATCAGTTCCAGTTTTTTTGATTTACATTTAATTAACTAACTTAGGAATCTAATCTTGGTGCTCTAAAATGAACAAACACAAAAAACTCACTTTTGAATTAGAGTTTTAAAAATGAACCAATTTCTTGTTTTCTTAACTTAGGAATTTGAATTTGGTGCTCTTAAAAATAACAAAAACAAAAAAAACACTTCAATTTTGGGATATATAAATGAACCAATTTCATGTTTCTTAACTTAGGAACTTTAAATTTGGTGCATAAAAATAGCACAAACAATTTACATTTGTTGACACATGCATGATTTTCATTTGTTGACCAATTAGAGACAAAGACTATTTTCTTAGAAACACCCAAATTTGGAACTTAAAATGAACAATTTATTTCTTGTGTATTGTACCATTGAGATTTTTGAATGATATCCTGAATACTTCCTATTGGTGCAAGTAAAAAGAACAATTTGTTTATGTTATTCACATATTTATCGGGATAACACCACTCAAGGTGTTTAAAATGAATCAATTTGTTGTGTTGTTCACTATACATACGTTGATTGGCAAAGCTAAAGTGTTTTATCCTCTCCCGTCACACCTTTTGGTGATTTTGGGTGAGCGAAAAAACATTTTTGAGCATTGCACTTCATTTTTAAGTTTACCTTAAAGGGGGGCTTTCCTTGAGATACATCTTGTGCTAGAGAACTCATTGCAAGGTCTCGAAGCACGTTTACTGGCAGGCTATATTAAAGGTTGCAAAATTGTAAGAAAGTAGCTTCAAGTCATGTTGACAATAGGTTGCACCTAATCCTATGCCTTAAGTGGAATGTGAACGGTTAAAGAGCCTTAAGTGGCCAGTGGGTGAGTATCAAATTTTTACATTCACAGTTATCACTAAGAACCAAATTGTTTTAGAGGCCACCCTATTATCCAAAAACATTCTTTGAAAGTGGTGCATTGAAATTTACTTTCGAGAAGTTAATTGTCATGTCCGAATATAGGCCCGCGCCATAAGTTGCATGTAAAATCGTCTCTTTGGAGCATGATGCAATCCTACCTAAGAGAATGGTGTATATCCCCTAGGGTTATAATTACTAGTTTATGTTAAACTTGGCCCATTACATTCAAAACAATTTGACATCAAATTTTGTGTTTGATTTAAAGAAAAAGAACACATTCAAAACAAACACTGAACGAGATGGTTGAACCAAAAAACCTTTGATTTAGTGCATACTTGTGAAAGAAGCCTTATGTTTGCACCCCTTTGAAAGGATCTTTGCTTAAAGGTTTTCGAACATTTTGTCTATTTTAGAGTACATTAATCAAAGTAAACATTTGGGAGCTATGGCTTGGGTGTTGTGATTTTGCAACCTAAGTTATAGACATGAAGGTCACATAAGTCCATGCTTGTGGAGTCAGTTTAAGTGTTGTTGTATCACTTTCAATACTTCAAATACAAAGAAAAGTTGAGAGTAATAGTTGTTTATAAGATCATTGTTCAAACCAAAATAATTGGAAATCTATAAGATCAGATAGTCCCACTCCTATTATTTTTATCCTAACTATTTAAAATCAAAATCAAACAAACCATTGAGGCCATTCCTCCACTCAAACATCCATGATATCAACAATTACTTGGGACTCACAGATAGTACAAGTAAGCTTTCCTGTAACATATCCTCTAGATAAGGAAGTGGAATATAAATCTTAGTTGTTTAACATTTTGATTTCCAATAAGTAGTATCATTCCAAAACAACATTCAAACCCTAGGGTTGTAAGCTTCACAACAACCATCCCATAACACCATCAAACTTTATGACCATATGGTGACCAACTGCCCCAGTTTAACAACCAGATCTTGTAGCATTGATCCTTCAATCTAGTCTCACATATATCAAAGGTGAACAAATGACATCATAAGCAGCTTGAAAACCTTCATTTTTTAGAAGAATGGAACACCCCGCCAGTTCATAGCAGTAGAGAGACTTGTATTACCACCACCTGCGTGGCAATAAATATCATTTTCATGATCTCATGCAAGGTCAAGATCCCTAAGGTAAAGTCCACAGGTCGTCATTTCAGACTTAGGCATCTTAGTCCAAAAGCTCTCAAGAAACACCTTTGGGCACTTCACAAAACTAGAACTAGGTTGGTATATAACTTCTACAAACGGGCTTCCAAGAACAATCCAAAATTTTATTCCTTCTACTATTGTCAAAATCTAGGTTTATTCCAACAGTTCCAATATCTTACATAATTTGTAGGACAATATAAGATCTTTAGGATTTGAGTCACCTTGAGAGTACACCACTCTCCCACAGGAGACCCAAGTTGTTTGTGACAACCACAAGATCATAGCATAGAAAAAAATGGAAGCCAACAAAAATACCACCAGTATCCCACCAACAAATTCCATGGACGGTGAGAGTAGCTCTTGGGGGTATAGGCCAAGTGACCTTGAAACTCCCCAGAAGAGACAAGTATACAAAGACACTTCACTGAGGAAGAAATAAGACACAAACAAAAGGAGTTAATGGAACAAAGTAACTAGGATCCAAATGAAGTAGTTATAGAGGAGGTAAGTGGTGAAGAAGAGATAAATGAGGAAGAGCTATCTGAACATTCTAACAACCCCAAGGTCCTCAAATTAATTGACAGGTTGTTGGGAAAGGACCCAAACTCCTATTTCTCCAAGCTAGCACAAAGTGGTGCTAAATTACCTATGGAATTTTATGTAGAAGCTCTCCAAAACCCAAATCTTATTCCCTTAGGGGATAACTCAGTTGTGAGACAAATAACCCAACCTCCAGAGATGCCAAATATGCCACCCGTATTCTCACACAATAGTGATCAACCCAAAGAGAACCCCTTGTTCAAAAAACCAATTCAAGTTGAACAAGCAGTAGTGGCACAAATGTACCAAGGGGGTCCATCTCAATGTGAACCTCAAAATAATAATCTGCCTCCTAGACAATATATACCTCAGAATACATCAAATTCAACCCTTCCCAAAACCATCAATACCATAAATAGGGTGGAACACAGGGTCCCCCTCTAAACAATCAATACCATCATCAAAGTGGAACATAGGGCCCCCCTCCAAAAAATCAGTACCATCAATAGGGTGAACACAAGGTCCCCCTCCGAACAATTAGTACCATCAACATGGTGGAACATAGGCCCCCCCTCTGAACAATTAGTACCATCAACAAGGTGGAACATAGGACCCCCCTCCGAAAATTCAGTACCTTCAATAAGGTGGACCATAAGGTCCCCTTTCGAACCAACAATACTATCAACAAGGTATCCCTCCAATGCATCATCAAGGTAACCATCAGTTTAGTCCTACCCAACAGGGTGTGCCATAGAGTGCCCTCAATCAGTCATCTCAACAATAAGGTGTCCCGCCAACCCATCATCGAGGTAACCTTCAGTTTAGTCCTACCCAGTAGGGTGTACCATAGAGCACCCTCAATTAGTCATCCCAATAACAAGGTGTCCCGTCAACACATCATCAAGGTAACCTTCATTTTAGTCCTACCCAGTAGGGTGTGCCAAAGGGTGCCCTAATTCAATCGTCCCAACAACAAGGTATCCTACCGGTACATCACTAGGGTAACCTTAAATTTAGTTCTACCCAACAAAGTGTGCCACAAAGCACCCTTCTTTAGTCATCCTGTTAATAAGGTCACCCATAAATGCATCATCAGGGAAACCTTCTATATGTTCCACCCCAATAACAAGGAGTTAACTCTCCTTATGCACAACAAGGAATTATCCCTCCTTATATCCCATATGGCTATCAAGGTCCTATACCTTCACAATACCTAATCTATGACCAAAACCTAGTAGTACATCAAGGTTCTTACACATAGGGTTTGCAAACACATGTACCAAAAAAGAGATGGAACTAAGGCTAGATGTTGTCACCCAAAAAATAGCAAATATGTAGATAGGAAAACAAAAGAATACCTACACTCTACAGGAAATTTTTTTGTTCCCATTTGATCGTTCCATCACGACACTACCCTTTCCAAAAAACTTTGAGTTACCTAGATTTGAAAGAAAGTACAAAGGAGTGGGAGATCCAGTAGAGCATATACAAGACTTCTCGATATCATGTATGGAGGTACAAAACAATTATGCCTATCTCATGAGGCTCTTCTCATGTAGCCTTATAGGTCATGCTATGCAGTGGTTCACCTGTCTACAACTTGAAATCAGAACTTTTGATGAACTATCTAGCAAATTTATAACCCACTTCTCATTTAATATAGAACAAGATGTAACCATCATGAGTCTGTCCACAATAAAAAAAAATCCAGGAGATTCCTTCACCTCCTACCTACAGATATGGAGACACAAAGCGAGTAGGTGCAAATGGCCCATTCTAAACAAGGAGTTGGTGGATATTTTCATCACAAATATCCTACCCAAAATAAACTTCTAGCTCACTATGTTATGTCCTGTAGACTTTGAAGAAAAAATTGAAAAGGGATTACATGTTGAGAGAGCCCTCATAGCAAGAGGAACGTTAAGAACAAACAAATCTAAAGACAGTCCCTCTAGTTCAAATGAGAAACCCAAAGTCTGGGCTAAAAAAAGAACTTTACAAATGATGGAGTGGTAGACACTAGAGAAGTATGGAACACACATATTGCAAATTAAAACAAACCACAGGTGGCACAAACAAGCTATAGTCCCAACAACACACAAAGCAACTAAATAACCTATCCCAAGAATAATTAGGTTGTAAACCAATAGATAAATCAGGGAGGGCAACAAAGGTAATATGATCAAACTAGGAAGCAATTTATTGTATTAGGCGAGTCACTTGAAATAGTTATGCACAAACTAGTACAACATAACCTCATCAAAACAAATGACCGCCCAAATTATGAGGAACATAGCTTTAAGACACCATGGTACAATGAAAAGAACTTATGTGATTTCCATATGATCAAAGGACATACGACTAACAATTACATGCGCCCCAAACATATTATTCAAGACTTAATAGACAAAGGGGAAGTTAACGTTGATCATTAGCTCAGAAATAAGAACCTACAAATATTCTCGAACTCGATCCCAAACCATGCTAAGAGGAATGATAAAGGAAAGGGAAAAGAGTACCATAATGCTAATTACACAACGGTGATATAGTTTTAGGAATCCTCTCACAAGTTGATGATAATAGGGAAAACATAGTAATGATATGAGGAGGAGACAACAACTGCAACATAACTACCTATCATGAAAGAGTTAAAATACAAGGAGCAACTCCCAAACCCACAATCAAGTCACCAAGTGACTACAACATTGTGGAACAGTTAAAGAAGACACCTACCCTTATATCAATATTAGAATTGTTAAAATTATCACCCACACATCGAAAGATATTGGAAAAAGCATTGGAAATGTTAGTCCCTAATGACCTCAATCCCAGTCAGTTCCAAGCCATGGTTCACAAAATCATTACAAGTAATCACTTAGTCTTTTCAAAGAAAGATTTACCACAAAGAAAATTCCACAATCAAGCTCTATACATAGAGGTTTGTGTTCATAAGACCATGGTCAAAAGATTATTGATAGATAATGGTGCAGGTTTAAACATCTGTAGCTTAAAATTCATAAAATAGAAGGTATTCTGATGATGTGATTGACAAATTCAAGAGTATCACCATAAGGGCTTATGATGACTAGGAGAGAAATTTTGAAGGAACAGTCAAGTTGTCGGTGCAAATAGGACCAACCATAACAAAAACTACTTGTCCAGTATTGGACCTTGAGTTGCCATACAACCTACTCCTAGGACGCCCTTGGATCCACACATTACAAGTAGCCCCTTCTACTTTCCATCAATGCCTATAGTTCCCCCATGAAGGAAAGGAAGTAAAACTATATATTGATCCTAAACCTTTTCCATTTTTGTGCAAGGTTGGAGGAGAAATACAAAAAATGCCAACATGTGCCTAGCAATGATATAGCCTTCCATTCCTTTTCTTATGTCGACCCTTCCATTCTTTGATCAACCTCCACCAAGAAAACATTGAGTGAGCAACCGAAAACAAAAGCCAAGATTCAAGTACTTGACAAGGGTAATGGGAACTACCATTTTAACCAAGCGTTTTGCATCAAAATGCTTCCACCAACACCCAAAGTATATAGAGGTTCAAAAGAATTCAAGAGAGTACAAATGATTTCCAAACTTACTATCTTTACCATATGGGGAGACATGAAATATGAAATATTTGAGGAGGACCTTTCATCTATTATCTACAAGGAGGACCAAATAGAACCCAAAAAGCCACAACCCATTTTAATTGATCCTAACGCTAGAGGTTATCAATTAGTCAAACAAATGGGATACAATGGAACAAGTGGCCTTGGTCTACACAAACAAGGCCAATCAGAGCCTATCATAGTGGAATAGAGACATAAGAATATGGGGCTAGGTTATACACCAAAAGACGTGGCCATTCCAAAAACCAGATGAACCTCTTGGAAGAAACAAGAAACTTCTACTAGCGTTAAAGAAATGGATATCTACCATGTCATGGGCAATGAATTACCCATCAAAGAATTATTTGACAACTCTAGAATTGATAGGTTCCCTCTGTAGTACATGGAAACCATTCCCAACATTTATTACCATTCTGAAATGGACTCTAATGAATATGAATGGGATTCTCCTTCCTTCGTCATAGGATATGATTCCCCTGACTCTAGTAATGATGACCTAGATATCCAATGGGAAAAAGACTTCAGAGCCATATTAACCCTTTCACCTACTTCTATAAGCTTTGCAGACCAAGATGATAGTCTCCCACTTTGTTACCCACAACTCATATATTGGGATTAACAACAACATACACCTGTTCTAGATCAATTCCTGAACGATGAGGCAATCACAGAGTTCATGCGACTTCAAAGAGACATACCAATAGGAGATCACAAAGTAGGGTTCATCATGAAACTAGAACAAGAGACATACTTTGGTGGAGAGATTAAATCTTCCAGTTACAAAAATGAAAGGAAAAACATAAAGATATGATCCCCTAGGGAAAACCACACTATGGCTCTATTGGATCTAGAAAAGAGAAAAATAAAGGGCACATCCAAAGGTGAAAACCTCCCAGAGGCACCCGAAGATGGAGGATTCAATCTCCCCATATCAGAATATCAAGAAATATCAACACTCCTTGTAGAAAAGATAAAATCCATAAATGTTGGTACAATAGAGGACTCAAAGATAACATACCATGCAACATCACTTGATCCTAAGGAGAAAGAAAATTTCACAGCGTTCATCAACAAGAGAAAGGTAAACTTTACCTAGACCTATGTTGACATACCTAGGCTAGATCGAGCATTAGTTGTGCATCATCTAGCTATCATCCATGGAGCAAAGTCTATCAAGCAAAAACTCAGAAAAATGCATCCTCAAATAGCATTACTGGTAAAGGTAGAACTAAAGAAGGTACTAGATGTGGGTTTCATCAGATCCATCAAATATCCACAATGGATACCAAACCTAGTACCAGTGTCCAAACCTCTGGGGGCATACAAATATGTATAAACTTCAAAGACTTGAACATGGCCTATCCAAAAGATGACTTTACGTTGCCAAGCATTGACATAATTGTAGATCTAACAACATGGCATGAGATTTTTTCCTTGATTGATGGTTTCTCTGGATACAACTAGATAAAGATCTCTCCAGATGATCAACACAAAACATCATTCACTTGTGCTTGGGAACTTTTGATTGGAATGTAATGCATTTTGTTCTAAAGAATACAAGAGAAACCTATCAAAGAGAGATGATGGCCATATTCCATGACATGCTACACACAATCATGGAGGACTATGTGGACGACAACCTAGCAAAGTCAATCAAAAGGGCAGATCACTTGACAAACCTAGAAAGGGTATTTGATCAATTAAAATAGTACAATCTGAGACTCAACTCTAAAAAATGTGTTTTCAAAGTAACATATGGAAAACTATTAGGGTACATAGTATCGAGAAGAGGGATAGAGTTGGATCCTACCAAGGTAAATGCTATAATAGAGATTCCTCCTCCAAAGACACTCAAACAGTTGAGGAGCCTACAAGGAAATCTACAATCAATCAAGAGATTCATCACACAACAAAGAGACAAGTGCCACCCTTTCAATCATCTCCTACTTAAAGAAATCAACTTCAAATAGGATGGGAGATGTGACCAAGCATTCCATCAAGTCAAGGAGATCTACTTACTCCTCCTGTACTCATTCCACCAATTCTAGAAAAGGAGATGGTACTTTATGTGTCTACCACACAAGCAACATTGGGAGCTCTCTTGGCATAACTAGATGATAACAATAAAGGAAGGGAAAACTACTATATCAATAGAACACTGGTGGGCTATGAAATGAACTACTCACCCATTGAAAGAGCCTATCTCTCAATCGTGTTTTCAACACAAAAGCTAAGATATTACATCTTAAACAAAAAAGTGAAATTGATTTCGAAGGTGGACCCACTCAAATATTTACTAGCAAAAGCAACCTTAAGAGGTCAAATAGCCAAATGGGTGATGATTCTGAGTGAATTTGATATAGAGTACATAGATAGGAGAGCTATAAAGGGACAAGTCATAATAGACCAACTGGTTGAAGCACCCACAGATGATCATAAACCTCTCACAGTGGATTTTCTAGATGAGAGTGTCTTGATGACAAAATAGACAGGCCAATAGACTCTATACTTTGACGGGTCCTATACTCAACATGGTTCTGAAGCAGGTATTTTATTTCTCACACCACGGGGAGATAGTATACCCAAGGCCTATAGGACTGCATTCCCCTGCACAAACAATATCTCAAAGTATGAAGCTCTTATCACATGACTCAAAATGGAAATCAAATGGAGAATAAAAGAGCTACATGTCTTTGGAGACTCTGAGCTAGTAATCAGACATGTGAACGACAAATGCCAAACAAAAGATGACAAATTGCTAACATAAAAAAGGATGGTGGACAACTTCAAGGGGTACTTCATCAAAATAACCTTTGAACATGTTCCTCGGATTAATAGCAGAGTTGCTGATGCAATGGCAAGGATAGGCTCATTGCTTGATATTCCTCAAGATGTACCTAAATATGAATTCCTCATGGAATAACTAATAGTGCCAACATTTGAAATCCTAGAATCAGAAATGGTATGTGTTGTTTTTGGTCCTAACTCCCCATAGTACCAAGATACTTTTGACTATATCCAGAACAATATCATACCACTTGACTTAATGACTACTCAAAAGAAAACCTTCACCCATAGAACCTCTCATTTTATGATCTTAGGAGAAACCTTATTCTCCATAGCCTAGATGGTATGCTACTTTGGTGCCTTAACACATAAGAAGTACAAACGGCCTTACAAGAGGTCCACAAAGGTATTTGTGGATCCCACTCTAGAAGACGTAACTTAGTGCAAAAGCTATTCAGAGTAGGATAATATTGGCCTTCCATGGAGCAAGACTGCATTCAACATTCTAGAAGGTGTCAAAAATGTCAGCAACACAGTGATTTAGTTCATGCACCAACACAAGAGTTGAGACCCATCACAACACCATGGCCTTTTTTGTAATGGGGATTAGACTTGGTAGGTAAGATATCACTCGCTTCATCCAACAGGCTTAAATTCATTATTACCTCAACAAAATACTTCGCTAAATGGATAGAGGCCATTACATTGACTTATATCACCAGAAAATAGATATCAAAATTCATTTTGAATTATCTCATTTGTAGGTATGGAATCCCATAAACAATTGTAACAGACAATGGAACCCCTTTCAAAATCAGGATTTTCAGGAACTTTGTTCCAAATTTTCTATCCAACATAGATTTTCTATGCCCTACTATCCTCAAGGAAACGGTCAGGCAGAGGCATGCAATAAAATAATCTTGAAAATATTAAAAAAGACTGTCAATGATGTTGGTCGTGATTGGAATTTGTAGCTAAACCCAACCTTATGGGATTATCGAACCAACATTCACACACCTACTAGCGCCACACCTTTTTCCTTGGTCTATAGATCAGAAGAAGTGTTACCTATCGAGGTCGAAATCCCCTCATTGTGAGTCTCATTAAAAGTCATGGTAAGCAATGAAGAATATAGGGTATCAAAATTGATTGAATTAGAGCTCTTAGATGAAAGGCGTTTGAGTGGGTTAAACCATATGTAGGTTTATCAGAATCGGCTCAAACGAAGCGATGACAAGAGAATCAAAGATAGAAACTTTCAAGTTGGTGACTTAGTCCTCAAGGAGAATCAAAAGATACAATTGAATCAAGATGGCAAGGGAAAATTTGAACCTAACTGGTTAGGTCCATTCATCATAATAGCAAGTTATGGCTCTAGGGAATATCAGTTGGCTACTCCTGAAGGAGAAATTTTAGCCGAACCACTAAACAACAACCACCTCAAAAAAAAAAAAATATATAAATTGCGTCAGAATACCCCAGGCAAAAGGGTAAAAATCCAAAAAAAAAGAAAAAGAGATAAAAATACAAAAAAAAAAAGCAAAAAACAAGAAAAATAGTAAAGAGAAATAAAACATTCTTTGAGTGAGAACCACTTTGTGGCACTCCTAGAACATGTACCATAGTGATAACCTGGTAAACATGCACTATGTGTGAATAAAACATGCATCATTATCTATCAACTCTTTTTCATAGCATCCACCCATCCATTTCATAAATCATGTATCCAACCATGGCTTGCCACTAATTAAGGTAAGTCATTTTATTGGGAGAAACTTCCTAAAGCTGGTCATGAATTAGATCTTGTAGCATCCGATCATGGTTAGAAAACAACAAAAGTAAAAAACACTAGAAAACAACCAAAATAAAAAATATGCGAAAAACATAAAAAACAAAACAACATCATTAGATTATTCCTTCACTCAAATAGTCTAAGATATCAACATTTTATTGAACCTCATAGCTAGTTCAAGTTAATTTCCCACAACATATCCTCTAGACACATAAACAAGGTATCAATCCAAGCCATCAATGTTGTTTACCCAAAAAGAATTCATGCTTTTAGTCAAATGGTTAAACTACATGGTCTCTACATGTACAACATAGGCAAGGATTTTTAGCCCTCGAGACCCTAGGTCAATCCCCTTATGTTTTCAACATAATTTATTTCAACTTAGTCAAAAAATGCAAAATCCCAAAAACATTCACAAAACAAAAAAGGTCAAACCAAGCGAACTATGAGCCTATGTGTGTATAACATTTGAAAGGCTTATCTTTGATGAGCCTCTAAGGCCCTAGGTTAGTTCCCTAAAAACAACAAAAATAACATCATAAAACTTGAAAATAAAAAAGACCCATCACGTCATCAAATCCACAATAAACGTTTCACCCATAATAAATGAATCGTCACAATCATCCTTTGACGAAACAAACAAAAAAACAAAGAAAACATCAAAATCTAGAACTTTCAAGCAAAACAATCGCATAAGAGTTGACTATAAATAGGCGAAAACAATGCCAAAGTATTAACTACCTATCTTTTTAAATAATTCCCAACAACATCCCGAGATATGTCTTAATGGATCTGTTCCTACAATACACATGATCAACAATGGATAATAGCCCCACCCTAAAAAAAATATGGCAAGTGATACTGCAACTTTATTTTTATCTTTTTGTGGTCTTACCTTTTGCGATTTAATTTATTGAACCATTCTCGGGATCTCTCAAGGATGTCCATAAGGATTTAGAGAGGAAGGGATGGGGGTAATTGAGTGTCATTTCAATTTGATGTTTGTAAGATATTTTTGTAATATTACCATGGCAAATACTTGCTTTATTGGGTATGGAAGTTGTATTAAAACAATTCATGAAGCAGTTGCATGTTAGGTGTTTTATACCTCTCTGTGTGATTGGTCCGAAATATTTTTCACACAACCCCCCTATACTTTAAACAAACTTTTTGTATGTCTAGTATGAAAAAAAATATACTCTTTGTTTTTAGAGTCAAAGTCCATGCAATAGATACAAAGTCACCTTGGTAATTCATACCCTGGTGCATTGTATCTATTTGCTACATCAAATAGGTTTTTTCAAATGGTGAAGTCTCTAAAGCAAAGAAAAAGCAACTTATCAATCACTATCCATTATCACATTTCTTCTAATTAAACATCACAATTCTATACATTGTTGCATTTCTTCTAATTAACATCACAATTATATACATCATCATATTTCTTCTAATTAAACATCACAATTATATACATCATCATATTTCTTATAATCAACATCAGAATTCTATACATCATCATATTTCATCTAATTAACATCATATCTTTATCTATCATCAATATTTCTTCTAATTAAACATTCATCCTGCATAGAACATCATTAGTACCATATCTATTCTACATCCACAAATGTTATCAATCCATATCATGATGATAATAAACCAATTAAAAACATCATGTATCACATATGGGGAATTCATTTATCAACATACATCACATCATGGAATGAGACAAGGTATGACTCATTCATCCACATCAAAAAGCACAAAAAAACATATAAGCACACATCATCATATATCACCATCACATAAACATAAAATGAGGTTGAATCGAAGAAGTTCTATCTTACATATCATCATCAAAAAGGGAATATTTCATAAATACATCATCCACAGTGACACAAGTGTGATAGGATAATGCAAAATCATATCATATATAGGAGGTCTCGACTAGACCAATGAATATATATAACACACATGTCTACAAAATGCCTTTGCACCATGAAATGACATGAAGATCAAGTACAGGAAAATAGTGATACCCTAACAAGATGGACACAACACTACTGACCACCAAAAATATCTAGCTATCTCATAGACTAATCACCTACACCTGCACCTGTACCACCACTACCATCACTTATAGCACTCCGCTCCCCAAACCGTGAACATTGAGAGACCCTAGGAATGGTAGCATCATATAAAGTCTGATAATAGGTGGATTTTTGTATATATCAATATTTCTTAGCTCACATACTATCACGCTCTACTCAGAGAGTATCTCTTTGTTGTTAGTAATAGTACTTGAGCCTCTGCAACATGTTGTCTACCAATCTTTCCCTCTCGCTCTGCTTGGAGAGTATCTCACTCTACTGTGAGCAACACTACTTGAGCCTCTGCAATATATTGTCTACCAATAATGCTCTCTTGCTCAACCCTCAGAGTGTCTACCAAAGCCTCCACAGCCTGTCGCCGTGCAACCTTTATATCTCTAGCCAAGGTCATCTGAGCTAGCAACATATCAACATCCCTAGTTGGTGGAGGAGGACCCAAAACCTATCTCTGACCCTGTGCAGGAGGCACCCGTTCATCTTGGATATCCTGTGCCTCATCATGACGAGCTCAATCCAACTACTTTATGGGAACCTTAGCATGTTGTCACTCCCTGTGATGACCTATAATGCCTACTCTACCCAAAATGGGATCAAATATAGGATCAATAAGCCTCAAAGGCCTACACTGTGCCCATCAGTCATAATCATGAGTAGTATCTAGATCTGCCACACCAATTGACCAACCCTGACCAAGTGGGGCAAGTGCTCTAAACTCAACAATCATAGTATCTGCATCAACCTGAGACCCCATACACGAACCTCTTGACAAGTCCGACCAAAACGAGCATCATACACATCATGAACCCACTCCCATCTCTCTCTGAAATGGTGACAAACTTGGTCTAGTAGATAACCCTTTATCACAAATGATGAATGACTAAGCAACCAATGGGTTTGGTGGTAGTACACAAGCTGATCAACATCCTCTGGCCAAACCTCACAGCTCATGTAAGGTCTCCACATGAAACTAGGCATCTCATCAAACATATGCGCTAATAATACAAATCCCCAAGCAAGGTGTAATGCATAAAGTCTCCATAATGATAAGAGTATGGATCGTCTAGAGAATGATCCTAAATTCCATCTGGATGAGTCACTGCAATATGCTCCCGTGCCTAAACATAAAAAAGTGACACACCTACAAACATCAACTTCCTTCCCCGATACACCACCTCATGCATATCATGTTAGAGATGAGCAAGCAAAAAGACACCCCAGGAATATCTCATACCATGCTCTAGCATACTCATAATACATGTACCCCAACCCACTGCAAATTGTTGACCTCGTCTATCAGGAACAACCAATCCTGATACCAGTCCACAAAGGACAAGAATGATAGGATTTGTGTTGTTAGAAAAATCAAAAAAATAAACCTTTGAATCATGAACATCCAAGTGTTCCAAACCTAACAAACGCTGCATAGTGTGGGCACCTCGTCAAACCTAGTACGTAACAAGCTCACCGTGGATAGGAAGATGAAAGATCCTCAACACATCCTCGAGAGTAATAGTTGCCTCCCTTGTAGGAAAATGAAAGGATGACGTCTTAGAGTTCCACCTGTCCACAAGAGCGGTCATCATAGTTGTATGGGTCTTGATCGGAGACATGTAACAAATATAATGTAATCCCACAACATCAAGGAAGTATCACTCCAATGCTCTGAAATAGGCAATTGGGTCAAACAAGTGACAGGGACGTCTCTCTCTCGTCACAAGCAGTTAAAGACTTGCCTACAAATCGTTATTAACCAAGATGTTAGTGTTTCACTCTAAACATGCAAAGCAACACAAAACAACATGAGCATGATGACAAACAAACACATTCTAGGGTTTAGAACAAATGCTAAGAGAAAACGACAAAAGGAGAAGTCAATTTCTAGGTTCTTGAACAAATACTCAACAAAAACCAGACAAAAGAACTATTTTCAGACAATAGCATAGTTTTAGGACAAAAGCATAAAACAATAGTGCAATTTTAGAACAATAACATAGTTTCAAGATAATAGCACAAGTTTAGAACAATAGCATAGTTTTAGAATAATAGTGTAGTTTCAAATAATAGCACAATTTCTGAACAAAAGCATAAAACAATAGTGCAGTTTTAGAATAATAGCGTAGCTTTCAAAAAAAGCACGGTTTTCACAATACAAAAGTGCCAAAACCGATGCAACTATGTAGGAATCTAAAAAATAACGCTATTGCCTAACAGGACTTTGCACATGCATAATGAGAACAAAAACATGACAAAAGAAAAAGGCGGGAAGGTACATATCAGTCCACTGATGCCTGAAGGTCATCCATACTCCCGAACAAGCTCAAAATAATGTGGGGAAATCTTGAACCTCAACATTCTTCCTCAATAACTGACATAATGTGAAATCCAGAGACAAGAATTAGCAAGAGGAACAAAGCACAAATGACCTAATTTGAAGATAAATTACCTATATAACACCTCAAGAAAACCCTAATTTTATCTAGGAAACCCTAATTACAAATAGGGATTTCTACTTTCAAATTAGAAGCTCTAGAATACATCAGAAAGAGAAACGATGCACATATTGATATAACATTTCATCTGAAAAGTTTGAAATGACAGTACAATAGTGTCAAGAGCCTAACCTCAAAGCTTGAAATTTTTGGTCAACCTCTCGAGGGGGTAGCACAAAGTCCTATCACCATTCCATTGAACACCGAGGCATAGTGGGGCATAATTGTTTTTCAAAAACTTGATCTTAAAATAGAATCTTTGAAATAAAGCAACCAATACTTTGTATCAAAGAGGGGCAAAATGTAGACATGTAAAATTGACTTGACACCTATTACACACCCCGAACAACATCAAACAACATTGAATAGCCTCAAACAACATCGAACAATACCAAACATCCTGTAACATCTCAAAATGGCTCATAATCATCCTGTAACATCTCGAAATGACTCATAATCATCCCGTAAATCTTGAAATGACTCAAAATCATTCTGTAAGATCTCAGAATGACTCAGAATCATCTTGTAACACCTCAGAATGACTCAAAATTGTCTCGTAACATCTCAGATTGACTTGGAATCATCTTGTAACATCTCAAAATGACTCGAAATCATCCCATAAACATCTTGAAATGACTCAAAATTGTCTCGAAATCATCTCAAAATGACTCAAAATCATCCCGTACAATCTTAGAATGACTCAAAATTATCCCGTAATATCTCAAAATAACTCATAATTGTCCTGTAACATCTCAGAATGACTGAAAATCATCCCATAACATCTCAGAATGACTTGGAATCATCTCTTAACATCTCAAAATGACTTAGAATCATCTTGTAACATCTCATAATAACTCAAAATCATCTTGTAACACCTCAAAATGACTCAAAATCATCCCATAACATCTCAGAATGACTCAGATTTGTCTCAGAACATCTCATAATATCTCAAAATCACCCTAGAACATATTGAAATCATCCCACAATGTCTTAGATCATCTCAAAATCATATCACAACGTTTCCACATCGCACCACATCAAAACGACATCAAAAACCCTAATTCCTCTATTAATTGAATAATACAACATTATTTAATTAATTCAATTTTATCATTTCAAAAAAATTAAATAAATAAATTTATTTAATAAAATCCTAAAACCATAATTCCTCTATTGATTAAATAAAACATCATTTAATTAATCATGTTTCATCATTTTGACCAATTAAATAAATCACATTTATTTAATAAAGTCCTCATCTCAATTTATTTCATCTTGATTGATTAAATAATGCAAATTATTTAATTACATCCCTAAATCACCTTATTCCCCTAAGTGGATTAAATTATTAAATAATAATTTAATTACTACACTTTCTCTCCAAAATCTGAATAATTAAATCAAACTATTCAAATCAATTATCAAAAATCAAATCAAACTAATACAAATTTGTTGGCAAAAGTCAAACTTGATTTGCACCTTCAACTCCAAAAAGGAATTAATTAATTCATATTCCTCACCCACTTTCTAATTGAGGAAATTATGATTGCTGACTGGGCAATCTAATTTGTTAGCTGATCAATCCAAATTGTTAATTGAACAATCTATTTTGTTAACTAATCAATCACAATTCCTAACTAAGCCATCAATTTCCTAACTAAGCCATCAAAATCCTGACTGATAAATCTAAATATGTTAACTGATCAATCACATCCCTAACATGCCAATCTATTTATCAATCACCCAAATTGTGCAATCATCTTTGCACAATTTTCTCATGTCTAATTCCTCTCAACACACTCCGACCATTGATCTAGATTTTCTTCAACACGATCTTGATCATCCATTTGAAATCACATATTCTAGATAACAAACCCCTTTCATCACAAATATGGATCAGACAATCAACATACATTGAGCAACAAAGTGTTGTCAAGAACACCATTGATAGAGATTCACCATTATCTTCAATCAACCAACCAAAACAATCACTCATCAAGATTTTGCACATGAAATTTGGAAGCTTCACAGTGATAAGGACAACCCAAAATTAGGCGAATACACTCCACTATAGGATGGTAAGACTATTATATTCATGCTCATTCATTTTTGTAGTCATAGATTCATTTATGCATGCTAGAATAGCTTAGTTTCATTTCATATGTGTAGGTTTAGATCTTAGATTAATATGTTAATCTTAGCTTAGATTCTTAGATTAGCATGTTTTGATCCATCTTCTAATCTAATGTTCTCCCCCTCATGCACACATCCTCAAAATTATGGAGGAATGGGTATTTATCCAAGTTTTAACCCTTATTACCCATAGGTTCTCTATCTCCTTCTCCTTGAATTTTTGGAGATTCATAAAATAGAAAATCATCTTGAAAGACAAACTCTTTCTTATCTCTGGGTTCTTCTATCTCCTCCATTTTAACCCCAAAGAGTTGGCATCCTCTCCACTTAGCCCTTTTTAATTGCATGGCAGATATCTATCTCATCTTGACCTCTCTGGAAGTTCCTTGTAGGAACACTTTATTCCCTAGGTCGTCTAAGCAATCCACCTTCGCCTTGTGCCTCCACAACCAATTGATTCCTAGTATGACATTCTAGAAACCTAAGGGGGGCACATAAAGATTGAATTCTATTGAAAAACTCAATAATTCTACCCTAGCCTTAAACAAACACTACTCTACCTAAGCTCTTTATTGATTGAGGTACTCTACTAACCAATAATTTTCATAAAAATAGCCTTTCTACTTATTTTAATTAACACCTTAGGAGACACAAAACACTTTGTTACTCCAGTATTTATCAAAACTGAAATAGGTACACCAAATAATATACTTGTAGTTTCTATTGGCACAATCTGATATTTTGCATGTCTATTTTCCAATACCACATGTATTCTCTACTAGAAAGTGGCTTGCTATATTGGCAGATAATTTTGTCAAGATGGAGGCCCTAGTGCTTTACTGTGACATTAGTTTATGTAGTGGTCACCATCGCATGAAAACCACCCTCTTGGTGGTCCCTACCTTTCAATAGGCCTTCCAGTAATTTCCCCATTCTTCTTCCCATTATTATTATTGCCTACATTTCTCTTGTCCCTTCGATCCTCATTTTGGTTCCCTTGGTTACCCCTATCACCTTTCCTATGATATTCCTGCTTATCACCTCTTTTCTTGAATGGTTGTGAGGTCTAAGACCAGTTGTACTTTTTATGATTCCTTTCTTTATATGTTGACATCAACTTGAGCCTTTGCTCTTGTTTTTTAGCCTTTTTGTATACTTGGTCCATTGTGGTCAAACAATGAATATCTAATTACCCACCAATTTGGGCATTCAAACCTATTATAAACTTTTGAATTCAAAATCATTTGTTTTCCCCATTCTTCTTCCCATTATTATTATTGCCTACATTTCTCTTGTCCCTTCGATCCTCATTTTGGTTCCCTTGGTTACCCCTATCACCTTTCCTATGCTATTCCTGCTTATCACCTCTTTTCTTAAATGATTGTGAGGTCTAAGACCAGTTGTACTTTTTATGATTCCTTTCTTTATAGGTTGACATCAACTTGAGCCTTTTCTCTTGTTTTATAGCCTTTTTGTATACTTGGTCCATTATGGTCAAACCATGAATATTTGATTTCCCACCAATTTGGACATTCAAACCCATTGTAAACTTTTGAATTCAAAATCATTCATCCTTTTGATATTATGGGACATATTTGAGAAGGCAGGTGAATTTTTCCCAATATTCATTAACAGATGATTCACCCTTCTTCAGATTTTTTAAAGGATGTATTTGAGGGTAAAAACCTCTCTAAGGCACCCAAGGATGGAGGGTTGGACTTTCAACCTATAAGTCAAGAAAAATCACGTATGGTAGTAGAAAATTCTATTGAAGTCAACATAGGCATTGATGAAAATCCTAGGATCGTCCATTTTGTAGCATCTTTGACAAAGAAAAAGTAGCTAGAGTTTTGTGTGTTCTTTACAGAGAGACAAATTAATTTTGTCTATTCTTATGCTGACATGCTTGGTTTGGATCTTGAGTTGGTGCTACATCACTTGCCATTATTCCCTGATGCTAAACTAGTAAAAAAAAAGCTAGGGAAAATGCATCCTCAAATTGCCTTACTAGTAAAGGAAGAACTAAAGAAGTTACTTGATGTTGGCTTCATTCAACCCATTGACTATGCTAAATGGATTTCCAATCTAGTGCCAGTGACAAAACCAATAGGTGGAATTCACATTTGTACTGATTTCAGGGATCTAAACAAGGCATGTCCTAAGGATGACTTCCCATTGCCAAACATTGACACCATAGTGGACTTAACAACAGGGTATGGTATGATATCCCTCATGGATGGTTTCTCAAGATACAATTAGATTAGGATAGCTCTGGAAGATCAACATAAGACAACTTTTCTATGTCCTTGGGGAACCTATCGTTGGAACATTATGTCATTTGGATTGAAAAACATTGGAGCTACATATCAGTGAGCCATGACCAGAATCTTTCATGATCTCATGCACATGCTCATGGAAGACTATGTGGATGACCTATTAGCCAAATCACTGTCAAGGGGTGACCATTTGTAAGTGTTAGACAAGATTTTCAAGCGGCTATAAGAATACAAAGTATAGTTGAACCCAAAGAAATGTGTTTTTGGGGTAACATTAGGCAAGCTCCTAGGATAAATTATCTCCCTAAGAGGTATCAAAGTCGATCTTTCCAAAGTGAAGGCTATCATAGACATGTTGCCACCAACTAGCATAAGTTAGTTATGAACACTACAAGACAGACTACAATCAATCTGAAGGTTTATTTCTCAACTGGTAGATAAGTGTAAACCATTCCAACATTTGCTAAGGAAAGGAGTGCCATTTATCTGGATTGACCTATGTCAAAGAGGCATTACATCAGATAAAAGATTATCTATTGACACCACTTGTTCTAATGCCTCATATTGATGGTAAACACCTCATACTTTACTTATCAATGACCACATCAACACTGGGGGCACTACTAATGTAGAATGATAATGTTGGAAGGGAAAGAGCAATTTATTACATCAACCACATGCTTGTGGGATATGAGCTCAATTACAATCCCATTGAACATGCATGCCTTATGGTGGTATTTACCACCCAAAATCTTAGACACTATATGTTAAATCACCAAAAAAACCTTATAGAGAAGATCGATCCCTTGAAGTATCTCCTTAGCAAAGCAACCTTGATAGGTTAGTTAGCCAAATGGGTAATAATATTAAGTAAATATGACATCCAGTATGTTGAGCGAAAGGAAATAGAAGGAAAAGTTATAGCCAACCAACTTGTAGATGGACCCACAATAGCAATCCATCCATTGGTATCATATTTCCCCAATGAGTCTATATTCACACTAGATACTTCAGTCACATGGAATTTATATTTTGATGGATCTCACACAAGTCATGGTTTAGGAGGAAGGATATTGTTTATAACACCCCAAGGGGACACTATACAAAAGTTATTTAGAATTTATTTTTCTTGCACCAACAACATAACAAAACATGAGGCACTACTCACAGGACTTCTTATGGCCATCAAAAGGAAGATCAAGAGCCTTCAGGTTTATGGTGACACATAGTAGGTTATTCGGAAATTCAACGATGACTACAACACAAAGGATGAGAAACTCACTCCTTACAAATGAATGGTTGATAGTTTTAAGCAAAACTTTATGACATCATCTTTTGGCAGGTCCCTAGAATCCAAAATAAGGCAGTTGATGCAATGGCCACAGTTGGATCTCTCATGGAAATTCCAAACAATGTTCCATCATATGAGTTCATGGTAGAACAATTATTGATCCCTGCCTTTGACATCCCCGAATCTTAGATGGTGTGAAAACTTGTTGGTCCTCATTCCCCTTGGTACAAAGATATCTATGATTACCTACATGCCCAAGTTATTCCCCTAGACCTATCGACCAATCAACACAAGACCTTCATCTGTAAGACCTCTAGATACACCATCATCGTTGACACCCTCATTAGATGCCTTGATATTGATGAAGCACAAACAACCTTATGAGAGGTACATGAGGGTATATGTGGAGCTCACTCAAGTAGTCCTACTTTAGCCAAGAAGATCATGCGATCTTGATATTATTAGCCCACAATAGAATGTGATGCATACCACTTTATCAAGAAGTATAGACAACACCAAATATATGGAGATCTAATACACATGCCAACCTAGGAACTCCAGTCGAACACATCACCATGGCCTTTTCCCAATGAGGAATTGACCTCATAGGTAAGATTCATCCCACCTCATCTAACAACCATAATTTCATCATCACAATGACCAAGTACTCCACAAAATGGATAGTGGCTATCCCTATGACATACATTAATGGCAAGAAAATATCTAAATTCATCCTTAATTACATAATTTGTTGGTATTGTGTCATATAATTCATTATTACTGATAACAGTCATCCTTTCAAGAACCGAGAGGTCCACCAATTATGTGAAAAGTTCCACATTTAGCACCACTTCGCCACTCCATATTATCCCCAAGGTAACAGCCAAACTGAGGCATCCAATAAGACCATCATTAAAATCCTGAAGAAGACTACCATTGATGTTGGTTGTAACTAACACCTCCAACTCAATCTTTCCTTATGGGCCTATCGAACTAGCATCAACACTCCCATAAGAGACACACCATATTCCCTACTCTTTGGTTCTGAAGCCATCCTTCCTATTGAGGTTGAGTTACCTTCCCTAAGGTATCCATGAAAGGGCTTATTGATGATGAAGAATATTACACATCTAGATTGCATGAGTTGGAGTTGTTAGATGAGCAAAGAAAGAATGTGTTGGTCCACCTACAAGCTTATTAGAATCATCTTCATCACAATTACAAAAATAATTTTTTAGTAAGACACTTCGACATTAGTGACTTGGTCTTAATGGAAAATCCTAAGAATCAAGCAGAGAGAGAAGCCTAGAAAATTCGAGCCTAATTGGTTGGGTCTATACATCATAATAATGGTATATGGATCTGGTGTGTATCAAATTTCTACTATTGAAGGTGAACCATTGTCAGATCCTATCAATAGCCTACACCTACGTAAATACTACACCTAGCTTTCAAAGAGCCTTGTCAAAACCTAAAAATACAAAAAAAAATGAAAAATAAAAGAAACATTAGTCACCTTATTGAAAACATGACAAATAGGCATCTTGTGTGACCATAAAAAATTTAAAAAATTGAGAAAACAATAAAGAGAAATAATTCATCCAATAGTGAAAACCACTTCAGTGGCACTTTGGATAAGCACCATGGTGAAAACTTGGCAAACATGCGCCATCTTTAGTCATTCTTCGCTCCATCATCTACCATCATTCTATCTAGTTTTTCACCCTCACTCATAATAATTTTTCCTCCATTCTTCCTCATGCTAACCATAATAAGGCTTTGTTTTCTTTCTCATAGCCTAAGAATGATTGATATTACACATGTTTTTCCACCCATATCCATTCAAAATAAGGCTTATCCAATTCCATTCCTTCTAATCAGTCTTATACCTAAAGAGAAATAATTCATCCAATAGTGAAAACCACTTCGGTGGCACTTTGGATAAGCACCATGGTGAAAACCTGGTAAACAAGCACCATGTGTAGTCATTCTTTGCTCCATCATCTACCATCATTCTATCTAGTTTTCCACCTTCACTCATAATAATTTTTCCTCCATGATTCCTCATGCTAACCATAATAAGGCTTTGTTTTCCTTCTCATAGCTTGAGAATGATTGATATTACATGTGTTTTTCCACCCATATCCATTCACAATAAGGATTATCCAATTCCATTCCTAATATCAATCTTATACCTAACTGGGGGCAATTAATTAACATATGTCTTCATGGGATCCTACTGTTGATATCAGAGGTCATAATTTCTACAAATCCAAAAAAAATCAAAACATCAAAAATCCCAAAAAATCAAAACATGTCAAAAATCCAAAAAAATCAAAATATGGCAAAAACCCAAAAATATGTTGAGTCTTGTCAAGTCTGAGTTTGTCGAACTATGTTTCCTTTGTGTGTATAATGAAGGTAAGGCCATCATTGATGAGCCCTCGATGCACTAGGTTAGTCCTTTAGGGTTTGTGGAATAAATCCAATCATCATTCATAATAAATTATCCATCGTCCTTTAGGTTAATCTTTATGCATGTTATGTAGGAAATGCCATCTTTGATGAGCCCTTGAGGCAGTAGGTTACTCCCCTAGGGTTTTTTGAGTCAATCACTGTCCATAACATAATAAATTAGACACAAATAGTCATCTAAGCCTCAATCAAATTATGAACCAACAAACCACTTGTCGAACTAGTCTTCAAACTAGACTGAGCAATTGCATAATCAATCAATCATCAAAGAAGAAATTACTAGTCAATTAATGGTCTTATACAATAGGTGCCATTGTCAAAATTAGACTCAACGTCTTATACGACTTTCCTCCTTTCTTAAAACCAAACTTGATCCTATCATTTTCCTTATAGAGGATGTGTCCTTCCTAAAGTCAGACATCACAATCATCATTTTACTTATACAAGTGGTCGCATGATCAAAAACAGACTTGGCATCTTATATGACATGCTTCCTTTTCTGAAATTAGGCATTGTCAATCAGTCAATCAACCAATAACTCAAACTCATCAATCCTATCAACAAAACAATCATTGGAAAATGATTTAAATGGCTGTTGACTTTGTTGGTCCAATTTTGTTTTATCTTTTTAATTTTATTTATCTTTGGTCATGTTACTATCCACTTCAAGGATGTCCCAATAAGAATTTAGAGGATTGATGATGTCTCATGACCCACTTTTTCTTTGATTGTTGTTTGTGGATTTTGACAAAAGACTGGAGCAACTTTGGTTCCTAGTATGAGTCATGTCATTCCTTATTTGTCAAGTGTCTATTTCTGTAAAGGGATAACATTGAACACCTTGTTCTATATCATACCATGGTGTTTATTTTATATTTTCCATTTTTTTAATACCCAATGATGATAAGCATACAATTCTAGCATCTATCAAGAAAAATATTAATCCTTTGACTAAATCCATGCTAACATTCTTCCCTCCATGCTAACATTTCTTCTATTCCCACCCTGATGGTGTCTTATAACACACAAAAATATACTGCATACATAATCATGTTAGAGCATCATAAGCATAATAGATCATCCATATTGCATCAAAAAACATAAAAAGATAGACAACATTTCATTATAAAGAATCATACATGCATTCATGTCATAATCATATAATATCATCTCGCATCTATAAACCATTAACATACATCTCATTACATAATTCTCATTAATTACATATCACATTTATATATCCAAAGAAATCATACATATCATTGCATTTTCATACACCATGCATGTCCATAATCTAGTCACATTGCATCATAATCATAAGGCATATATACATCATAAAGCATAAGGTAAATTAAATGCATTCATCCATACATCATCATATGGAAAATTATAAATAGCCATGAACCATACATTAAGCATCCATAATGCATCATCACATGTAGAATCATCTCATAAATCATATGTGCATAAGCATCATAAACATCATAATCCATCACACATACATGCATATAACATAGAAACATAAATCATATAGTCACCACAAAAATCATGCACCTCGCATATATATCTCAAAAAGTGTCACAATACAATATCTCGATGTATCTCAAAATGGAGCTCACAGGCTCAAAATAAAAATACAAGTGTCTAATACATATCATAACTAAGCTCTAGCCAAAGCTACCCATGTCTCTTTAGGGGGATGGTCTTGGAGAAGGTTGTTGATCCTTTTTGTCATGTGACGAATGTGATCCTGATGGCATGTGTCCTGACCTTGATGGTCGATCATCAGGAGATGGTCTATGCTAAGACACCCCTCCATTGCTCTGAGATCTACATGAATGTGACATGTTGTAGTTGTGCATCTGTGTGTAAGATGTTGCCCTCTTTGTTGATGGAACCTAGTGCTCATATAAGTCTTTGTAATATCTGACCTCATCTCCTTCCTGAAATAGTTGGTGGCTTAGCTCACCTATGGGCCTACTGATAGTTGCAATAAAATCAAGGAACCACTAGTCTTCCCTCTACTTTCCAATCATGACCATGTCTCTCTCTATGGTGAGCCAGTCAACCTCTACCTGTAAACTCATTCTTGGTATTTGCAGCCTAAATTTGTGCCTATAAATCTATGATCCTCCGATCCACGACCTTGTCCCCTCCACCTCCTCCATAACCCCCAAAATGGGCACATCTTGAAACCCCTTACCGAGGCCCTCTCCCATCATGATCTCTATTCAGACCACTCTCTCCTCCTCTCCCATCCTCTCCCCTCTCCCCTCCTCTCCCCCTCTCCCATCTCATACTCGACATCCTACATGGCCACCTCCTCCACTCTTTGTCCCTCCTACTCGGGCACCTCCCTAATCGACGAGAGCTATCTCACTGCTCTCTTTCCTTGGACTCTCCACTATCTAGCCCAACCTCCCCTATCTCCTCTACCACCATCCCCACCATTATCCCCTCTACCTCCATTGCCCTGATCTCCATCTCCTCTCCCCCATCCTTTGAATCGAACACATGGACCTCTACCTCTTCGCTCCACCGATGTAGGGTGATCAGGGTCTGTCAAAGCATCAAGCCTATGTGCAACTCACCATCCATCAAACTCAGGCATTGTGCTTGTATCCACAAACCCAACACCACTACCCCACTATACAAGTTGTAAGGCATCAATGTCCTACTCGACGGTAACAATGCTAATCATCTAACCCCATTGGCCAATCTCCTACAAGGATCATGCAAACTCTATTGTACCCATAAGCAACCCCTAATGCTCCCCAAACTGCCTGAGCACCTGCTCTAGAAGGTACCTAGATCAATAATATGTTGTGACTTGACTATCCAACCAATCAGATACTTGGCCTGCCGATAGTATGGTAAGTGCTCTGCATCATCCTCCCATGGATGACAATCTTAGAATGGTCTTCAGAAAAGTGAGACAAGAAAATATATAACGTGGCGCTAATATCCCACAACTCTAATATGTGTGACCACTCCTCCATAAAAGAAAATACATGACATCCCAAATCCTAACTATCTCTCCACAAGTAGGCGAAACACAATAATGTGCTCTTAAGCCCATATCATAATGAAGGTGGTCCTGTAGCTGATGGATTATGCTCCTTGATAAGCAACATCATGTAATTGATAGTACAACATAGCAAGTAGGCATGGCCCCCACATGTGTATTGTCCCTCGAGTCATCATGTCGATGAGAATATCTCCCTATCTGACAAGAAATCCGTGTCCTCGATGATTTGGAATGATGACTACCTCAAACCACTCATATCACTCTACCAAAACATCCCAATAGATCTCATACTCCTCTATACCGAGCTCGACGATGCCCTCATGCTTGAAAACTCTTTGAATGGCTCTAAATCCATTCTCAAGATCATATGACACATGTTATCCTTGGATCAATAGTCTCAGAATATGCCAAACATCCTCCAAAGTAACTATCGCCTCTCTTATAGGTAGGTGAAAGGAGTTGGTCTCTGAGTGCCATCTCTCAGCTAGTGCAATCAACAATCCTCTATTAGCCCTAATCATGGGCATGAAGGTCACATAGTACAACCCAAGGGAATGTAGTTGGTCCCTCTCATCTAGTAGCTGATCTCGCAATTTGAATGTTGAGAATCGGTTCTCTCAAGTATAAATAGGGTCACATCTCACCTGTGATCACAAGCAAGTGCATTATGTCAATTGAAAACCCTTAGAAAACATATTCAACCTTGATTGCAGAAGGAATTTTATCCAAAATTGAGACAATTTAATTAGACAAATGCATCACACTGATAAAGAAAATGTGGCTTACCAATAAAATGCGTCACACATTTTGTATATGCGACTAACAAATTCATTATGTCGCATGCCCAATCATATGCATTGCACATCATCATTTGTGGTATACAAACTATTAATTGTAAACTACATAATTACACATGTGTCACATGAACTATCAAATATGGCTCATAAGTACACTTGCGTTGTTCTCGACCATAGTTATGGTGCAGGAAGCATATGCATCACACTTTAACATTTGTGTCACACCACATTTGACATAACCTAACCTAACAGTTGTGTCATAATGTTATGTCGCATCGAGAAGATACGGTGAATCACCCCACATGTGGCGAATGAGGTGAACCACATCTGTTTGCTCAATTTTGAGCCCTAGAATCTAGTAAAAAACAATAAAATTACACAAAAAGGAAGGCATACATACTGCATCCATGAAGCCCTTTGGTTGTCTATAGGTCCTAACTCTGAATCCATAGTGCGAGGAGTGTGGTACTGGAGACCTATTGACAACATCTTTGCAATAGGTTCTCACTCAAAGCTCACTATTCACTCAAGGTAAAATACATAAATGACCAAATTTACAACCAAAATCTTATTTATACCCCCTATGGGGTAGGGTTTTTACTGCATGCACCGAAATTTTGAGTCCCAAATCCTAAAGTGACTATCTTGGAGGTCCTAAAATTGAATCCTTTCGCTATAAACACTCTATCTACTGTCAAACTTGTTGGTCGGAATAATTTTTTAAATTTTCAAAATTTGCAAAAAAAATTCTGAGGGGGCATAGGTCTATCTCGTCTACACTAGGGCATGTTTTGAGCTAAATTTCTTTAACACAACGCGATAAATTGTATTGTATCAAAGAGGGGCAAAATGTAGACATTAAAAAATTTCCTAGGCCTGTAAGCGTCATTTTCCACTTCCTCCTTACATAATGAAATAATTTTAATTATTTGATTATCCCCTAAGGTCATACTCTCCTATTAATTAAATAATTCTTAATTATTTAATTAATTCATTTTATTTTTATTTTGCCTTGATTATTTAAATAAATTATATTTATTTAATTGCGTCACTAATTAATCCATTCTTTCTATAATTAAATAAATAAATAAATTTAATTATTCACTTTCATTTTCATTCTATAATTAAGTAATTATTTTAATTATTTAATTATTCATTTGTCTTTTCTTCCACAAATTAAATAAATTCTATTCAATCTCATCTTTTCCTCTAATAAATAATTATTTACTAATTTTTCCTTTTCCTCTACTTTTAAATTAATTTAAAAGTCAACCTTCCCTTTCTTCTATAATTAAATAATTGTTTTAATTATTTAATTATTCACTTTCCCTCCTAAATTAAATAATTTTATAATTATTTAATTTACTCCAACAACCTCTTTTTTTGTGCCAAATCTTATCTCTTATCTCAATCAATTTCCACCCTTGATAAAGTGATTAACTTTTCATCTCCACCTTCCATCCTTAACTAGACCCTATTTTTGTCCTAACCCTATTTTCTTGCTTCTCCAAGCAATCTCATCCATTGATCTTCATCATTTAATTTTGGCCCTTCATTCAAATTTGGTTTTCTATAAAAGAGACCCATCCCTTTCATTTCATGGCTACAACCACAACTACTATCTTCAATATTTTTCTATTATTATCACTAGGTTTATTCTTGCATGCTACAAAATCTGAGGGAAAGCAAGCATATAAAGCAAAATGGAGAAGAGCAATGAAAGTGATTCAACAATGGCATAGGAATTATTCGTAATACTGCTTTATTTTTTATGTTTCTATTTTCATTTGTGATTCATTGTTGGAGTAGGGTCTTTAGGGTTTGAGTTTTATGTATTTGGTGGTTGATACTTGTTGTACCCCAAATTAAAAATTTTGCTACACTTAGGCATTTTGAAGAAATGAGTCCAAATATTGTTAAATTTGTCAAAAAGGTCAAAATTGGGGTTTGTATGTCTTGCATGGGGGTCAAAACCTTGAAATTTTCAAAATCTAACAATTGGGGTCGGCTCAGAGTGACCAAATCAACAATACCCAGATTTTAGTTTTTCAACCCTAATTTTTAGGAAAATTTCTATTTTTAGAAATTTTCTAAAATAAAAACTTTTTTTAGGTTTCTCAAGAAATGGATACTTGTAAAATTTTATAAAAATAGAAAATTTGGCTTCTAGGGTTGAGATTGATTTTGATTGGCTTAAAATACTTCTTCATTAGGCTGGTGCAGTCAGAATCATGAAAAGATCAGTTTTGCCCTAGTGGGTCTATTCTACTTTTTCAGAAGCTTCTTCTGGAGAATCAAGGTTATCAATGGAGGTCATGTCAGTGGCCAGGTGTCAAAATCAAATGTTCAAGCGTCAAGCAAAAGCTGTCTACAATGAATGTGCGAAAAAAACGGAGAAAGGAGAGAATATTTTGAAAAAGTTGAAAAATGCAAAATTTTGGCTAACTCTAGTGAATCCAGGCGCCTCTAGTCAAGAAGGGTGCCCATACTCCCATGCCTTAGAATTTTTTTTGTTTCTAGCAGCCGAGACAAAGAAGACACGTGAAATGAGGAAGGATTTTGAAATTTGCATAAAAGTTTCTAAGTTTGCTCAACATGGGCGCCCCTGGAGAAGAAGGGCGCCCATCTTTTTGGAAGGTTAGATGATGAAGTCAGGATTGGCTCTCCTAGGAAACATTGTTTAGATTCTCATCAGCTTTGCAGTGGATGTCTCTGTCAGCTCATCAGAGCACCCAACCTCCGACAAATCTAGATCAAACAGGGGCCATGATGAGAAGTGTTTAGAACTCTGAAGTGAAAAACGAAGAAAATATTCTAACACTGGTGACTCTGGGTGCCCCTGGAGAAGAAGGGCACCCATGTTTTTATGAGGTCAAATGAAATAATTTTCAGAAGATGTCTCCAACATGACTTCATCAGACTTGATCAAGTTGTCCAACACAATCATTAGCATATCCGTCAGAGCAAGCAGTCATCAAATGTTACAGGCTGAACAAAGGAGAAAAGTGAATGAAACGACAGAAGTCGAAAGCAATAGTGAAAAAATCGAAATAAAAACTCTCTGGAAGAGATGGGCGCCCCTAAAGGAGAAGGGCACCTAGGGTTTTGAGGCATCAGATGTCAGTTTTCAGAGATGAGGTATCCAAGAGACCCCTTCTTGAATCTTCTTACCTATCCAGTGGACCTGACAGCCAGTCAATCTGACAAGTACAACGCCAGATATCATGAATTCATCTCAAGGTTAGAAGACAAGCATAAATTCGAAGATCATGAAAATGGTTAACACTGGAGAAAGTGGGCGCCCCTGGAGGAGAGAGGCATCTGACTTTTTGAAGGGTCAAACAAAGTTTTCATCAGAAGTGTCCTCCAAACAAACTTTGTCAAATTCGATCAAGCTTCATGATGAAATATTCAGCACATTCATCGGATCAATCTGGAAGTCGGGAGTCAGAATCAAATTGAGGTTGAAAATCGAGTGAAAGTTGAAAATGCTAAGAAAATGGCTAAGTCTGGGTGAGATGAGCGCCTCTAGTCAAGTAGGGTGCCCAACCTCACTTGTCTTAGTCAAATTTTTGAAAATTTCAAAAATTGAAGATGAAGACAAAGTCTAAGTTCATTGCACAATCTTGAATTAGGGATTTGAAGAATTAGGGCAAAAGAAAGTTGTTTTCTCAAGACAAAGCTTATTTAAAGCACTTTTGTGTTTTATTTTTCATATTTTCTTGTAGGTGGTTTCAAGGAGAAACAAAGCAACAACTTCAAACCCTTATTTTCAAGATTCAAGAGCTTAAACTTGCTGGTTTTTCAATAAATTTTCAGATCAACACTCAAGAAGGCTTGTTTTTTCATGTTTTTCTTATCAGAACATCAAATCTTTGAAGAAGGAGGCCATTACTTTCAATTTTTAGCAAGTTGGTTTATACTAGTTCGATCTTCTAGATAATATTTGAATAATTTTCTCAAGGTTGCAGCAACTGCTTTTTATTTTGCATGTCGGAGAAAACTTCAAAACTTTCAACTTCTAATCTTCTGGGTCTATCCTAAATCTTCTTCTAGACAAAACCCATATCACAACTTTTTTAGTGAAACTTCAAGTGGTTGCTTTTTTAGTGAAACTTCGAGGTTTCCAAAATCTAATCAAGTGGGTTCATCCAAAATGTGTTCATGAACAATACCCAGATGCCAACTTTTTTTGCTTTTTTCAGGGAACATTAGGGTTTGCTGCTTTTTCAATCTTCACTCCAAATTTTCAAAAACAAACGATCTGGGTTGGCTTGTAACAAAATTCCAATCAAAACCCATGTCTCAAAAAAATTCCAAAAAATTCATCTATTTGATGAAGAAAACCAACAAGTTATTTTTAGGGTTTGTGCTGAGCTTGTCCGAGCATAGTCAAGTTTATAGTCAATCTTCAAGTTTTTTTAGAATGGAGTACTCTCCCATCGGATTCAGAGCCAAACAAGTGTTGTATCAAAATTATCTGAACGAATGCTGTTGGGAAGTACTTTTCAGTACCATCATGGGCATAAAATTATCTAAATGGATGATGTTGGGAAGTACTTTTTAGTACCATTAAGGAAGTCATCCTTCTACAATGGATTTTTTTAAAGCTTTAGTATATGGTAATTTGTTACTCTTCTCCTTCCCATGGAAATCCCCTTCAATTTTGAGTCCATAGCAACCTTTACAACATCCTCCTCTTCTTGCTTTTTGACTGACCCTCTTGTGGCCCCATTTATTTTCAGGTAGTGTGATTGTCGTTTAGGCTATATGGGTCTCTTTTTCCCTCTTGTAGGTGTAGGAGAAGATCCAACTTTCCTTTTATTTTCTCTTTGTGATTTTCCCAAAATAGGGGTTTCTTCCTTATCCTCTGATGTAGGTTTCTTAGTAGAGGCTGCAGGCTAAGTATCTTGGAAGCCCTGCTCCTCTAGCTTCTCTCTCGTGCTACTAGTAGGTGATATAGTAGGGGAGTCAGAGGGAATTTCACTTTCTGATACAACAAGTTCATCTACTAATTTTTGGGACAACAATTTCTTTGAGGATACTATTAATATCATTACAATTGAGGAAACTTTCCCAAGAAACATGTGGAAATTGAGTCATCAAAGTCCTTTTTATCAATAATGTGACCAAGTAGAAATGAGATAGTGCTAAATTATTCCTTTTCTTTTTATACTCAGATGTCATTATTTTCAACAAATTATATAAGAAATTTTGGATATTCACATGCCTATCATGTTAAAGATGACTCAATAGTTTAAAGCGAGTTGTATATAACAAGGATTGTCTACCATCATAGGTTAAATACTTGAATATGTAAGAATCAACTGAAGCTCAGACCTAGGGTAAATATAATCTTTTAGTACCTTGGGAAGATGAGTCCAATTTTTCTCTTGGTTGTCTAAATTCATTTTTGGCAGCAATAGCGTCTTCTCTCACTGTAAACTCTTCTCCTTCCCATGGAAATCTTGATACTTCAACAATGGTAGACTTCAAAGCATCTACTCTTAAGCCTCTCACAATTGCTTCATCATTTTGTAATGTCGCAAAAAACTGTTGTGTCATGACCTCATTGAACTTTGTGAGTTTGAAAAAATACTCCGACCAACCAACATGTTGAAAATGGGTAATACCATTCTATCTTCCAACAACTGGGTGTGTGTTGTTGGTTCCCTACGAATAATGTCACCTCTCATGATATTGTTGATGTTCTACAATTATTTAATATTGCTTTGTTTTGTTTCAATTTCCTATTTGTTACTCCAACTACACCACTTCCACTTATATCTATATATCGTGACCTCTCAATTCAGCTACCTTTAACCTTTTTTCTCTCCTCTGAGCTTGTATTGTTTGAAATTGGAGGAAAATAAAATGGAAAAATGTTTGTAGAGAGCTTGTGGTTTTGAAAATGAAGAAAATAAAGGCTACCCCTCCGCCCAACTAAAGATACTAAATTCCCTCACTTAGTGGTACGGATTTGGTAGATGGTTAAATGAAATATAGTAGAATATCAATTAAGATATGATGCATGTACGAGTTAATGTATAAATATGCAAAAATTCAATTATCATCTATGTAAATTATGATAAATTAATGTGTATACATAGAATTATTGTTGAAGTGAAACTTAACTTGTGCAAAGTGATTGATAACTGCATGTAGTGGGATGTGAAATTACTTGCAACAATTATAATAAATTTCATGTAGATGCAATTTAAAATGAATGACATTGTGTACATAATGCATGGTGAATGATGGAATGAAAAGGTTGTGGAGTATACTGAATAGGTGAGGTGAAATGAATGCATGGTATATGGTAATCAAGAAAGGTCATGTAAATTCTATGTGTGAATGGATATAAAAAGTGGCATACGATGAAATGAAACGTGTGTGGCTGCATGTGTAGAGGAATAGTATACTAAATGATATATATGTAGTGAATGCGGGTGGTAATGTGAAATTACTGTCAGACAAGTGCTACGAGTGCTTGCAATAACAAGTCCCTTCTAAAAGATTGTCACATTCAGGCACAATGCCACAGGTCCCTATTGATTCTTTGACTATTCTAGAAAATGAATGTGTAATTTGTCACATGTGCAGTGCATGCATTTGAAAGAGGTGGTAGAATTATACCTATGAAACATCAGTGGCTGAGTTGTGTAGCTCATCCATTGATTCATTTGTAGAACTTGTAGTCTATTGCCAAATTGTCAATTGTAGGTTTAAACTACTGAATTAATGAAATAAGGAAGTCATCCTTCTACAATGGATTTTTTTAAAGCTTTAGTCTATGTCCATTAACCAGTAATAAGAACCTAATATCATCAATTGTATGTAGTTGTACTGCTCCATTTGGAAAAACTTGTTTTATCTCATATGAACCAAGCCATCTAGTTTGTAATTTATCTTTGTAGTCTTTATATCTAGATTCATAAAGGAGAGCCCAATAACCTGGACTGGATTTTTTTATCTTTATGAACTTATCATGCCAATAGATTCTTTGATTCTAGACAACTTCAGTGTGGTGTATGGATTTTATTATAATTTCATCAAGTGCATTTAGGTTGTGTAATCTCTCCTGCTAAGATATGGATAAGTCCATGCCCAATGTAACTATTGTCCTTAATGTTTTGTATTCAAATTTAATAAGAAGTCATAATTTCTTCCTATACACCAATTCATATGGTGTAAATTCAGTTGTGGTATTCCAAGTTGTCCTATATGCCCAAATTGCCTCAGGAAATCTGGTTGGCCAATCCTTCCTATGAATTTGCACTATCTTTGTGAGGATGTTTTCACTTGCTTTGTTTGTGACTTCAACTTGTACATTAGATTGAGGATGGTAAGGTGTTGACTTCCTATGTTTGATTTCATACTCTTGAACCAAATTTGTGATCAGTTTTGATATAAGTTAGGCTCCTTGGTCTATGACAATCTCTCTTGGAACTCCATATCTTGTGAATATATCCTCATAGATAAAATTTTCCACATTGTCGTCTCTTGAAAATTGTAGAGCCTTAACCTCCACCCACTTTGTAAGGTAATCTATGTATACCGGTATGTACTCTTTGTTGTTTAATGTTGGTGATATGGGGTCAATAAAGTTTAATCCCCTTCTATCAAATGGTGTTATTGCTAACTATGGTTGCAATGGAATTTCATCTATTTTTATTGGTCTGAGCATTCATTGACACCTATCATAGCCCCTAGTGTACTTCACTACATCTTTATGAAGAGTTGGCCAATATTAGCTAGTATTGAGAATCTTAAGAGCCGTCCTCTTTGCTAAAAAAATTCCCCCACAGGGTTCATCATGGCATGCTCTGAGGGTATCATATACTTCATCTTATTTTCCACATCTCATTATGTAGAATAAGTATCTAACTATCCAATATTAAGGAAACTCTTAGAAAAATACGAGCTGTAGCTAAACATGTACGTATGTCTTCTAATAAAGCACGTAGAGTAGCTCATCAACTTCATGGTTGTACCTATATGGAGGCACTTTCAATACTGAATTGGATGCCTCATAGAGCATGTTATCCCATATTAAAAGTGCTTCGTTCTGCAGCCGCAAATGCATATCACAATATGAATATAGATAAGGGCTCTTTATTTGTCCTTGTGGCTGAAGTGAATGAAGGTCCTATTTTTCAAAGATTTCGACCTAGAGCTCGGGGACGCGGTTATCCAATACAGAAACCTACTTGTCATATAAGTATTACATTGGAGGATTTAGATGACTCTAACTCAATTATGGTAAAAAAATAGAAACAAAATATCCAAATAGATGGAAGCATAATCCATTTATGTCGCAAATATACTACTACTTGCAAAAAAAGTACTAAAAAATAAAATGTATGGGAAACAAAATAAATCCACTTGGTTTTAGACTTGGTTTTACTCAAAACAATTGTTCCCTTTGGTTTGAAGAAAGGGATTATTCCGAAGATCTACGAGAAGATGAGAGAATATATAATTGCATTGAAAATTATGTACAACATATCAAAGGTTCGATAAATTCTAGTTATGGAGGAATTACACGTATAGAGATTCTCAAACAGACCGACTTGATTTCGGTAAATATATATATTGCATTTGTCAACTTGTTTATAGAAAAACAGGGCCAAGAAAAAAAGGGTAAAGAAAAAAAGGGTAAAGAAAAAAAGGGTAAAGAAAAACAGAGTGAAGAAAAACAGAGTGAAGAAAAACAGAGTGAAGAAAAAGATGAAGAAGAAGAAATGAAGCAATTAAGAAAGGAAGTACAAAATATGCTTGTACAAAGTATGCTTGATTCTGTAAACAGAGAACTTGTCATTTCTATAGAAAAAGTTGAGAAACCTTATAGAGAACCCAAAATTCTTGCGGAATATATTGCTCTACAACTAAAGGAGAGAGTTGAAATAAGAAAAATAATGAAAAAAGCTATTGAGTTGGCTGAAAAGGCAGATGTAGAAGGTATTAAAATACAAATTAAAGGTCATCTTAATGGAATTGAGAGAGCTCGTAAAGAATCGGCTATGCAAGGTAGGGTGCCCCTACAGACCCTTCGAGCTAAAATTGATTATTGTTACTATGCGGTTCAAACCGTCTATGGAGTATTGGGGATCAAAATTTGGATCTTTGTTTAAGATGAGCAATATCCTTCTATAATATAAATCTTAAATTCTATAAGATCAAATTAAAAGAATTAAATATCTTGGAGCAGTGCTATGCTTAGTGCGCGACTCGTTGAGATCAAGCTTTTGCCTTCTTTTCTAAAATGATAGGTAGAATAAGTATCTAACTATCCAAGATTAAGGAAACTCTTATGAACCAATTTCCTTTTTTTCTCTTGGTGAGAAATGGGGCGGTGTTTGTCTTGATACAAGATAGTCGACAATATCTGCATACCAAGGTGTATCCAGAGATAGAGAAAATAAATACTCATCTGGGAAAAAATCATCAACAAAATCTGCTTTTGATTTGGTTGGTAGTCTAGATAAAAAATATACAACTACATTTTCTTTACCTAGCTTATCTATAATGGTAATGTCAAATTCTTGAAGTAATAGTAACCATCTAACAAGCCTACCACCAACCACTAGTTTTTTCATTAGATAGCTTATTATTGTGTGGTCAGTATTTATGAACACTAGATATCCTGTGATATAATGACTGAATTTTTTTATTGCATACACTACTACCAACATCTCCTTCTTTGTCACAATATAATTGAGTTATGACCTTTGTAAAAAATTTCTAATGTAATATATGGCCCATACTATTTGTTTCCTTCATTTTGTCGAAGCACAACTCCTATAGTGAAATCAAAAGCATCTATATGGATATGGAACGGTAAGGTCCAATTTGGCCCTCTCAAGGTAGGGGTTTTGGTCAATGCTTCCTTGAGTGATTCAAAGAACTATTGACAAACAATTGTCCACTTGAATTTTATATTTTTGGACAATAAAACAAATAGTGGAGTTGCAAGTTTGCTAAAGTATTGAATGAATCTCCTATAATACCTAGTGTTTCCTAGGAAAATTATAACGTCTTTTTATCTTTGAGGTACAGGGAGTGTTGAGATCACTTCAATTTTGTTGGGGCCCAATTGAATTCATTCATTTGACACAAAATGTCCTAATATAATCCCTTCTATCATCATGATGAAATACTTTTCATGACTCAAGGATAAGTTATGTTCTCAACACATTTTTAGCAACTTCTCTAAATTGCCAAGTGTTTCATCATATGTATTCCCATAAGTTGTGAAATCATCCATGTAAATATCCATGGAATCATGTGAAAAGTTTGAGAATATACTTAGTATAGCCCTTTGGAAGATGGTTGGTGTATTACACAACCCAAATGACATGACAAAATAAGAATATGTGCCCTAAGGGCATGTGAAAGTTGTCTTGTCCTGGTCTTTTAGGGCAATCTTAATTTGGTTGTAGCCACTAAATCCATCTAGAAAGGAAAAGTACTTTGTGCCTGCTAATGAATCAAGTACTTGGTCAATGAAGGGGAGTGGAAAGTGGTTGTAAAATTCATTTCTCGATAGTCTACACACTCTCCACTTTCCTCCTTTCTTTGGGACAATTACTAGAGGTGACACTCATTGACCATTAGAGATAGGATAGATAAAACTTGTGTCAACCAATTTTTGTAATTATGATTTAACTATGTCTCTGTCTGTAGGGTTTATTATCCCTTGGGGTTTCCTTATGGGTTTTAAACCATTATTGATATAAATCTCATGCATACAAAAGTTAGGGTCTATCCCCTTTATGATAATCCCATGCAAAGGCTATTGTGTGTGTTTGCAACACATTCATCAATGAGGTTTGTTGTACAAAAGTCAATTGACTATTAATATTCAATGATTTAACCAATATTATATCTAAGTTCTTGGATGCTTTTTGAATTGATGAGATGTCGAGTGTTGCTATGTTTGAGACACATTGGTATGGTAACAAGGTGTGGAATATTTGGAAAATTGACTCAGATGAGCTGACAAGAATCACATTTTTTAGAGGATCCTGTAGGCATGTTAGACAGTCCTAATGTTGCGGGTTCGTACCATAGTTATTTTGCATGATGTTTACTATCAAGGCATCTTCATATTGGTTTTCTAAGAAAGGATTGTGTTCAATAGTAATTAGGGTTTATAAAGACTATTGATCCTCCTCTTCTAGGGTAGGCCAAATGGTTTGTTCTAGGTTTGCATATGGTTGGGTTGGTGGATAAAGGAACAATTTGTTAGCCACATTTCCATTAGAGATAATTATATTTCCAAACCTACAACCTATAAAGGCATTTGTTGTTGCCAACCAAGGTCTTCCTAAAATGAGAGGGTAGCTTGTAAGATTAGATTTAGGCTGCAATACCATAAAGTTGGTAGGGTACTCCCATGAATCCAGTGTTATTACCAAGTCTTCAATGATACCATCAAGTTTTAGCTATGGGACTATTTGCCAGTTCTAGAATAATAGGTGTAGGTCTAAGTTCTATGAGCTGTAACAACTTTATGGTCTCTTTGGTAATTACATTAATAACTTCTCCCAAGTAAATTAAGGTGTTATTAGAGAGAGTTACATTTATGTTTACATCCACTACAAGACTCCCAGGTTTTGCATACTTGGGGACAATTATGTTTCCCAACATAATGTTTGCAAGTTATCCTAGGACATGTACAGTCTGAGGGTCTTTTTGCTTCCTGCCTAGCTTTTTTAGGGCATAGTTCTCTCACTATTTTAGTATAAATAGTAACCTCCTTAATGGATTGGATAAGAGGTATCTTGATGCAAACATCCTTAAGTTATCCCAATAGGTTAGTTTCAACTTGTGTTTGATGCTTGTGAAATGCTAACATTTTAGGGAATGGGGGTTCTAGACTTTGATTGGTTTGGTTAACCTAATTTGACTCGGGATATTTAGGTTCATTGTCCAAGGTCTCTATTGGGGGTTCCTCATCAACCAATTCAATGATTTGAGGGGATGAAGACCTAGCCAACATTTTCCCTGATCTAAGATGGACATCACTCACCTCCACCCCATAAGTAGGGTACTAAACAACTTTATTAGCATAAGCCTATTGAACATGCTTGTTATCGAGGTTAGGTGTAGGTTGGGCTAGAAGTTGAGGTACTCTAGATGACTATGGTGTTGGATTTGTTGAATTTGGAATAATGGCTTGTTGTTGTGGGTGCTGATAATTCATGTTTTTATTTTGCCATTGCCTCTTTGCCATTGGTTTTGTTGGGGTGGGCAATGAGAATTATAGTTAGATCCTTGAAATTTTTGTGATGGCCACATGTTTTTCTACTGTTGGTTCCAACTAGGTTGAGGCATTAACCATTGCTGGAAATTTGCATATTAACCCAAGACCGAGGGTTCCAAATAGGAAGATTTGCCTTGTTACTAGGAAATGACATGTAATTCAATGGATCTTGAGGCTTACCTTTTCTTGGATGTGATGGTTTCATTTGAGATATGTAGAATACTCATCCATCTCCACCTTTAAATATATGAAAGTATGATGTTCCTTGCTTATCTTCAGAGATACTTACCACCTTCTTGCATTTGCAATTATTCCTCTGGTGATCCCACAATAGTGGTTTACAATTTTTGGCCAAATTAGACACTAAAATAATTTTTTCTAACTAAATCTTCACTTTCATGCACCTATAGCGGCTAAACCGTGAGGAATTTGAAGATGATGCAAAGTAGTGATTTGTGAAATTTTGTCTGTAGATTCTTAATATATTTTTTTCAAAAATTTTGGAATTAGATTGCACTTATTTTTCCATCTCCTTCGAAAACTAGTTTTTTTCAGCAAATAATATTTTTAAGGAGTGACGCTCATCGTATACAACATAATTTGTTTTCCATGATGCATAAAATTATAATTCTTTCGAATTTAGATTTGTAACTCTAATATCTAGTTCTTGTAATTAGTCTCATAGTTTTGTATTGAATATTTTTTTCTTAATCAAGTTTTGAATTCAAACCAATTACAATTTAGACATAGGTGGACCGTATAAAACATAATTTTTTTTGTGTGTATCTAAATTCAATTTTTTTGTTGTTGGATCAAGGACTTCAATATCTGGTGCACTCATATTTTTTGATAATTTTCTATTTTTCTACATGTGTAGAATAGAGAGCTCGATTTTCAGTGAAAAACCTATGTTTAATAAAATTAAAAAATAAATACATAATAAAACCAAAATATATTAAAATTATATTTGTTGGATAGATCGTTTCGAGGACTGCCATCATCCAGTTGGGTTTGTGAATTCCCCTCCATTTTCATCCTCAACCCGAGCTTCGAAGCCCAAACTTATGGACTTTTTTGGTGCTAGAGGGGGAGAAAGAGGGAATAGGAGGGTTTGAGTGAACCCCCCTTTCAAAACATGTTTTTTTCTTTTTTGGCGAGAATGGTGGGACCTTGTATTTAACTGGTTCACTCGAACCAAGGTTCATTCAAACCCTTTTTTTGTTCGCTCGAACCTATGAGTTCATTTGAACCCCCAAAACCAATTTTTTTTGCATGGGGTCATTTTTTGCAAGTTTTTCTTTCTCACTCAAATTGTAAACCACTTTTGTGGGTTTACTCCCTTCTTTGTCTACAATGTGGGCAATATTATGTAAGATTTTCTTCTACCTCTTCTTTCTTATTTTTCATATGGAGGGTGTCTAAATATGTAGCAATATGGATGATAATATCCTCCTTCATGTTTGAGAGAAGATTATTCAATTCAACTCTAGAGACTCCATTGGATGGTTTTCTAAAAGAAGATGTCCTATCCCCTCCAATATTCTTAGTGAAAGACCTTGAGTTGTTCCTGCATGATTTGAAAATTTCCTCAAATGATGACTAAGAAATATCTCCATCCCCTATGAGGTTAAGTGCATCCATGCAATCCTCATTAATCCCCCTCAAGAATATCAATTTTAAAGACTCATTAGAGAGTTTGTTTTGGTGGGATTCTTAAGTCAAAATTGAATCCTTTCCATATAGTCTTCCAAAGATTCATCTTCCTTTTGTGACATCCTAAAGATGTCATCCCTCTTTCTGTCTATGCCTCTATAATAATCTTGGTACTTTTCTATGAACTTTATCTTCATGGAATTCCAATTTAGAACATCTCTTCCTAAACCCATGAACCATCTCAAAGAAACATCCTTCAATGTTGCTAGAAAAAATTTGAGCCTATGTGCATCTATAGTATAATCATAACTTCTACAAAACACATCAAACTCAAAAAAAAAAGGTATTTGGATCCTCCATGACCAACCCATTGAAGATAGGTAATATTGAAGACAATATTTTCTTCAAGACAGTTGCTCTCTCCTAGTTGGTACCGAGGAACTCAAAAGTCACATACTCTGGTGGGTCTTCCACCACAAAATTAACCATGGTGGTAATTTATGTGTGGGAAGTCTCCTCTATGTCTAATGTGTATATTGGTGTTAGGGACAATTTTTCTTCAAGCATAACCTCGCTCTACTCACTTTGATCACCATTATCCTCTAAAGATTTGTGTGTTGAGGGGAGAAATCTTCCCTGAGTATTTCACTGCCTCCATATTAAATAGTTGGAACTCTTTGGATCATATGCTCCTAAAAATTTTTAGTAAAACATTTTTTGTGTTGATGGATTAAAACCTAATTATCCTAATGCTAAAATCAAAACATTTAAACTAGGAAAGCTTGAAATTACATAAGAGAATCCTGAATGTAGCAACATCCCTGAAAACAATGCCAAAAATGTAAGGCCTTTCTAATGCTCAAACAACTTGGAGTTAGAAACAAAATTTAGAGGAGGAGTTCTTAGTAGAACAACTCACTAAACCCTCATAAAGACATCATTTAATTATCAACCAAGGTTTCATAAGATTTTGATGATGTTGGCACAATATGTGCATTCCCGGACTCTACACGACCTATATTAGTGACTATAGATAGTTTCCACATGTATAAGAAAACAATAAAGGTTGGAAAAGTATTTATAAAGTGTTAACTTGCAAAATAGGGTAAATAACTTAATCTTCTACTGATGCTATGGGTACCTTTAGCTTGACACTATAACTGTTAACTGTTAAACCTAAATTTTTTAATTCACTAACTCTACTGACTCTTACTTCTAACTACTTGACCTCTCTGGAAAATAAATCAAAGACACACTACATAGCATAACTCATGATACAAGATATCATTCATGTGCATGTAATTGAGAATATACTTGAAATGAATGCAACAATGCAATCTTCTAATCTAATAACATAAATGAAGGTGTGTGAATAGTACCTTGAGGGGCCCTTGATCGAGTTGTTGTACCCATAGGAGGAATCAAATATGTACTGCTTGAATAAACTAATAATAACAATAGACTTGAATATATTTATTGCATTTAACTTAACTCTCACAAAATGACATGCGTACATATCCATTATAACTGAATAACATAAAACTAACAATGAAGTATTTTTTGTGAAACAAAACTAGAACTGTCAAAACATATATCACTAACTAGATCTACTTTCCAACCACTGATCCAAATATATAGGCTTGGGAGGAGTTTTATTTTCTTAAGGAATAAAAATATAAAACTAAATGCAGATGTCCACTCTCCTTCAAAATAGGGAGAGGGCTAGTCTTTGCAACTAAAACCATAAATGAAAAAGATAGAAGAAGATAAATAGAATTGAAACTCTACCCTAATGATTTGACATAGATGTTATTTGTAAAAACTATCATGTTAGCTTACTTATCAATACAAAATTCTTCCTTCTATCATCTTATTGGATGATCTAATGACTCATGGTTGACCACTTTAATGATCACTTCCATCATTTCCTATAACTATCACATTCTCAATGTTCTGGACTCTCCCCTGTAATTTGCCTGAAATCCTTTGGTTGTGGGTTGAGCTCTTTATTTGCTACAGGTTATAATTCTTTTAGATGCAAGAGATTAGCTTTATCTAAAGTATACACACTATTAACAATCATGCTGGGATAATGTGTCTCAACCTTGCAATTAACTAAGGTATTGTTGATACATCGACGACAGGGGGGCATGAGGGGTCTTTAGGTCTTAGATCTAACGATCGATATTTTATTATCTCGACTTTCCCTAGAAGGAAACCCTATTTTATGAGGGCATTGCATTACGACTGTGTATTTTGATGTATTCCGAGAGTCTAATAGCGGTCGTGTTGCGTTTGGATCTCTAGTTGGTGATACTGTTGTGAGAAGCTTTCTTTGTAAGTATATTGTAAGCTTCATGATTTTTGAATAATATATTGGGTGGCTTTTGGAGTCTGGGGTTTTCTCTTGAAAGGGTTTTCCCCACATAAATCACTGACTCGTGGTATGCATGATATTTATGGTTTTTTTTATTTAAGTTTTTGTAACAATTAAAGATTTGTACAAGTATTGCATTATTCTCCTCTCAAGATTAGTGTATGAAGTTGTTTCACTACCTTAGCTTCCTTACAAACCATGAATTAAACAAAAAATCATATTGAATTTCATACACATTCACAAATTTATCCATGTAAACATCATCAGATCATATTTATATTTTCACATATCAAAGTTTGGTTTAGGTTGCATAAAAGATATATGTTTTAGGAATATTTGTGAAATAAGAAGCTTGAAATGTTTAAAAGATATGAACTAAATGGAAGAAAAATAGCTATTAACTAGGCCCATCACTTATGCTTCACTTATTGTTTTCAGACTACTTTATGTCAGAGGGCCATCCCTGATGTGATTTTGTTGTAGATTTTGTGGGTGTTTCTATAATTTATCCATGGATTCATCATTGTGGAAGCATGACTATGATGTTAAGGCCATTTTAGACAAATTTCAAGTCGAGATTTGAAGTGCACATGTATGCACATGATTTATAATGGTTTTTTTAGGGTTTTTTACCTAGTCTCATGCCCTCTATCTCTCCTATGACATAAAATTTATATAAGGCACTTTTGTGCTCATTGTAAGCGTTCTTCCCTAGTTTTCCTCTAGCAGACTTATCCAACCTTTTCATTATGCAATTGTAAAATTAGCTTTTATGCCTCTATGTTAATAGAACCAATATTTTTACCTCCTCTCAATGCTTGTATTCTATGTAATGTTTGATACCTATATACATGTGTTACCTTAATTTCGGTCCTTGCTCTCAAAATTGACATCCACATTCAAATTTTTGGTTGTCTTAAGTTGGGTGGTATTTTATGAAGTGTTTCTAACTTGGGCGATGATTTCACCAGTTCATCTAACTTACCCTTTTATTGCCTTTTGTTAATTTGTTCTTTATCTTCTCATGGGTGGTGTATCCTATTATTGGTGTAACTTCCCAAAAACTCTAAGTCTTTAGTTTGGAAGGTTGGTAGTTCGTACTCGTGATTTGTGAACTAATCTAAAAGACCGCCATCGATAAAGCTTCAAGGTTTTTTAAGCTTGAGTAGGAGCCTAAGTGGTTTCTAAAACCATCAACAATGTTTTGTGAACTTCCCATTTTACTGTCCAAGAGCATTTTTCAAAGGAAGCTAAAGAAATGACAATACAATTATTATGTTATGATGCCTTTAAATTTCAAAAATTGAACCCATTGATTCAAAAATAAATAATAGATGCCATCCAAATACAATAAATGAAATAAAATTTGAATTTCTTAGAAAAGAATGCAAACACTAGAGTTACAAAACAGTATAATTTTATTATATATATTTATATTTTGATGAAATTACAAGATTTGTTGTTTGATTACAAAATAGGGGCATCAAAAAGATATTTTCTTCAGGCACATAGAAAAAACATGAGCATACAAATTCCTTCAACCACAACTTGAAGGCGCTTTATCTGGATAGGTTACTATAGGTTCTTTTGGGATTGCAAAAATTGGGAAAACAACCCCAAGTCATTCCTCACTAGTCCCACATGAAGAAGGGTTATGTCTTCTTTAGTGGCTTCATTCTAGGCTGCAGTTGTAATGTAAATGATGTCAACAACTACTTCACTTCGTGGGTAGTTTCTTAGCTCGATGATGGCCATATTAACTCTGTGATGGCACTCAGGTTGAACCAAGTGCTCCACTACTCTCATTCCCTAATCACAACGTCCAAAGGTGCGAATGAAAATATACAAAAAATGGTCCAGGGTGTAGCATTGCATACATGCACTTGATTCAGGAATGCTTCTCCCAGTATAATGTTTAATACCTCATCTTCTATCTCACTCTAGACAACAAAGACTTCTCTCAACTAGTCAGACAACCACCTAAAGAGAGGACTGCACTTGATCTCCTCAATGACGATGGAGTCATTCATGGATACTCTGTCACTTTGAGCACTCACCATGTTGGATACTTCAAGATGGTGAAGTTTAGTAGTGATTGTTAAATTTATAGAAGGTTGGTGAGACATTTGGGTTGAAGATTGATCAGATGATAGGATGGAAATATGGTCAAAATTAATTGTTGATGTGACCAAGATTTAATTAGTATTCTTAATTGATCTTCCAACTGAAAAATTTGCACATGCGACTCCATTGCACCTTTTTGATAACTATTTAATGCTTGGTTTGTGAAGCATGCTAATCACACAAGAATTGATGGCCATGGGGCAAGAATTAAAGCAGGAAATTTCTAGTTACCGCCTAAATTCATATCATTGGCGATGTAATTATTCTAGCCATTAATCATTTCCCATCTATCAATTTTTAAGGTGGATAGTTAAACAATAAGAAAGCATTTCTATGTTTAACAACTAATTAGTAACCATCAAAAAGGGAGAAAGACCCCTATAATTGGGAAGAAAATGATCAAGTTTGAGTTCGATTCCTAAAGAGTGTACTGTGTTGTGATCAAGGGAGGAACATTTATTCCATTTGAATTTAATTCATGTTGTAATAACTCATAATACATGTGTTTCAAGTCTTTAAAGTAATGATGATTGCATTGATCTATGTGTCATGTACGTAATTAGAGTGTATTTTCTATGAAAATATTATCTATTGCATTTATTTCATTTATTGCAATTGTCAATCTATTTTATTTTTATTACATTGGTCATTCATCATTCTAGTCTGTGTGCTAGTTGATTAATGACTCTGCTAAGGTATACTTTGCATTAGTGTCATTATTATGAGATGATGTTGGTCACCTTTATTGCTTTCTGGTTAAAAGCACATTGATTATTAATTAAATCATATGAGGGATTTGTACCTTTTAAGTTCAAAGGAAAGTCATAAATGCAATTGTGAAATTTTTAGAGCTGTTAGCGGTTTGGCTCTAGTGTATACAAGCTATAGAGTTAATAATTTTGGATATATTTTTAAAAGGCCAATCCATTTGCTAACAGATTTTTGGAAACTCCACTGGGAAAGATTGCAATTTTTGATAAGATGTCATCATGTCATGCAACAAGATGGTACTTACCCATAATAGTGTATTTCCTATAATTCAACCCGACTTATCTTAGATGTAGGTAGAGCAGGAGGTACAAGAGGAGTGTGGCGGATTACATGCGAGCCAATTTTGTCTTGGAAGAAGAAGAAGAGCGGGCTCAATGTCCACCCATACTTGTGATTAAACACCCCCCAAGGTTGGTCTTTGAATATTATGATGACCCACCCCCATGCCGATTAGTTTCCTAATCAACATGTGAATCAACACCCTATCCAAACACAAAATCCCCCTCTAGCTCAACCGCCACCTAGGTAGTAGCCTAGGGGTACCCACCCCCTTTCTACTCCGTTAGGATTTGGTGACTCTAAATATCCATGGCTTCAATTCCTTGGGGTAATTGTATGGGACCTTTTTCCCTATCACAATGCAATGACTTTCCATGTGGATCTAGAAAAAGATTCCCCAAATTCTCTAGTAAAGGCACACAAGATCCAAAGGAACATGTCTTAGCTATGACTATAGGAAGTAGAATTCTGAGAGTTCAAGAACAAGATGTTTTCATAAGGCTGTTTGTTGATATTTTAGTTGAGAAATCAGCCAAGTGGTTTAGAGGATTGGAGAAGGGTTGAATAACTGGTTGGAATATCCTTCATAAAAAAATTCTCTAACGCTTCAAAGGTCTTGTTGATGTTACTTCCTTATTACGTTAGTTATTTTAGATTATAAAAAAAGAAAAGAGCCTATGAGAGATTTTGTTTATTGTTTCAATCAATCTCTTTGATTGATTCCTACACTAGAACAACCAAGCAAAATAGTTCAATTCCATGTATTTACTTCTACCCTTGACCTTGATCTCTAGCTCATTTTAAAAAGAGAAAATCTTTGGGATTGAACAGGTTCAGATTGAAGCAATGAACATTGAAAATTAATTAATTGTGGTGGGATAATAGAAGCTTGATGATGCTTCCAATCTTGTTATCAATCACCCATCACCTATCTATAGTTTCTCTAGATTCCTAGTAGTTACAAACCACCCTTGTCCTACTACTGAGAAAATAAAATTGACAATATTGAATGACATGTAACCCATACATGAAAATAAAAAGGATGTAAGGAAGGAAAACCAGTGTTGGTATGCCCAGGCATACAATTTAAATACTTCAATTGAAAAAAAAGATGATCTTAGTTCATCAAGTGATGATGGGGAACTTTCACCACAAGGAGGGTATGCTCCCACATTTAAATTTATGTCTCCTTCCTCCTCCGAGGATAATTCATTTTCTTGTAGCTCTTCCAAAGAAGATCAAATGTCAGACTCTCTTTTCATTCCAAAATATGAGGCCTTTACTTTTGAAAATATAGCTGATAAAACTACATGTGTAATTGAAAAGGATAATGAAGATCCTTCAAGTGAAAACACCCAGGATGGGGTAAAGTGGTTGATCAATTCAAATCCCCTGTTCATTTTTGATGAATTTCAAATTCATGATAATCTTATGTTTGGAGATCCTGATTTTGGTTTGCGAGGATTGTCAGCAAAGGAGGCTGTTTGTTTTTCGGTCGATAGTAAAGGGGAAGTTTATGTAGTGATGATAGATCAAAACACAATAGAGTCACAAGGCAGTCATGATGATAAGGTAGCTTCTTGCAGAATAGAAAGTTACGTTGCAAAGGGTGTAAAATATTCAAATTTGTCATGAGGGTGGGAAAGTACTCCAATGATGAAGTCTCAAGGAGTCAATTTTTTTTCGGACTTTTTAATGCGGGGCTATTTATAATAGGAGGGGTTTATGATGAAAAAATGCTATTTGGGAACATTGGAATTGGTTGATTTTTCTGCTACAAAACCCATGTTTGGGTAATTATGATCTCTACCTTACTTCAAAATCTACATGCAATAACGCGCCTTTCTAGGTCTAGTTCATTCTTCTTGCAACCTAGCAATGGTTTCATGTGAGTGATTTCTATCTCTCTTTTCTTAGTAGGTTTCATCTTACCTTGTAAATAGTTGTTTATTGGTGTGTCATTTTTCTTGTGCTTGTGTGGGTTTTGGGTTTTAGTTTTTGTTCCCCTTCTTTGCTCGATTATGTGCCTAATGGATATAGGACTGGTCATAATACCTCTAGGTCCCTTGCTATGCCCTTTTTATTCCTTGTCCCTAGTAAGAGCCAATGTTACCTTAATTTTGGTCCTCACTCTCAAAATTGACATCCCCATTCAAATTTTTGGTTGGCTTAAGTCGGGTGGTGTTTTATGAAGTGTTGCTAACTTGGGCGGTGATTTCACCAGTTCATATAACTTCCCCTTTTATCACCTTTTATTACTTTGTTCTTTATTTTCTCATGGGTGGTGTATCTTGGGATTGGTGTAACTTCCTGAAAACTCTAAGTCTTTAGTTTGGAAGGTTGGAAGTTCGTACTTATGGTGTGTGAACTAGCCAAAAATATCACCAACAACAAAGATTTGAGGTTTTCAAGCTTGAGCGGGAGTCTAAGTAGTTTCTAAAACCATCAGTGGTGTTTTGTTTAGTTTCATTGACTTCCCATTTTACCACCCAAGAGCATTTTCCAAAGGAAGCTAAAGAAATGATAGTGTAATTGTAAGATGGGGCTAGATTATTCCTAGCCTAGAATGAGTGACAACTAGCACTTCTAAGCTATGAAACCACACCTAAACAAGAGAATAAAATGAAAGCATAAGTAAAATGAAAACATCAAATAATAATACTCCCCATGCTTGATCTTGAATCACTTCTCTTGCTCTCCTATTTCTCCTTATGAAAATTTTCTCTCAGATTTGTTGTTGAAGTCATGAAAATACCCACAAATTGTAAATAGAAGGTTGGAGAATATTCATTGTTAAGTTGAAAATGTGAGAGGAAGGTTGATTTTATAGAAAAACATTCAAATGGATGACCAAGATTGATTATCTAGAAGGGTTCCAAGATTGACAAATGAGAATGAATGAGACAAATTTTACGAAATGAAGGGTCAAGATTGATATTCTAAAAATATGCCAAGATCAACGGTCGAGAATTGATGCACCAAAAAGAGGTGGGAAATGAAGGCTATGACACTGACGACTATGACGTCCGACGACTATGACAGACCATGCAGGCTTATGACATAGACAACTATGACATGAATAAAGGCCATGAACAGGGCATCTTTGACCAAAAGAGGTACATAAATAATTTATTTTAAATAATTTATTAAAAAATGGAGGAAATTGACAAGTGGAAAATAAATAATTTTTTGAATTATTTATTTCGAGAAAATAAAAAAGGAGCATTTAATTAAATTAATCAATTTAATTAAATGGGGAGATGGAAATGGAATATCAAATAATTAAGTGAGATTAATTATTTAATAGGGAAAAATGGCAAGGGATAGTTAAAAGATTTTGATAATTATTTAACTATATAAGAATTAAAAGACCATGAATAGATAAATAATTAATAATGATTATTTAACTATAGATGAGAGGTGATAAGGAAATAATTAAATAAATAATAGTTTATTTAATTATTGAAGAAGAGAGGGAATTAGCGACATAATTAAATAATTTTAATTGATCAGGATAGAATAGAGATTAGAAGGTGAACTAATGGAGGAATATGATTAAGCATAATTGAATAATTGTCATTCAATTATTAGAGGATGACGACCAAGAAAAAAATGATGCTCACAAACTTAGGACAATTTTTAGTGTCTACATTTTGCCCCTCTTTGACGTAATGTGATTTTAGTGTTGTGTCAAAGAATGAAAATGAAAACCAGGTTCAAATCATGCCCTAGTGGCGACAAGGTATAGGTATGCCCCCTTGGGAAAATTTGACAAATTTTCAAAAATTTGGAAAATTATCTCGATAAGACAAAGAGATGGCCAAGAATGCGATGGTGAAGATAGAATCGATAGTCAAAGGTGATGGAAGGGTCAAAATCAAGATCAAAGGCTTCAAAATGTGTGACCAGTAAACAAGGTAGGTCAGAAAAACCCTAATTGTGAACCTATAAATGGAAATTGAAGTTGGAAAAAGGGTCACTTTCACATTCCAAATATAGAAATTATGAGATCTCAGAGTGATTAGTTAGTGAGGATGTCACCTATTCCAGAGATCACCCACCATGCATACAGAGTCCACAACTACCGCCATCCTAAGGGAGTGCCCCTCGGGTACATACTAATTTCTCATTTTTGTTGCTTTTAGCTTAGGAAATGATTTTGTAGCCAATTGCGTCGTAAAATTTTGTGACGCATTTGAATTCGTGTTTGACGCATTCGATAAGTGGTTCATTGCAATCATCTTGGTGTGACACAAGTGCATTTGGTTAGGGGGGGAAGCATTTGCAGTGCAACACATGAATTGGTGTGACACAACTGACTTTTCGAGATGCATGTGTTGTTGAGAAGCAAACAAATGGTTGGGTGCGACACATGTGTTGTACAAAGCAACACATGCATCAGGAAAGTGACACAGTTGCAATTGCAGGTCGGTTATAAATTAGTGTGACACATTTGTGAAAATTGCGATGTAATTGACTGGCAAAAAAATTTCCCCAGAATATGAAAATTTGACTTGGTCAAACTAGGCTTGGTTGATCAATTGAAGGTCTAGGATTGACATTATTGGTCTCATGGTGTGTTCAGGAGTGGCTACCATCAATTTACACTCGTGAGTCAAGGCCACATGTGTTATGACTACGAGACCAGTTAGGGGAGGAGGAGCGACAAGTGTTGTTGGATCTAGGCCTATTCTATGTGACTTATATGCCTGTGATCAGGGAAAACAGAGGGATGCTGATTTCATTAGTAGAGTGGTGGTTCTCAAAGATGAGAAACTTCCATTTACCTATAGGGGAGGTGATAGTCACTTTGGAGGATGCGTATCATATTTTGAGGCTACCCATTCGGGGTGAGTGAGTATGATATGATCAAACGTGGGGGCTACTGGCACTATATGACTATTATGAGACTGATGATGATGCCAAGCTCAAGATCTAGGGATATGAGATCTGATGGGAGATGCTAGCAGAGACCTATGACTAATTCAACTATGCTCTATGTGCCTTGATAGTAGGGGTTCTAATTCCTGATTACAGGTGCATGGATTCCCAATGGGATGGGGGGAGGTGCTTGGATCGATGGTTGTTTCACAAAATAGTTATGCATGGGGTCCATGTTTGTTGGCCATGTTATATTTTTAGTTACATGATATTGGTTATAAAGGGGGATAGAGTTTGAGTTGCAATGTGACCTTGTTGATAGTCTGGGCATGGGAGCACATATCAGTGTTTCGACCATTAGTGGTTCGACAGGAAATGGGGAGTGCACCATACACTTATCTTTATTAGGGAGCACTGACTCAGACACATGTTAGAGATGTGGGTTACTAGAAAAATGGTCTAGACACACTGGTGAGATTTATATAGAGATCATACATGACCTACTAGTTATGGATAGATGAGGATGATCACTTGTCGTGGTGTCGACAACCCAAGTTTTTAATTGGGTGGATAGTTCAGAGTCAACATATTATTGAGATGTACTTGCTAGAGAGGGTCAAATGAAAATTTGGTGAGAGACATGGGGTCCTAGTCTGTACAACAGAGTATGGTTGATCATCACGGGAGGTGCATCCCTTGGGTCCACAGATTGTGATCATGACAGTGGAGCAGGAGATAGATTCCATGCAAGTACTAGATTGGGAGTGACAAGGTGGTGAGGCAGACACAGGGATGACACCAAAGTATGATGCTTGGTGGTTAGTGCACATACCTATTCCACTCATGGATCCGCAACAAGGATAGCTTTAAGAACCCCCCCCCTCAACGAAGGTGTAAAATCCTGGAAAATCTTTTCTTTTATTTGAAAAAATTAGTAATTTTCCTTGGTGAATCTAATGCACATTATTAAAAAAATTATAAAATCCTGGCGAATCTTAATGAATAATTGGTAAAAGAAAATAATCACAATGGCGAATCCTAGTGAATAATCACTAAAATGATTAATTATAATGGCGAATCTCTCCTTTAAAAATTTGCATAGTTGGTCGACGCAGTTCCCCCATTTTATTTTATTTTCTTTAATATTGAAGTAGGGGCTCGAGGGAGGCAACCACCGGCGAGGTCAATGATTAGTGCCCCTTGTGGGGGTCAAGGGGGAAAATCCCCCTTGTGGGGGTCGAGGGGGAAATGCCCCCTCGTGGGATCTAGGGACAACGAACTCGACGCGCTCCTGTCGTGATACAGGCGGGGTCGAGGGCCAAAGCGCCTCACCACCAAGCATAAATTCACTATTGTAAATACACTGGAGCACACATAGATGAATTTTTTTTTAAAAATATCACTTGAAAAGTTTACCATCGATTAGCTTTTAAATTAGACGGCTGCAAGTTCATTCCATGAGTGAATATCGACGTGAGTGAACATCGTCAGTGGGACACTTAGGGATGTCCCGTTGATACAACGATGATGATGTATGTCATGAAATATTGGCAACAGTGAATGATGGAGATCAAACAAAGCTTTGATCAGGTGTCTTTCCAGAAGTTTGGCACAAATATTGTAGATTCCCTTCATGATTCTTTAGAATTACACAAGTGGTGTACCTGTGCCTTGGTGGACCCCAGGTGGAATATGGAAGCCTTATTGGCGTGAGTGAACATCATCGATGGGACACTTAGGGATGTCCCACTAATACAATGATGATAATTTATGTCATGAACTATTGGCAACAATGAATGATGGAGATCAAATTTCGGGCCTCAACAACCTTTTAAAAAGACATGTGCCTATAAAGTCATAGAATTGACTTGCAACCATTCGATTAAAAGGCTAATCAATGGTAATAAATAAAAAACCTATTCAAGGCTAAAATATCCCTAAAATGAAAAGGTAAATTATTATTAGTGGTGATATTTCCCAAAAATTAATTGTAGGAATATAAAATTAATGGTGAATATAATTAATATTTGTAATTACAGTATAAACTACTGGTGAATCATTTCCAATGACGTATCATTTAATAAATTATGCATTGACGAATTAATCAAGATAAATTTATTTTTTTGTAAAAACCTAGCGATTCAACATCCTTTCTAACTTGTATTATTAACCCTTTTTGGAGGTCCCGATTTCAAATATTCACCAATTGGCGAAGATTCACCACTAAAGTTTTCCCTAACCTACAGTAGCTAGTAATAGTAGAGCATAGAGTCAGGAGTGTGAGAGGTTGATAGGGAGGTAAAGGTGGTAGGGATAGAGGTGGTAGGGACAAAGGAGATGGAGGATGAGGAGATAGGGGAGGATGAGGAGATGGTGGAGGATAAGGACATGATGGGGGTGATGGACAAGGAGGATGAGGAGGAGGAGACCATCACAAACATAGGAGGGATGGAGGATGAGGGGAGGATAGGAAATGTCCACCTATTTGAGAGGAGGGGGATATGGAGGAGGATTAGCTAGAGGTTAGGGTAGTCGCAGAGGTGTTAGTACAGGTAGGGGAGTAACATGCAGAGGTTATAGCTTAGGTATTAAAGTAGCTTGTAGAGATTGTGCAACTAGAAGTGATGGAGGTGGAGGCTATGGGAGAGGGTAGATAGGAGATGTCAAGAGGAGGAGAGGAGGAGGGTGAGATAGATGAGGCGAAGTGGATCCTTAATGAGAGGATCATCATGGGAGAGGTGGTAGAGGAGGTCCGAGCAGATGATGAGACTACCAAGAAGAGGATAGTAATGCTACAAGAACCTATACAAGAACTCAAGGTAGAGTTGAGGACCGTGACAACTAAGAGAGATGGCCTTAAGGCCGAGAGAGATGTATTTTAGGTGGAGAGGGATCTAGTAGTGATTAGTTAGCAACAAACCGACCAAAGGATGATTTATTTCACAAACACATGCACTGGGTCAATTGTTGAGGTTACCCAAGAGTATTCCAGGGCCAATAGGGCCAATCAGTACTACAAGGACCTATATGAGAGACTAGTACCACTTGAGAGGAGAGAGTTGTCATTCTTAGAGATTGATAGTGGGTCATGAGGTAGGTCACAAAGCATCACCCACAACTGACGGACACAAAGCAAGACAAAGGGTGAGACCTCAGATGCCAGACGAGCCACTCCATATGACAGGCTTCCCACTGCATAGCACAAACCTAGAGATGCACCCTGTAGAGAGGATGCCCTAGGGACAGGAGATCAGGGTAGTTACAGATAACATGTATTGTTAATGTTTCACATATGTTAGACACTAATGTTTTATATCGAGCCTGTGAGCTCCACTTTCATTAGACATATCTTGACATTATTCTCATGACGCGTTTATTATTTTGAGTGATACATATATATGATATGGTTTTGGTAGTAGTTAATGATATGTTTATGCAGTTATGATGATATGTTATGTGATAGATACTCATGCTATGATTATGGTGTTTATTGATGCATTTTATATGATGATGCTCTATGATGTTTTATGATTATATTGTATGATTATTTTTATGCGTTATTTATGTTCTATGATATGCAATATGAATGACCTAATGTCTTGATGGCTTATAAGTGCTTTTATTATGTGTGGATAACCTTAATGTGATATGACATGGAAATGTATTGATGCAATGCAATGTTAATGTTTTGGAATGGTTATATGATAGTGCAAAATGTTTAATGGAAATATTTAATGCAAATGAAAAATATGATGTTTAATGTTACATGTTATAATATAATTAATGTGATGCAATATGTGTGAAATGCAATGTGATGTTATGAGAGACGACTTATGTGATGATAGTGTAATTTTTCATTGATGTGATATTGTATGTCTGAGATGCAATGTGATGGGAAATTCTATGCCATATGGTATAATGGTTTGTGAAATTTAATACTAATATGATAAGGTGCTAATGGTGATGCTAGTATGATGATGAGTGCTATATACGATAATGAATGCATTTTGTATTATTGTATTTTTCTTATGCAAATACATGTGACCTAATATGAAATTGATGCTCATGATGTTTGTACCTTATATGATGTAACCTAACATGATTATATGTGCAAGATGTTTTTGTGTGTCACATGACTTGGTCAAGATGTGGACGGAAGAAGCGTGATCATGGAAGATGATGGATGTTAGCGTGAAAAAGGAAAGGAATACAGAGATGGAAAATTAGATGGGAGATGATAAGGGACCAACCTTCGTACTTTAATTTTATATTTTTCATCATTGGGCGCAAAATATATTGCAAATGGAACACAAACACCATGACATGGCATAGACCAAGGTGTGCAAGGTGACCATTTATGAGAGACAAGCAATTCAAAAGATAGATCCAAAAGACAAGGAATGCCCCAGCTCATACTAAGGATCTAATTATCTCAGTCTTTTTGCGAAGACAAACCACAAACAACAAAAAAAGAAAAGAGGTCATGATCCATCATCATCCCTCTAAATCCGTTAATAAGACATACTCGAGGAGACTAGTAACATGACCCAAAACCAATGAAAAAGATAAGACAAATTCAAACCAACAAAGCGTTTGCCAAAGAGACAAAATTTTACAATAATATTGATAAGTTTGTGTGATATGATTGATTACTTTAACCAAGATTACTAGGATTTGTTTGATAAATATTGATTGATAAGTTGGACAAAGGTTGAAAAATTGATTTGATTGACCATGCCTAGTTTTAGGAAGGACACATCCTGATGAAGGCAAGATTGTTTGATCAAGATGATAAGATTGATTGATTTGATAAAGATTGGTTGATAAAATTAACAAAGTTAATTGATTGTGCTCGATTTCAAGAAAGACACATCCAAATTAAGGAAAGATTGATTGACAAGGTTGAAAAGGTTGATCAAGCGATGTGACAATACCTAAATTTCAGGAAAGACATATGTTGTTTAAGACAAGGAGCACATCTGATAAATTTGACCAAGTGGCAAGTGTTGACAAGACACCTAACTGCAAGAATGACACATCCTGCTTAAGGTGAATGATAAGGTTGAAAAAGTCTAATCCCAAGAAGGATGCATCCTAATAAAAGAAAAGAAATAGGACCAGATGAGACAAATGAAATAATGACCCATTTCAATACAAGTTCGATGAATTGATTGATTCAGTTGATTATAAGAAGATTGACTGATCAGTTGATTTGAAAAATTGATTGATTGAGAGGTTGGTTAGTTATATCTGTATGTTGATTCATGATTTGGTTCAAATGATGACTGTTGGCAAACCAAGACTACGAATAGAATTGAAAAACCCTAAAGGAATAACCTAGGTGGCCTCGAGGGGTCATTGATTGATGGCCTTGCCTATGTTATACACACATAGACCTTGTAGTTTGACACAACCTGACTTTGCCATATTCGACAAGAGATTGAGTCATTATTTTATTTGAACAACCTAAAGGATTGACATAATGTCTTGAGGGCCCATTTAAGATGAAACTTGCCTATGTAGAAGATGCATAGAGACAACGTAGTTCAACCACTCTAAAAAAAATGACTTAGACTCGGACTTAGACTTGGAATTTGTTTTTGGAAGTTTTGAAGTTTTTTTGATGTTTTTAGATTTTGAGGATTTTATGATTTTTTTGGATTTTGAAATGTTTTGATTTTTTTAGATTTTTGAAATGTTTGGAAGGGCTGATACCATGTGTTATTTCCCATGAAGATGTAAGTCAAGGAATTTCCCCTAGTTAGATACATGACCAATTTACTATGCGCAAAGGGGAAGCAACTAACACAACAAATGATTATGAAAGCAAAGGATACCAAATGTCTGTTGTTCCCAAGCCATGGAAGGAGGATGAAGATTTATCATGGATGAGGGATAAGTGTGAATGGGTGAAAAAATAGACGGAGTGACAGTAGATGAAGGAGCATAGACTGACTACACATGGTGCCTATTTTCCTGGTTTTCACGATGGTACTTATCCAAAGTGCCACCAAAGTGGTTTTCACTTTTGGATGAATTATTTTTCTTTACTATTTTAAAAATTTTTGGTTGTCACCAAGATGCTTGTTTGCTAGGTTTTCATCAAGGTGACTATTTTTTTGTATTTTTGAGTTTTTAAGGGATACTCTAAGAATCAAGTATAATACTTGCGAAGGTGCATGTTGTTGAGTTCAGACAATGTTTCTCCTTACGGAGTAGAAATATGATAAGAACCAAATCCATATGTTGTTGTGACAATGTATGGGCCCAACCAATTAGGCTCAAATTTCCTAGGTTTTTCTCATTCTACTTGATTCTTTGGATTTTATTTTAGGACTAGATCACCAATGTCAAAAATTCTAGGATGAACCTTCTTATTGTAATTGCTTCAGAGGCGGTTTTGATATGCTTGCAAGTGTGTCAAATAATTTTGTCTCTTTTCATCCAGTAACACTAGCTCTTGTAGATGGGATACACAACATTCTTCTTGACCAATCAGGCCTTGCATAGAGACTCATAGGGATAGTAGCTTGACCTCTATAGGAATTATTTCTTTAGATCCATATACAAGGGAATATCGTGTGGCTCTTGTAGGGGTACAAATACTGGTGTGATAGGCCCATAAAGCAGGGTTAAGTTGTAAGTTCTAGTCATGGCCATCATCCTTGATAGTCTTATTTAATATATTTAGGGTAGTCTTATTAAATGCCTCAGCTTGACCATTAACCTGGGGTTAATATGGAGGAGAGAAATGATGTTAAATATGGAAGTTTTTGCAGAGCTCATAAACATCCTAGTTTTTGAAAGGGAAACCATTATTTGTAATGATGGACTATGGGATATCATAACAGAAAATGATGTAATTCAGGATGAATTTGGCTATCTGCTTACCAATAATGTAAGTCAATGGGATGACTTCAATCCATTTTGTAAAGTACTATGTGGTGAAAAGGATAAATAAGTTGGAAGAGGTGGGATGAATTTTTCATATGAGGTCGAGTCCCCATTGAGAAAATAGCCACAGTGAAGTAAACAACTACAATTCCCGAGTTGGTGCATGTATGAGATCTCCATGAATCTGACATTCGTGACATTTCTTCACAAAGTGATAGGCATCACACTCCATCGTAGGCCAATAATATCCCGTCCTCATGAGATTTTTGGCTAAGGTAGGACCAGTAGAGTGAGCTCCACATATATCATGATATACCTCTTGTAAGGTTGTTTGTGCTTCATTTGAGTTGAGACATCAAAGGAGGGTACTATCTAAGATACAATGATAAAGGGTGTCTCCGATGATGGCATATTTAGATGCTTGTCGGATAAAGGTTTTATGTTGATTAAGGGAAAATTTAGGAGGTGTAATCCGGTCATGCAAATAGGCATAAATGTCTTTTTACCAAGGTGAATCAAGACCAACAAGTTCACACACAAGTTTAGTTTTGGGGACATCGAATGCAAGGATCGAAAACTTTTCTACCAAGAAATCATATTGGGATGCATTATTGGGAATGTCCAAGAGAGATCCAATGGTAGCCATTGCATCAAATTCTTTGTTCTGGATTCTCAAGATCTATTCAAAAGAATAATTTTTAAAGTATAGTTTGAAGCTATCCACCATGCATTTGTAGGCCATCAATTTCTCATCCGTAGTATCATAATCATTATTAACTTGTTTTATCACTAACTATGAATCACTGTAGACTTGAAGATCCTTGATTTTCCATTTTATTGTTATTTGGAGTCCTCTCAGCAATTCCTCATATTTTTCTATGTTATTAGTGTAGGGGAAGGTTATTCAGAATTACTTAGGAATGGAATCTCCTTGAGGGGTGATGAACAAAATTTCAACTCCCGAACCAAAATTACTAGAGGTTCCCATACCAAAATCTTCCTTGAATGGAAGGGCCACTTTTAGTTAGGAAGGTGTGTGGGGGAATAATAGGTCCGTGGTTAGAGATAAAGCACTTGGGTGATTCTCTCCCTCTTGCAAATGGTATTTGAGGCTTGTGAAATAGAAGCAGTGTAATCTAGATAAGGATACATCAGCTTTGAACTCTTGTAAGTTATGAATATGAATTTATGATCATAAATCTATTGTAATCTATATTTAAAAATACGAGTTTCATTTACTTGGAATTATGTTATGTTATTTAATTTATACAATATCATGTGAAATTATGCAATATGCATTTGAAAAGGAATTTTTTTCATTTCCCTATTTTTTTGGAAACTTTAATTAATTCACCTCATGAGTTGAAAATTAGGTGAAAAAAATAGAGGAAACATTAGGAATGCTACTTGTGGTATCAGAGCTACTAGGTTCAACACTTGGACCTATGAGCTCATTATGTAAGTTTTTCTCAACCATTATCAGTAGATAATGTTTGAAATGTTCTTATGCCAGAAAGACAGGAAGAAGAAGAACAAGGAAAATAGTAAGGAAGTCAATTTATTGAAACTTGTCTAACTTTAGGACTAAGAAAGTCATCCCTAAAAATTAAACTCGTTAACAATATTAGCTAAATAGGAGGTTCTTGGCTAGCTAACTCTAAGACACTGGCTGATGCACTCAAGTGTATTGGGCTAGAGAAGAAGAAATGAGAGATATATATATATATATATATTATGAAGATTATTAATCATATCTCTATGGTCAAACTAGTCAAACCAACAACTCATAGAGAGATGCCCTTGGATTGTGGTTGGAATGCACCTAGGTTTAGTAAGAAGGTTATAGATTCAATTGATTTCAAGTACATCCGCCCTTCAAAAAAAATTTAGTTAGCTCTAAGGGCGAGAAATAACCTAAGGTGATCCTTTCTAATAGTGACTCTTAGTCACAAAGAGTCAAAGATTATGTACTAAATAAGGGTATTGGGTAATCCACATATAATATAATAAAGTTTTCATTTGATTAAGTCAAACAAATGAATTTAATTAATGTCTATTGATAAAAATTCTTAATTAAAGTGACTAATTGTAAGCATAAACTATAAACTTCAGGTGAAGTGGAAAATTCAACATATTGTGAATCAGAACCAACTATGGAGGTACCTAGAAGGAGGACAAACTTTTAACAACCCTGATTCAAAACTAATAATAGTGGTAATTTAAATACAAACAAGAGTTTGTACCTTAGATTAAAGGTCAGAGGCTAGAGTAGGTTACGAAAGGAAGAAATTCATAGGGGTGAAGATAAAAAAACTAGTATGATTGCACCACCGAGAGTGGGTATGGTCAATTCAGAGGCAAGCCTTGTTAATGAGTAAATAAATTGTCTAACCCCTAAATTATTTGAGGTTATGAAAAAAATGAAGCCACCAAGAACTATAGACAAAATTTCTTAGAAAAATTGGTTTCAAGGAAAAAACTCGATTAGTAAAGTAGGCTAACCAGACAAGAGCTCAAGTAGAGAAATGTTCGGTTAAAATTCAAATTGAACTTCCTAAGTTCTCATTGAGAGTAAATATGTAAGTAGCCTTTAGGATCTTTGATGTCAACCTCATGATAAATTGGCTATGAGGAATAGACCTAAGGAAGACTATTTTCTAAAAATGACTGAATGTCTAGGCAACCTTGGGAGCAAGGTGTATCTACAAGGTATACCTAGTGAGGGTAAGTTAACTCTTTGCATTGAAAATGAAGAAAATATATGAATACTAAGAATTTAGCTTTTAAAATTATTTAATGTATTATAAGTCCTAACAACATCAAGGAAGGAAAGACGAAAATATCAGATACAAATAAGTACCCTATTCAATAGGGATTGATGATATATTTACACAACAAGGTTGATGGAGTTTGTTGGTTTTTTTTCTAGTTGAGCATTGGATCCCTCTAAGAGGTAGCCAAACCTTATATTCAAGGATCACCAAAGATAGTTTCCAACACAATGGTTAAATCTTCTCAAGCACTTACCCCTACTCTTTAGGCTTTGTGGGACCAAGGAGGGTATTCCTTATTGTGTTTGTTTAATATTCAGGACCTCAAGAACACTTCAACACTTAGATTTGTCCCTACTAATTGCAAATATACATTATTTATCAAAGGCTTGGCCAAAATTTACACAAATAACCACTAAGTTGCTATGGACACTAGTATATACGAGACTTACATCTCAGAATGAATAAGTTTTGAATTAAGTAATATTCCAATCTTGAATCCATAGATAGGTATTTTTTGATTTATTAGATTACAAGAATCCCTGACAAATAATCCAGTGCCTCATCAAACTGGGTAAGAGGAGTAAAGCATGAAATACTCTGTCATACACAAAAAATTTAACCCTGAAATGAATGGACCATTTTCATAATGCATTACATCACAAAAACTCACAGTACTTAAAGTATTAATTCTTACCAAATCCTTAGAAAACTATCACAGACCTATGACTCTCTTCAAATCATTTGATTAAATATTTGAGTTAAGGTAAGAAACAAAATCATACATTCAACTGAACCATTGAATATAAATGAAATGATACTTGATATTTTCATTTATAGCCTGTAAAAACTGTACATAAGAGAGCACATACTTTCATTTTATAGATTTGTTTCGATATCAATAATTTTGATAAAACTATTTAGGACTATTTCATATATAACCCACACCCAAGACAATCAACTAGTAGACTCATCAAGAATTCTGCATTGTATGCATTCACTATACCCTACCTAGACCTTTCTGGATTCAAAAATCTGACCTCTGTAATGAGCCTTGAAATCTATTTTATAGCATAAGAGAGCAACAAGCATCAGACTCATTACAGTTACATTTCATCAAAATTTCATTTCAAAACATAATTTCGTCCGCATTTCAAAATTCCTAGACGGTTAGATGTAATCATTTACCAAACAAGGGAATCAAAATTTGTAACAACCCACACAACTAGTCGGTGTAACCACACTCGTTGCATAGTGCCATTAAGGCCTTGTTCTCCATACACATGTTGAACCAAAAAGAAAAAAGAACTAGCAACACATTGCGACCAAAAAATAGAAGACCATCACCATCACCTAGAGACCTAACCAACACCAAGACCACGATACTTGCACCCACTTCACGTTTTCACCATAGTAGGTGGTGAAAAAACCATTCCTTCATCCTTACTAGCACACTTCTCAGCAGTAGAACCAGAAACCTCACATACAAAAATTGGAGAAACTGCGAGGAACTCTTCATTCACACCAACCATCTAAGTTAAAGCCTTAAGGAATTGGCCGTAACCAGAGTCAGTCTTCATGTCGCTATCACTAGATCTATCAAAGATATCAATGGGTGAATTCTTCCTACCCAGAGAACCATGACCCTGTCTTAATTTGGCCTTTGATCTCCGCTCGAACTCTGTAGACCTTTTCTTTTTTCCATGCACCAGCTCCTTTGCAACTTCAGCTTGAATTTTTAGTTGAGAGTTGCACTTGGTAACCACTAGAACGGGCTTCATGCATTCCATATTTAGGCTAGGAGCACATTGAAGATTACTTTGTTCATGCAATGGCATATCATCATCCGACCTTCGAACATGAACTCTGGCATACCTATGCACAGATGATGGAGAAGCGCTCGACCTACTAATCTTGCACCAATAAATAGAACCTTAATTAGAGCAATCACCAACCACAAAAAATATTATAATCCTAATTATTGTGATGAAAATGATGAGCCTTCATCCGTATTTATGAGTAAATTGATGATGTTGATCATCAATTCTCCAAGAGTAGCACAAGTGAGCATGTGATTATTTGCTGGCATCTATCTCATCACCATTAATTCACAAGTACATGGAAATTAGTGTACCATCCTTCATAATTGCCAAGAAGTGGTTCTTCATGAGCATGGAGATCAGGCTCATATCCTTTGAAGATAATACACCATTAATGCTTGCCATTTATAGCGTCTAAATGACCATCACATGGCCAATTCTATTCTTTGAATGTGAGCCATCGATCAATCACCGAGATGGCCCTTTGGATGACTTAGATTGAGTCAAATATATTTTAAAATTCCATGTTATCGCATGTCAAGTCATCAACCAATGGTGTCTTCCCCAGTTAGAAGACACATCTTTCACCCATGGGCCCCATCCAGCTTCCATATGTCGCTAGCAAAAATCCACGTCTCATCATCACACAAACCACACACAGTGTTAGGTAACATTATTTAATACTCTATGCGGCACACACGCTTTTAATCTCTAAATTTGACAACTTGGATTTTCCGTGCATGCATATGTTATTTGTTATAAAGAAGGGGCCATGGGCTAGGTAACGAGAGATGACCCCTTAATGAACACATTCAGGACTTAAGACTTAAGTTGAAAAAATTAGACCCAACCATGAAATATTTAAAAAATGAACACACACCTAATAACCAACGAGCTTAGGTAGAGGGGCCGGTAATGACAACGGGCAAGATGACATAGGTTGTAACTAGGAAAACTGGCAACTTGATAAAGGAAGTCAATGCAAAAATATAACGTGAGGGTTTAAGCTTTAGAAAGTTTGAAACAAGGGTATTAGACCCTAAAACCCTAGATCGAACCATCAACACAAGGGTGAAAGATTATTAAAATTTTCAAGGACCAACCAAAAAATGTCAAATTTTTAAAGCTCTATTAGTGGCTCCATCTTGGGGATGCATACCCCTGGTGGGTATGGCGAGAATCCAGATCTTAGGTAGTATCAGACCAACCCAAAAGACCGAAATAGGAGCTTGTCCGAACAAGACAAGCAAACACAACAAGAAAGAAACAAACCAAACCTATAAAAATAATTTACATGACTTTACAAAGTTTCCTCTATTAGGAAATTTCATCCAATTCCACTAGCCTTGATTTGTAAGCCTGGTGTATCAAGAGTTTCCAAGCTTTGAAACCAAATCTTTTCTTTGTCAAGGGCCTTTCTTTCACATACCTGCACTGGATGAGTCCTCATACTAGACAATTCCCAATAATGTGCATCATTATGATGGATACCAATGATCCCATATGCTTCAACACTGCCTTGTTTACCAACCTTATGATTTTCAAGTTGAAGTGGTAAAAGGAAACATCCATATTCCACTTGATCATATTCACTTTGCATATCACATTTAAAACCTTCAAGAATATTGTGCATCAAACTAGGCCCAAAATGTCCAGAAGCATCAGATAAGAAAGAGACAAATTCAAGAAGGTCTTTACCCTACTTCACATAAATTCCATTCTTTTTGAGTGGAAAAAAAATCATAATGATGCCCAAAAGGCGAGGAGAATCAGCAAAAAACTCAACCACATACTCATGTTGGCCAATATCATATCCAACATCATTTGGCTGCCGAACACATGAGCCAAATTGTCATTCATCATTGATGAGCCTCAAAGCCAATTCATAATCTATATGTGCATCAAAATATGTAGCTCGAGCACTAATTGTTGAGGCTCTTTCTTCATTAGTGCACACATCATTCTCTAAGAATTTTCCATTAGACCCAACATTTACACACTAGCCAGTGACACCATTTTCCTTATATCCTTCATCACTCCCCAACTCAAAGTGCTATTCTGCTTGTGACTGAAGCATTTACAAGTCATTTTCATGAAAATGACCATTCTCCTGGGAGAAACACTCAAAAACCCTAATCTCCTCTTGATCTTTAGTCTCATCCTCCATAGTAGTACCAAATGTGAAGGTTTCATAAGCATTCTCATCAATAAATTTTTTAATGCATTGCTCATAGTCATACTCTAACCATACATCCAAAGCATCATCTGAATCCTCAAAAAGAGGATTATCCCTGCACCAACCAGGGAACTCATTTTTAGCAATTGGTAGAGATGAAGGTTCATCAAAAAGAGGGTTTTCTATTACATTATTTTTTGTCCAGGAAAATTCTACCCCCTTTATATGAGAGTGTAACCTTTGCAACCTATCATCACACTTAGAATCCTTGCAAACTTCTGAAAGAGGGCCACCCTTCATTTGGTAGAGATATTCATATTCAATAAAGGAGAGACATGACTCTATATCATCACAACCACCACAACATGATAATTCATCAATAGTAAGACTACATTCAGACCCCTTCAATTGGACATCATAATATCTGCTATCAATATCTTGATCATCATCAAAAGATTACACATTACCAACATTAAAATCATAGCTATTGATCGAATCACTTGATGGTGCAATCATTTGGACTTCATCCAACTCTTCATCCTTCAATACCTCCTAAGAGACCAATTCAGACACATCATACCTTTCATCACAATAGGGATTGTCATCTTCATCACTCTGGTAATGATATGCCCATATATCACTGGTGAATTGGTTGCAATCATTATGTTCCGACTCATTTTCTTCACCAATTTACATTATTTTATGCTCTTCCCTAGCAAGACTAGGATTACTATTCCTTAGTAGCATCTGATGTTGTGTATGGTTACTCCGAATTCCTTCTATTATTTTAATCCATTCAACTATTTGGCCTATATTTTCAGGTTTCAATTCCTTTGGCAACATACTTGTTCTTGATTGATATATTTCACAAAATAAATCAATGCATATTAACTCTTTAGGCTTGGAATTTTTTGGTATTTCAAATAACACATCCATAAACCTATGGACTAGGTCATGGGACAATTCACCTCGACCTCTTGTTATATCACATAATCTTCTAGCACAAGAAACATGATCAACCCTACTTGAAACTTGTGGACATTTCACCTGGTGCTCACTATGATCAACACACTACGGTGATGGAGAAAGTGGGATAACATGAGCCATATCTTCTTGGCATGATTCTTCACTAGCTGATTCATTGACTGCAGTTGTACAAGATGTACTAGAATGACCAAAATTAGTAGTTAGGCATCCTTTCATCATCGAATACTTCAAATTATTTTCAATATCCATAGCAATTTGATATGCTTGGTGCAATGTTGTGGGCTATTTATCTCTCAATAGATAACTCATCTTACTATCAAATGCATCGAGATATACAACCAAACACTCAACATAATTTTCTCTTATGCTTTCTGGAATATCCCTTATTTCCTTTGTAAATCTAAGATTGAAAGCAGGGACCAACTCATCTTCATTTTTATGGATTTCCATAAATTTTTCCTTATCACGCTTGGATTTACCCTTTCACCAAATTGTTCTACAAAGACTACCTTAAATTGATTCCATGAAGCTATAAAACATGTAAGTAAATATGAAAACCAATCTCTAGCATCATCCTTCAAAGGCTGAACAAAAAGCTTCATGACAACATCCTCATGATTTACCTCATAATCTCCAATCAAATCCATAAATGTATGCAAATTCTTAGAAGTTGATTCTGAACTTTGCCCTGTGAATTTGGGAAAATATTTCCTAATTTTTTTAGGAATTAGGCTTGGAAAACCTTTAATACCACTAAAATCCAATGGCATATACCTTTCAATAACAAACTCCCTTTGAGGGCATGATAAAAACCATTTGCCCTGCATACTTTTACTTGATATTTCATAGGGAAATCCTCTAAAGGGTAGAATTCAAAAGTATAACATACTTCTCAAATCATTATTGACATTACACATTACACAATTAGAAGTGTGAAAATAACTAATACTATTCCATTTCTTAATGAAATTTCATCTAATAGGGAACCATTTATCATCTCGAGTCTTGAGGATATCTCACAAACTGCTTTCAAATATAATAACACTTCTTTAGATTTATGAGAATACCTGGAAACTTGTAGCAGCTATCAACCTTTCATCCAGATACAAAATTTTGCAGCTATGGGAATTATATTCACTTTTTCAATAGGTTCTCAAGCTAGAGTCGCCACCTCCTTTACAAAGGACTAGACTTCAAATAAATATGAAGTCCTTTCATAAGTAAATCTCATTCTGGGTTGTTTATGGGAGGTAGGGCAGGCATCCCTCCAAGTAGGTAGAGGGAGGTGGCTAGTATGCCACGAGGGATGCGGTAGAAGAATCCACAGAGGCCGATGGATGCAAGGTTGTACAGATGGAATCTATGGGCTTAGACGCAAGGTGATAGTACGGGTCTGACATTCCTCGGGCTGGTGGCAACCCTCTGTTATGATGTTTTTTCATGTATTTCAAGCCATTGTTCAGGATTGACATCTCGCCTCAAGAAAAAGAGTACAACTTGTAGGGTGGTGGTGTTATTGGAATAGGTGCATTAATTACTAGTATGTATTTATATGCATTGGTTGCAACGACAAGTTTTGCATTGCCTCTTGAAGCGAAAGTGTGGAAGCGGAGCTTGGTCTATCTTCGCCACCAAGTGTTGTTGAAAGAAGGTGTGGAATGGAAAAATTCTCCAAGTTCATGGTGGAAGTATCAGTTGCAGGATTAGCTCACTTTGGGGTAGACACACCAATTTATTTAGGCAAGTCGGAAGGGAAAAGCTCATTTAGAATGATCACAGACCAACAATTGAAGAGGATTCTGTTGAAATATGATCCTCTAGTGATTGTGGCAGTAAAGATGGTGCTGGGTATGGGTCATGTGGAAGCCAAGGAGTATGGGAGATATAATTTCCACATTTCATCCCAGTTCCTTGCTTCCCTTCTAGAAAATTTGGTTCTGAAGGTCGAAGCCAAGCAGCTAGTTACAAAGTTGTTCAAAAAGGAATTGACGGAAGGCATAGACGAGGTGCTACAAGTGGCGATATTGGGTAGAGGGTGCCCTTGACCATGTGACATGGAGTGGGTGCAGGAGGAGGAAACCATCAAAATTTATCCATTCATTTTTGGATATGCAGGGGACATGCCTAATGCAGCATAGAGCCATAGCGACAGTGGCCATTATCTTCCCGAAGAAACATTTTGGGATGATTCAGGTGGATCACGAGGACTGGCGAGAGGAATTTGAAGATTTTGCAATGTTAAACAAGTTTATGTAAATCAGGGTTTCAATTCCCAGAATAGTTTTTTCTTTGGCCGGGTAGGACTTGAATGCAGTCGATTATGGTTGCCATTATAGTGGCTTGTTCAATTTTTTACAATTTTTTGATATTGGGTCTGGGTGTTTTTGTGATTCATCAAACTTTGGTTCGGTTTTGTGGGCAATGGAGGGATAGTCTGTGATGATATGTCATTTTTAAGCTATGAGATGCTGTGAATTCTAAATTGTTATTTTCTATTAATATAAACTCTTAACTCTTATGGATAAAAAAAAATCTCATTCTAGGTTGTCTCCACCAGCGGAGTCATTCATAAACTCTTAAAATTTTGTTGCAACCAAAGCCTTTCTAGGTTTTGAAACCTTCAATATCTGAACAAAATATTCAGGTCCACCAAATGCTTGACTCTATGGTATTACAACTCGCGCTTGGGATTCTTTCTTTTATAGAATTCTCAAAGTTCTCCCCAATAGAGTTGCCATTTATGTTGGTGTTTTTTCCAGCCGAGCTTTGGAGCCCTCTAAGAGGTAGCCAACCCCTATATTCAAGGATCACCAAAGCTAGTGGCCAACACAATGGGTAAAGCTTCTTAGGAACTTACCCCTACTCTTTAGGCTATGTGGGACCAAGGAGGTTATTCCTTATTGTGTGTGTTTAATATTCAGGACCTCAAGAACACTTCAACACATAGATTTGTCCCTACTAATTACAAACATACATTATTTATCAAAGGCTTGGCTGACCTTTACACAAATAACCACTAAGTTTCTAGGAACACTAGTATATACATTAATTACATCTCAAAATGAATAAGATTTGAATTAAGTAATGTTCCAACCTTGAATCCATAGATAGGCATTTTCTGATTTATTAGATTACAAGAATCCCTAACAAATAAGCCAATGCCTCATCAAATTGGGCAAGAGGAGTCAAGCATGAAATACTCTGTCATACAAAAAAAAATTAACCCTAAAATGAATGGACCATTTTCATAATGCATTACATCACAAAAAATCACATTACTTAAAGTATTATTTCTTACCAAATATTTAGCAAATTATCACAAACCTATGAATCTCTTCAAAGCATTTGATTAACTCTTTGAGTTAAGGCAAGAAACACAATCATACATTCAACTGAACCATTAAAGATAAATAAAATGATACTTGATATTTTCATTTATAGCTTGTAACAAATGTACATAGGAGATAACATACTTTAATTTATAGATTTGTTTCAATATCAATAATTTGCATAAAACTATTTAAGACTATTTCATACATAACCCACACCCAATACAATCAATCAGTAGACTCATCAATAATTCTACATTGTATGCATACACTATACCCTACCTAGACCTTTCTGGATTCAAAAATCTGACCTTTGTAATGAGAGTTGAAATCTCTTTTATAGCATAAGAGAGAAACAAGCTTCAGGCTCATTATAGTTACATTTAATCAAAATTTCATTTCAAAATAGAATTTCATCCACATTTCAAAATTACCAGATGGTTAGATGTAATAATTTATTGAATAGGGGAATCAAAATTTGTAACAACCCATACAACTAGTCGATGTGACCACACTCATTGAAAAATTCCATTAAGGTCTTGTTGTCCATACCCATGTCGAACCAAAAAAAAAAGAACTAGCAACACATTGCAACCAAAAACCAAAAGACCAACACCATCACCTAGAGACCAAACTAACACTAGGGCCATAGTACTTGCATCCACTCCGTGTTTTCACCATAGTAGGAGGTGAAACAACCACTCCATCTTTACTAGCACACTTCTCAACACCAAAACCAACAATCTCACACGGTGCCATCATAGAAATTGGAGAAATTTTGAGGACCTCTTCGTTCACACCAGTCATCTCAGTTAAAGCCTTAAGGAATTGTCCATAACTAGAGTCAGTCTCATGTCACTATCATTGGAGCTATCAAAGAAATCAATGTGAAAATTCTGCCTACCTAGAGAATCGCAACCATATGTTAATTTGGCCTTTGATCTCTACTTGAACTCTATAGACCTTTTCACTTTTCCACGCACCGCCTCCTCTGAAAATTGTAGCTCATCCTTTTAGCTGAGAGTTGCACCTAGTAACCACTGGGATGGGCTTTGTGCGTTTCATCTTCAGAATGGGAGCACCTTGAAGATTACTCTATTCATGCAATGACATATCATCACCCATCCTTCGAACATTAATTCTGGTAGACCGACACACAGATAATGGAGAAGTGCTCGACCTACTCATCTTGCACCAATAAACAAAACCTTCACAAGAGCAATCACCAACCATAGAAAATATCAAACTCCTAATTACTGTGACAAAAATGATGAGCCTTCATCCGTATTTATGAGTAGATTGATGATGTCGATCATCAATGCTCCAATAGTAGCACAAGCGAGCAAGTGATTATTCACTAGCATCTATTTCATCACAGTTAATTCCTAGGTACATGGAAATCGATGTACCATCCTTCATAATTACTAAGAAATGGTTCTTCACATGCATAGAGATCAGGCTGATATCCTCTGAAGAATATACACCATTAATGCTTGATATTTACAACGTCTAAATGGCCATCACATGGCCAATTATGTTATTTGAATGTGATCCATCGATCAATCACTGAGATGGCTGGATGACTCAGATTGAGTCAAATATATTTGAAAATTCCATGTTGTCGCATGGAAAGTCATCGACCAATGGTGTCTTCCCCAGTCAAAAGACACATCTATCACCCACAGGCCCCATCTTGCCTTCATACGCTGCCAGTAGAAATCCACGTGTCACCATCATGCATACTGCACATGACGTTAGGTAACATTATTTAATACTTTATGTGACACACATGCTATGGCTTAGATTAATACTAGAGGACACATTAGAGTTGTCGATCTACCACCAACTAAGACTATTCCAATAGTAGGGATTGGGTCCCACTTGAACTGGAGGATGCGTGGTGTAATTTCACACACCACACAACCCAACCAAAATACATTTTTTAAATGTTCTGTGGTGTGCACACAAGGCTTGGGTTTTAATTTCTAAATCCGACGGCTTGGATTTTTCGCACGTGCATATATTGTTTTTTATAAAGAAGGGTCCATGGGCTAGGTAATGGGTGACTACCCCTTAATGAACACATTCAAGACTTAGGACTTAAGTTGAAAAAATTTAGCCCAACCATGAAATATTTAAAAAATTAATAGTCACCTAATATGTGGGTTTATGCAGAGGGGCCGATAATAACAACGGGAAAGATGACATAGGTTGTAACTAGGACAACTGACAACCTCATAAATAAATTCAATGCAAGAATTTAACGTGAGGTTTTAAGCTTTGGAAAGTTTGAAACAAGGGTATTAGACCCTAAAACCCTAGATCGAACCATCAACACAAGGGTGAAAGATTATTGAAATTTTCAAGGAACCAACCAAAAAATGTCAAATTTCTAAAGCTCTATCAAATTTGAATGGTTAGCTATAGGATCTATTGGTAAAATATTTGAATGGTCAAGAAAAATTTGGAAGTATTTGACCAAATAAAAGAGAAGTAATTATGACACCAATTGTATGTCCCTAATTTGGAAGGCCAATTTATGGTTATCATGGATGCCTTGGGAAAAGGTTAGGCTGGATGCTTATGTAAGAAGGGAAAGTTATCACCTAAGAGTCTTGGAAATTGAAGACATAAGAGGAAAACTATGCTCCACGTGATCTTAAGCTAACAATATTTGTTCTTGCATTGCAAATGAGAAGACATTATTTTCTTTGAAAATGATTTTAGTTAAAGACAAACCAACATGGTCTAAAATTAATATTTACCCAACGAAATCTAAATTCTCATAAGAGGAGATGGCTTGAGCTAATATTAGATTAGGATTTTGAAACCTATTTTATAAAGGGAAAATAAAACCAAGTGTGGATTCCCTAAGTTGAAGGAGACATATCTCCTCGATGATATTTATTCATTTTTTTTTTCAAGAATAAAATGTTATAGAAGTCCAAGAAAGATGTTTCATTTGATTCAGATGGATTGCTAAGAATCAGAGGAAGGACCTAAGTACCATACTTCGAGGATTTAGGGAATAATGTGTGGTAAGACTATTCGACACCATATTCAGGACATCCTTGAGTGAAAACGCTATTGGCTGAAGTGAAGCAACTATATTTTTGGAAATAAATGAAGAGAGATGCTACAAAGTTTGTAGCAAGCTGTCTAGAGTTGCAAAGGGTGAAGACAAAATTCCATCACCTATCAAGTATTTTATATCCTCATGAAATTCCAAAGAGGAAGTGGTAGATCATTTGTATGGATTTTGTACAAGGTCTTCCTATGTCAAAGATTTGGTATAATGTTATTTTGGTAATGGTGGATAGGCCCACCAAGGTATCCAATTTCATATCAAAAAAAAATGACAGGTGGGGCACCATTCATAGCCACAAATTCATGCAAGGAGTGTTTTGGTTGCATGGTGTTCTTGAGAAGGTTATCTCAAATAGTGATGATGTACAATTCTAAGGTTTTAGTAAACTATATTCACCTCATTAAAAACTCAATTGAATATAAGATTAGATTATCACCCTGAGATAGATCAGTTAGACAAAAAGGGTAAACCAAGTCCTAGTGGATTTTTAGAATATTCTTATTTCAACAATTCCTATAATTTCATGATAAAAATTGATCCATTTAAAACATTATATGGAAGGAAGTTTCGAATTACTATAAGCTAGGATAAGATGGAAAATAGGATTAGCCTTAGTCTGGAAATGTTGTCAGAAATCGAAGAGAAGATCAAGTTGATCAAGAAGAGAGATAAGCAGAGAAGAATGATATGAAAAAGAGTTATGATGATGCTAAGCATATGCCGAGACAGTTCTCAAGGGAGAAAGAGTGCTTAAATCATGCAAGTTCTTCCAATGTGTCAGTAGCGTCACTCAATGCAAGGTCTAGTGGGATTGAATTGCAAAGGATAGTGCCTCGATGGAAGATTATAATGAGTGGAAATTTTCCTATTTCTTACATTATTTCGAAAAATTAAAATTAAAAACTATATTTAACTTTATCTATATGCTATGATACTTTAGATCATTGAGGATGATGATTCTTAAGGGGGAGGATATGTTACACCCCAATGATAAATTGCCAAATTAATTTTACCTTTATGAGTAAATATGATTTTAATACAAGATTATGTCTTGATGATGTTCAAGGGATGAATGAAATGTATGAATATGAATTATGATGAAATTAATTTTTAAATGCTTTAATGATGCTTATGTTATATTATGAATGTGAATAATATGTTATCAAATAAATTCAAACATGTTTCTCTAACTAGTTGAATACAAGAAGAGTTCAAACCCTTTAGTGGGGGAGGGAGAGTATCACCTAGGAGAGGAGGTTGGTATTGAAATTATTGGTATATCTATCTAAGTAGACATACACACTCACTTGCATAGTTTAGAGGAACCTTGTTTCTAAGTTTTGTGCCAATAAGTGTTAAACCTAAGTTGATAGGAAAGTTAGGTTTGGTTGTCTTTGATCCTCCTTGATTATTTAGTCAACCTTGAGTTAGAGTATTAAAACTCTTGTCATTATTATAAGTTCTATATTGTGTATTTTTAAATATATATATATATGGATATGTATATAGAATATATATATATATATGTACGTATGTAGGTATGAGAATACATAGATAGTAATATATACATATACCTATACATAGATATGTAATCCATATGAGAACACTCACTTGGATATGTATATTTTATATATATTAATATATATAATTAAGTAATCATTATATATATTAATGTATGCATATTTAAGTGATTGATATATATATTAATATATATATCAAGGTGTATATATTATAATATATATACACATATATTAATATATATATTAGTATCATTAAGATTTAAAATGTATATGGAAGCTATAACACACGGAAAGAATGCCACGTGAAAGTGGACATAGTGGCAACCATGCCACACAAAGGCAATATATATAACTATTTTTAGATAGTTGTTGCAAGCTGTGAATGTTAAGCACCATATCATGCATTGAGTAAATATTATAACTACCACACAAAGATATAAGTTGTTTGACTAAGTAAAGAGGCATATTTGAAGCCCACAACTTGGGTGAATGTATGAGAGATAGTGTTTGCATTTGATTGGATTTCATACATGCTAGTTATAAGACTATTTTTGTAACAATAAAACTACCAACAACAAATAAAGGGGCCACCTAGCTAGCTATGTCACCTTGGGGAAAGCATTTGAGTTGGATTCAAAGTTTTTCTGTAATTGAAATTGCACAACTAACTCCCATGATTCATAGTAAATTAGAGAAGCATCAATTTTAGCTTTATTCTAGCAATCGATCTCTATCCAATTGTAGTATAAAGGAGTGTAGTTTCTCACCATTTGGGTTGTTTACTCTTGCATTCATTTTTATTTTCTAAGCATAGAGTATTTGAGAGTTGGTGAGGAGATAGTAGTTTTGAGAGCAAGAGCATTTGGAAAACCACTTTTCAAATTGTCAAGAGAGTGAGGAAAGGCTGTTATTTTTAGTTGTGCATTACTTGTAGTTGTAGTTATCATTTTAGAAGCAAGGGAGAGTAGAAAAATTAGAGCGGAGAGTTGATAATTGAGGATGCAATAGTTTAAGACTAAGCTATTGAGAAAATTTTCAACAAGGAGTAGCAAGAATTCGATTTGAGCTATTTTAATCCAAGCATGATTAAAATATCTCTTTTAATTCTCATTTTTATTCTGAATCTAAGCTATACTATTGTTTGAAGTTCGTTATGCTACCATTGTATGGAAAATATTTCTAATAGATGTATGTGAGTACATGTACAAATAGCTAGATTATCTATGCATAGAGACAAATTAGAAATGCAAAGAGATAAGTTGGATTAGGGAATCCAAGAGCATAATAAGTAGTTATCTTGAATTATATTGTTATATTATGATGCATTATGTGATTTTAATCATTATTTATTAAAATATCCGAGAGATAGAAACTTCCATTAGAAGGTTAAATCTCTCTCTCTCTCTCTATAGTTGTGTTTAACCCAAACAACCAGCTTGTTAGAATAACATAACAAGAGAAGATAAGTGGGTTAATATGATATTATCCCAATAAGACAATGTTTGATAATCATAATATAATGAAAAAGAGGGTTTGAAAAATTATTAGAAGTGTATATGTCCTTATTATCTTTTGAATGATATTATCTTATATTTTGACAAAGAGTCTATATTATTACCTATTCATGATAATGTAATCATAAGAATAGAACTTTACATTCTCGGAAAAACCAAAGCCACAATGTGAGGAGATCTTAAGGTGAAAGAGCACAAATATCTCTCAAGTAGAAATTTTTCTCTAGTTTGGATATAAAATTATTATACATTTAAACATGTGAATATATGTGTCATATGGAAGGAAAATATATATAAATGTTTATATATATATAAATCTAGGTACCTTGTATAAAAATATGCACATAATAACTTGGAAGGAACCTGTGAGGAATCTAGAGATTAGTCGAATGGTTCTCAATTGAGTTAGCAGAAGTTAAAAAACTTAATATCCTAAATTATTATTGGACACTACTATGAATATAAGATTCTATATCAAATCAAACTAAATGATATTTAGCGCCATGAATAACTAGATTGGTTATGGAATCCTAGAAGGATAGATCCATACTAGGTATGACAACAAAGAGTTAAAACCATTATTTATGAAGACGATTGACTAACAATGTTCACTACAAGATTAATCATATACAATGTGGAGTTCTTAAGGAACAGATCCACAAGAGTATATGATGGAAATCTGAAACTTTAATTTAAAGAAGTAATCTTCAATTCAAGTTTAATACTAGATTATTATATATATCGACATATTATCAATACTGTTTGGTTAAGTGTGTCTAGTCATTGACATTAACTAATTGTGCATAAAATAAGAGAGTGGTTACTCCCATGGTTAAAACTAAGGACTTGAATAAGAGACAGTTGCCTAGACCCTAAATGTTCCAAGAATGCAACTTGGGTATTCTAGTCAAAATAAGATAACTAGTCAAATCATTTACCGACATAGTAAGAAAGAAATTGAATAAGAGGAAGTTTACAAACCTAGATTGTTACAAGAATGTAACAGGGTATTCAAGAGATTTGAGTCAAACCTAATTGGCCAATTAATTAGACATTGGTGTGTCATTACTTTTGAAAGAGATCGTGTTATCATAATTAACCTTTGGACCAAACCAATAGAAGAGTTAATAATAGGTTAGTAGGGTTTCCAAGTCAAGTTAAAGGTGGGTGGACTTATGACACCGCTTCCTTAGAAAGTGGATTAATTATGTATATATATCAAAACTTTAGCCAAAGTAAGTGTAAAAGTCATTGCTTACACTTTTTGGTTCAGTGTGTTTTTTGTTTTCATAACTTGTCAATGGTGTCATGCATAGTTGGAGGGTATCCATAGTTTTATAGTCATACATGTTATGTGGGACACAAAGCTAGAGACTCAGATGAAATTACTAGAGGTTCCCATACCGAAATATTCATTGAAGGGAAAATCCAGTTCTAGTTACGAAGGTGTGTGGGGGACCGCTAGGTTTGTGGTTGGAGGTAAAGCACTTGGGTGATGCTTTCCCTCTTGTAGATGGTAGCCGAGGATTGTGAAATAGAACTATAATCTAGATAAGGATACATCAACCTTGAACTCTTGTAAGTTATGAATTTGAATTTATGATCACAAATCTATTGTAATCTATATTTGAAAAGACGAGTTTCATTTACTTGGAATTATGTTATGTTATTTTTGTGTGAGGGGGAAGAAGGATGTTAGATTAATGATCCAAGAAGGACATGAAATCAATCTAACGAAGAAATCTAATCTACAACCAAAATGCTTAAATCTAAAATCTAGAAACTCCTACACATACACAATTGAAACTATTATATTGCAAACATGATGAGGAACCTACTTATTACCAAATGAAATAAATAAAAATGATAGCTTTTACCATCTCGTAGCAGAGTGTATTCACTTGATGTTGGATTGATCTTATCACAACGAAGCCTCCAAAGTTCATGTGCAAAGTGTGGATGAATACTCATTGTGTTTGGTTGATCGAAGATAATGGATGAAGCTCTCTCAAGGATGATCTTGATAACACTTCATTGCTCAATGTATGTTAATTCTCTTATCCTTATTTGTGAGGAAAGGGGTTTGTTATATAGAAAATGAGATTTGAAATGGATGATCAAGATTATTTTGAAGAATATCCAGATCAACGGTCGAAGTGTGTTAAGAGGATTTAGACATGAGAGAATTGTGCAAAGTGGATTGCACAATTTGTGTGATTGGAAAATAGATTGGCCAATCAAGGATGTGATTGATCAGTCAAGTTTGTGATGGCTTAGTTAGGCAAGTGATGTTTTAGTTAACAAAATAGATTGATTAGTTAACAAATTAGATTGCTTAGTCAGTAATCGTAATTTTCTCAATCAAAAAGTGGGTGAGGAATATGAATTAATTGATTTATTTAATTAATTCCTTTTTGGATTTTGAATGTGCAAATCAAGTTTGACTTTTGCAAACAAAGTTGCATTAGTTTTTATTTGATTTTTGATAATTGATTTGAATAGTTTGATTTAATTATTCAAATTTTTGGAGGGAAAGTGTTGTAATTAAATTATTATTTAATAATTTAATCCACTTAGGGGAATAAGATGATTTAGTGATGTAATTAAATAATTGGCGTTATTTAATCAATCACGATGAAATAAAGCGGGATTAAGACTTTATTAAATAAATGAGATTTATTTAATTGGTCGAAATGATGAAACGTGAATTAATCAAATAATGTTGTTTTATTTAATTAATAGAGGAACTAGGGTTTTTGGGACTTTATTAAATAAATGAAATTTATTAAATTTGTCTGAAATGATGAAAAAGTGAATTATTGCTAAAAATTTCTAGAGTAGATTGTGTCTAAATTTTTTGCATCAACATTTCAAATCACACTCAGTGATTCATCATCAGGATAAGAGATTAAATTAAATAACGCCAATCATTTAATTTAATCCTCTTATTCCCCTAAGTAGATTAAATTATTATTTAATTACGCCAATTATTTTTGCATTAGTTTTGATTTGATTTTTGATAATTGATTTGAATAGTTTGATTTAGTTATTCAAATTTTTGGAGGGAAAGTGTTGTAATTAAATTATTATTTAATAATTTAATCCACTTAGGGGAATAAAATGATTTAGCGACGTAATTAAATAATTGGTGTTATTTAATCAATCACGACGAAATAAAGTGGGATTAAGACTTTATTAAATAAATGAGATTTATTTAATTGGTCGAAATGATGAAACGTGAATTAATTAAATAATGTTGTATTATTCAATTAATAGAGGAATTTAGGTTTTTGATGTTGTTTTGATGTGATGCAGGAATGTTGCGCTATGATTTCAAGAGTTATGAGATGATTTTGAGATGATCCAAGACATTACAGGATGATTTCAAACCGTTTCGGGGTGATTCTGAGATGATTTGAAACATTATGGGATGATTATGAGTTATTATGAGGTGTTATAAGATAATTCTGAGTCATTCCAAAGTGTTACGGGATGATTCTGAGTCATTTAGAAGTGTTACAAGATGATTCTGAGTCATTTAGAAGTGTTATAGGATGATTATGAGTCATTTCGAATTGTTATAAGATGATTGCGAGTCATTCCAAGATGTTATGAGATGATTTCGAGTAATTTTGAGATGTTATGAGATGATTTCGAGTCATTCTGAGATGTTATGAGATGATCGTGAGTCATTCCAAGATGTTACGGGATGATTCCTAGTCATTTCTGAGTCGTTATGGGATGATTCCGAGTCATTCCAAGATGTTATGGGATAATTCTAAGTCATTCTGAGATGTTACAGGATGATTCTGAGTCATTATGAGGTGTTATAGGGTGATCGGAGATGATGTTCCATATTGTTTGATGCTATTTGAGGTTGGTCGATATTGTTTAGTGTCGTTGATGTTGTTTAGTGTTTTTTGATGTTGTTTGAGGTTGTGTGATAGGATTCAATTCATTTTTACATGTCTACATTTTTCCCCTCTTTGATACAAAGTACTGGTTGCTTTGTTTCAAAGATTTTGTTTTTAAGATTTTTGAATTTTTTTTATGCCCCACTATGCCCCAGTGTTAAGTGGAATGAACTCTATGCTGCTCCCTCGAGAGGTTGACCAAAAATTTCAAGCTTTGAGGTCAGGCTCTTGACACTATTGTATTGTTGTTTCAATGTTTTTAGTTGAAATATTCTATGTTAATGTGCATTGTTTCTCATTTTCGAGCTTCTAATTTGTAAGTAGGAATATTTCCGAAGTGTAATTAGGGCTTCCTCTATGAAATTAGGGTTTCCTTGAGGTGTTATATAGGCAATTTGTCTTCAAATTGGATAATTTGTGCTTGGTTTCTTTTGCTAATTCTTGTCTTTGGATTCCACATTTTGTCATTTTTTGAGAGAGAATGTCGAGATTCAAGGTTTCTCTACATCGTTTTGAGCTTGTTCAAGAGTATAGATGACCTTTAGACATTGGTGCCCCGGTAAGTACCTTTTCGCCCTTCACTTTCTTCATGTTTTCGTTCTCATTTTGTGTGTGTGAAGTCTTGTCAGAAAAATGCACTGGTTTTGAGGTTTTGGCATATTTGTCTTAGTTTTGGCGTATTTTTCAGGTGTTTTGGTGTTTCTATCCAAAAAATGCACATTTGTTCAAAACTGGCGCATTTGTTCAGAAACTGTGCAATTGTCCTAATGTCCTGAAATGGCGCTTTTGTCTATATTTTGTTTAGCATTTGTTGTGGAACCTGGTAATTGACTCTTTTTCAGTCATTTTTCTCTTAGCTTTATTCTTAACCCTAGCATGAGTCTGTTTACCATCATGAATTTCATTCTTCATCATGTTTTCTTTCTAAAACCTTGGCTTGTGTCCGTTTACCATCTCAACTATCATTTGTTACCTAGCATGTGTCGTTTTATGTTGCTTTGTTTGTTTAGAGTGAAACCCTAGCTTGTGTTTGTTTTTTTATTTAAACATGTTGTTTTGTTACCATACCTGTGTTCTAAACCCTAGCTCATGTTTGTTTATCATCATACATGTCATTTTTCATCTAGCATGTATCATTTTACTTTTCTTCACTTGTTTAGAGTGAAACCCTAACGTCTTGGTTTATGTCGCTTGTAGGCGAATCTTCAACCGCTCATGACGAGAGAGAGACGTCCTCATCACTTGCTTGATCTGATTTCCTAGTTCGATGTATTGGAGTGAGACTTTCTTGATGCAATGGGTTTGTATCATATTTGTCACATGCCTCCTATTAGGACCCATACAAAAAAGTTGACCACTTTCGTGGAGAGGTAGCACTCTAAGACACCCTCTTTTCATTTTCCTACAAGTGAGGCAACCATTACTCTAGAGGATGTGTGGAGGAATCTTCATCTTCCTATTCATGGTGAGCTTGTTACGTACCAAATTCAATGAGGTGCCCGTGCTATGCAGAAATTGTTAGGTGTGGTATATGTGGATGTTCATAATGTAGAGATTGATTTATTTGATTTTGTAGATAGCGCAAACCCTATCATTCTTGTCCTTTGTGGCTTGGTATCATGATTAGTTGTTCCTGATAGATGAGGTTGACAGTTTGCAGTGGGCTGGGGTGTATGTATTGAGAGCATGCTTGAGCATGGTACAAGATATGCCTGGAGTGCCTGTTTTCTTGCCCACCTTTACCAAGATATGCACGAGGTGGTTTATTGGGGTGGGAGGTCATTTTCTGCAGGTGTATCCCTTTTGCATGTTTGGGTGTGGGAGCATATTGCAGTGACTCATCCTGATGGAATTCAAGATCATTCTCTAGGTGATCCATATTGTTACCGTTATGGGGATTTTATGCACTTCACTTTCCTTAGGGATTTGCATTATTGGCACCATGTGTTTGATGAGATGCCTAGTTTTCTATGGAGACCTTACATGACTTGCGAGGTTTGGAAAGAGGATGCAGATCAACTTGTGTATTACCAACATACCCGTTGGTTGCTTGGTTGTTCATCATCCATGATAGAATGTTATATAACTGATCGAGTCTTTCATCAGTTTGGTGAGAGACAGGGGCAGATTCCTGATGCCTATAAGGATTAGTTTGGTCAGACTTGTCAGGAGGCCTCTATATGGGGTATCCAAGTTGATGCAGATACTGTTACTGTCAAGTTTGCAACAATTGCCCCAGTTGGTTAAGGTTGGTCACTTGGAGTGGCAGATCCAGGTACTACTCACGATTATGAGGAGTGGTGGACATGACATAGGACTTTGAGGCTTACTGATCCTAGAGGTGGTCCTATTGTGGGTAGGTTTGGCATCATAGGTCATCGTGGTGAGTGATAGTGTGTTGAGGTTCTTGTGGAGCAGTTGGTTCAAGATCAATGTGATGAGGCAGAGGATATTCAGGATGAGCAGGTGCCTCGTTCACAAGGTTAGAGACAGGTTCCAAATCCTCCTCCACTAGCTAGGAATGTTGATTTCTTGCTAGCTCAAATGAATTTGGACAGAGATGCAGAGGTTGCATGGTAACAGGCCACAAAGGATTTGGTAGATACTCTGAGGGTTAAACAAGATACTATAAGGGTTGAGCGAGATAGTTTGATTGGTAGACTGCATGCGGCAAAGGCTCAGGTAGTATTACTAACAACAGAGAGAGATTCTCTTCAGGCATATTGAGAGAGTGATATTGGTAGATGAAATGTTGTAGAGGATCAAGTATTGTTACTGATAGTAGAGAGATACTCTTTGGAAAGAGTGTGATGGTATGCGAGCAGAGTGAGATAGGTATCTACTGTCACCTACCTATTATCAAAATTTATATGATGCTACTATTCCTAGGGCCTCTCAACGTCCACGGTTTGGGGAGCCTAGTGCTACGAGCGACAACGGTGCTGGTGCTGGTGCCGGTGCCGATGTAGGTGATCATTCTGTGAGATAACTAGATCATTTTGGTTTTCAGTAGTTTTTTGTCCATCTTGCTGGGGTTTTACCATTTTTTATACTTGATCTTCATGTTGTTTCATGGTGCAGAGGAATTTTGTAGACATGTGTGTTATACATATTTATTGGTCAAGTCGAGACCTCGTATATATGTTATGATTTTTGTACTTTCCTATCACACTTGTGTCATTGCGGATGTACTTATGACATTATTTTTTTGATGATGATATATATATGAGATATACCTTCTTCCATTCATCCTCCTTGTATGTTTATGTGATGGTGATATATGATGATGTATGTTTATATGTGTTTGTGTGCTTTTTTCTAATGTATGGATATGATGTAGATGTAGGAATCATATTTTTTCTCATTTTATGATGGTGGATATTGATAGATGAATGATCCATACATGATACATGATGTTTTTAATTGGTTTATTATCATCATGATATGTTTTGATAATATTTGTGGATATAGAATGGATATGGTATTGATGATGTGTTATGCAGGATGATTGTTAATTTAGAAGAATTATGATGTTAATTAGAAGAAATATGTTGATGTTTGTTAGTTAGGAGAAATATAATGATGGATAGAATTGATGATGTGACTTTGCTTCACTTTAGATAATTCACTGTTTGAACAATCCTTTTTGATGTAGCAAAGAAATACAATGCACCAAGGTATGAATTACCAAGGTGACTTTGTATCTACTGCGTGGACTTTGACTCTACAAACAAAGAGTATCTTTGTTCATACCAGACCTACAAAAACTTTGTTTAAAGTATAGAGGGGGATTGCATGAAAAATGTTTTAGACCAATAACACAGAGGTATAGAACACCTAACATGTAACTACTTCACGAACTATTTTAATACAACTTCCGTACTCAATAAAATAAGTATTTTCCATGGTAATATTACAAACAACAAATTTTAATGACGCTCAATTGCCTCCATTCCTTCTTCTCTAAATCCTTATGGATATCCTTGAGAGATCTTGGGAATGATTCAATAAAATAAATCACATAAGTAAGATCACTAAAAGATAAAAAAAAAATTGCAGTATCACTTGCCATAGCTATTTAGGGTGGGGCTATTATCCATTGTTGATCATGTCTATCATAGGAACGGATCCGTTAAGGAATATCTCAAGATGTTGTTTGGACTTGTTTAAAAAGATAGGTAATTGATACTTTGGCATTGTTTTTATCTGTTTATAGTCAACTCTTATGCAATTTGTATTGCTTGAAAGTTCTAGCTATTGATGTTTTCTTTGTTTCTTTGTTTTTTTTTTTCAAAGGGTGATTGGGACAGTTTGTTTATTATGGTTCAAATGTTTATTGTGGATGTTGATGACGGGATGAGACTTTATTTTTTTCTAAATTTTTATGATGCTATTTTTGTTTTTGTTTTTTAGGGGACTAAACTAGGGCCTTGGTGGATCATCAAAGATAAGCCTTGCCTATGTTGTCCACACAGAGGCGCGTAGTTTTCTTTGTTTGACCTTTTCTATTTTGTGAATGTTTTTGGGATTTTGTATTTTGAATTTGTGTGGATTTTGTATTTTTTGACTAAGTGAAATAAATAATGTATGAAACCTAAGGGGACTGATCTAGGGTCTCAAAGGCTAAAATCCTTGCCTACTTTGTACATGTAGATACCACGTAGTTTGACTATTGGACTTAAAAAATGAACTATTTTTGGGTAAACAACATCGATAGCATGGATTGATATCCTATTTTCTATGTCTAGAGGATGTGTTGTGGGAAATTCACTTGAACTAGTTGTGAGGTTCAAGAAAATGTTGATATATTAGACTGTTTGAGTGAAGGAATAACCCAACGATGTTGTTTTGTTTTGATTATTTTTTCATGTTTTTGATCTTTGTTGTTTTGTAGTGTTTTTGAATGTTGTTGTTTTATGACCTTGATTGAATGTTTTACCAAATCTAAATTGCAATTAGCTTTGGGAATTTACCCCCAATAAAATGACTTACCCTAATCAGTGTCAAGCCATGATTGGACATATGATTCATGAAATGGATGGGTGGATGCTGTGAAAAAGTGTTGATAGATAATAATGTATGTTTTATTCATGCATAGCACCTGTTTACCATGTTTTTACTATGGTACATGTTCTAGAAGCGCTACAAAGTGGTTTTCACTCAAAGAACATTTTATTTTTCTTTACTATTTTTATTTCTTTTATCTCTCCTTTTTTTTGGATTTTTACCCTTTTTCTTGGGGTGTAAGATGTTCAAAACTTGGATTTGGTACTTCACTTTGTTTTTCTAGAGGATATGTTGTGGAAAATATTACTTGAACTAGCTGTGGGGTTCAAGCAACTATTGATATCTTACAAATTTTGAGTGAAGGAATACTCCATGTTGTCATATTTGAAGGTTACCTTGGTAATGATTTAGCAAGATACCTTATTGATGGGACAATGCCTAGATCACACTGTGAGTTAGAAGACATAGATCATAATTTGTTTTGAAACAACATGCAAGCATTTGCCCCTAGTATCTAGCAATGTAGGTGATGGATTATCTTATGATAAGATAGCATGTTTGGATAGAGTATGCCCTTTGGACAATACCTCATGGCTAAGATAATGCTAGATAGGATAGGATCAATTATATGGACTCATGTTAAGATGTTTTCCATAAGCAAGTGTAAAATGTATATCAAACATTTATCAAGATCAAGATAAGTTGGATTTTTGAAACAATGGCTTGGGTTCGTTATGGATAAGATGAGATGCTTCCACCTGAAATGGCACACATAGATGCTCGATTCTTACACATGATGCCTGTTTTCTAGGTTTTCATCATGGTACTTGTCCAAAGCGCCACCATAGCAACTTGGTTTTCGCTGCAGGATGATTTTTTTCTTGATTTTCTTGATTTTATTTTTATTTTTTTGATGTCACTTAAGATGCCTGTTTACCAGGTTTTTATCATGGTGACCATTTTTGTTTTGCTCATGTTGGATCACCTGGTGGTGCTGATGTAGATGTTGCTGGTGTTGATATTGTTATTGTTTTCATGACGTTCCAACGATATCCTTCTTGGAGGATCTATCTTGCTAGGATACAAGTGCTTGAATGTAACCCCTGATAATTCACATCTTCCTTATTGATACCGGATTTAACCTTACTTGATGCACACATCGCGATAAAGTGCCCTTAAAGTCCTTATGATAAAGAGTTGTTGCCAACACATGGTCAATGTGAGTTTTGGATATCATGGATGGAAAAATGTGTTGAGGGATATGATATTTAGATGGATTGGTTGATAGTTTGAAACCTTTTATTTTCCAAACTTGGGATTATGAACAACGATGGGTGGATATGGAGATTCGATTGGGAACAACATTTTGATATAACTTGTATGTATCTCTTGAATCTTTCTTTTGTATTTTTGGGATTTTTTGATGGATGAACTTCCCTTTTCAAATTTTCCCCATAGTTTCTTTGACTAATGGAGTTTGATCAGGATGATTTTATTTCTTTTTCTTTTGTATCCATTTAAATTTTTCTTTTCCATTTTGTCTTGCTGATTCTTTTGCTTCAATAAATTGTTCCTTTCTTTGATATAGCTTTTTCTTTTGTTTTTGGTCCCAATATAAGGATGGAAATATATGTGGATGATGATTCATGACATGGCTAGTTGTAGCATTGGTATCAATTTAATCATAAGGAATCTTCATTCTCTCTATGATGATGCTTGCATTAGATAAAGTTGACCCCAGTATTATGGAGGTATCCTTGATTTTTTTAGCTCCCTTACTTTCTTAATAATCAAGACCTCGATGCTTAGGATTTCCCATAATCTGCACTGGTTCTAAGATACCCTGTTCATGTAGACCTAATCCTCTGCCTTGATAGTGAAACCTTTGAAAAATTTCATTTGCAATAGGATATGTCTTACCTTGGAAATAAGGTGTTACTCTTTCTATGCTCTGTTGTGGATCTTCAAAAGTGATAGCTTCTTCACTGATAGGATCTTTCAAATGTGGGATAACTTCCTGATTGATATCTTTAGACTGATCCTATGAGATATCAGATTTTAATGTTTCTTCAAGAGGTGTTTCTAATTTACTATCCATGTAAAAGTCTTCCTCATGATTCATTTCTGATATACCTTAATAGGATGTTTCTTATTCACAACTTATATATAATTCTTCTTTATGATCCTTGGATTTCCTCAAAATGCGGACATATGAGTAATGACTCTTGGCTTAGATCTTCTGTATTAGGTATAGGTGTTGGATCAAGAGTCTCTTGATCATCAATATGTACTACCATGAGGTCAGATGGTACCAATATATCTTGGTATGGGTCATTTCTAGACTTTGGTGCTTGATTTTGATCATGCTTGGGACTAAATTCTTGATGTATGTCCTCTTGCTCACTGGATGATGTAGAGACATAGTCAATGTTATCAGTGATAGATAGTTCTTTCTTGTTCTTTTCAACTTTTGAGGTTGAGACATTATCATTGTTGTTATTGGTAGATGTCCCTTGAACGCCATTTTTAATAGCTATTTCTCCCTGATCAATGAGGTCTTGGATGAGGTTTTTGAGTGTAACACATCTATTTGTTTGGCGACCCTTGATTTTATGGTACTCACATCATTCGTACTGGTTATACCAAGGGATTTTAAAGCTTGGTTCACCATTAGTTGGACTATTGTTGATTTTTATAAGTTCCTATTGTACTAGTTCATGCATGATTACCTCTAAATTTTCTCCCAAAGGGGTGAATTTCCTTCCTAGTTGGTAATCTTTCCTCTATGGATTTTCTTGATTGTTTTGCTCTTGATTTTGTAGAACTCCTTGATTATGTATTTGAGGTATATTTTGATATTGTACTTGAGGTACACATTAGTGTTGTGGAACTTCTTGATACCATGGTTGAGGTACATCTTGATATTGCACTTGAGGTACACCCTAATATTGCATTTGAGGCACACCTTGATATTGTTGATATTGGAGGTGTTGTTGAGGTGCTTGTGAAATGATGCTCATTTATTGTGGATATGTAATGTCCTGAATTTGCACATGGCATCAATGATATGTTGGATTTTTATTTCGTTTAATTTCCTCAAGATCTCTCTCAATTTTATCTAGGGCATTTTGATGTTCTTGACTTATTCCTTGATGGGGGTTTTGAAACCCTTGATGTTGTTTCCCTATTTGATATTGTGACCCTTGATAAGAGTGATTTGGGTAATAGTTAAAAATGTTTTGGGGATGTTTTGATACTCAATACCCTATCATAAGGTCACTTGGTTTATATCCTCATGGGCCACTTCTATCATTTGTGGTGTTTGTTGGTGGGATACTAGTGTTGTTCTTGCTTGCTTCCATTTTCTTCCTATGTTGTGATCTCGTGGTTGTCATAAACAACTTGGGTCCCTGTGGGAGAGTAGTGTACTCTCTAGGTGACTCAAATCCTAAAGAATCGATGTTGTCCTAAAGATTATGTAAGATACTGGAACTGTTGGAACAAACCTAGATTCTGACAATAATAGAAGGAATATAAGTTCGGTTTGTTCTTGGAAGCTTGTTTGTAGAAGTTATATACCAACCTAGTTCTGGTTTCATGAAGTGCCCAAGGGTGTTTCTTGAGAGCTTTTGAACTAAGATAACTAATTATGAAATGACAACTTGTGGACTTTACCTTAGGGATCCCAACCTTGAGTGAGATCATGAAGTGGATATTTATTGCCATGCAGGTGGTGCTAATATGAGTCTCTTTGTTGCTATGTTAGCTTTTTGTTCCTCTTCATCTAAGACAATTGATGCAGTAAGAAACTGGTCGGGTGTTTTATTCTTTTGAAAAATGAAGGTTCTCAAGATGCTTATGATGTCATTTTGTTCACCTTTGATATATGTGAGACTAGGTTGAAGGATCAGTGCTACACGGTCTAGTTGTTAAACTGGGACAATTGGTCACCAAATGGTCATAAAGTTTGGTGGTGTTATGGGATGGTTTTTGTGAAGATCAAGACCCTAGGGTTTGAGTGTTTTTTTGGATGACACTACTTCTTTGGGAATCAAAATGTTGAAGAACTAAGGTCTATATTCCACTTCCTTATCTAGAGGATATGTTGTGGGAAAGTCTACTTGTACTATCTACAAGTCCCAAGTAACTATTAATATCATGGATGTCTGGGTGGAGGAATGACCTTAATGGTTTGTTTGATTTTGATTTCAAATAAGTAGGATGGAAATAATAGATGTGGGACTATATGAACTTTTGTCTTTCCAATTGTTTTGGTTCAAACAATGATCTTGTGAACAACTCATTTTCAACTTTTTCTCCGTGTTTTGAAGTATGGCAAGTGATAAGACAACACTTGGACTGACTCAACAAACATGGACTTATGTGACCTTTATGTCTATAACTTGGGTTGTGAAATCACAACACCCAATCCATAGTTCTCAGATATTTACTTTGATCAATGTACCCTGAAATCAAAGCCAAAACGTTCATAAACCTTTAAGGAAAGATCCTTTCAAAGGAGTGCAAACATAAGGCTTCTCTCACAAGTGTGCACTAAATCAAAGGGTTTGTGGTTTAACCCTCTTATTTAGTGTTTATTTTGAATGTGTTCTTTTTTTGTAAATCAAACACAAAATTTGATGTCAAATTGTTTTGAATGTAATGGGCTAAGTTTAACATAAACTAGCAATTACAACCCTAGGGGATAGACACCATTCTCTTAGGTAGGCTTGCCTCATGCTCTGAAGAGATGATTTTACATGCAACTTATGGCGTGGGCCTATAGTCAAACATGGAAAGTAACTTCTCAGAAATAAATTTCAATGCACCACTTTTAGAGAATGTTTTTGGATAATAGGGTGTCTTCTAAAAAAAATTGGTTCTTAGTGGTAACCGTGAACGCAAGAATCTAACACTCACCCGCTGGCCACTTAAGGCTCTTTAACTATTCCTGTTCCACTTAAGGTATGGGATTAGGTGCAATCTGTTATCAGCATGACTTGAAGCTACTTTATTACGAGTTCACAACCTTTAATATAGCCAACCAGTAAACGTGCTTCGAGACCTTGCAATGAGTTCTCTAGTGTGGGATGTATCTCAAGGAAAGCCCCCTCTTTAAGGTAAAATTTAAAAGTAAAGTGCAATGCTAAAAAATGCTCTTTCACTCACCCAAGATTGCCAAAAGGTGCAAGGGGAGAAGATAAAACACTTTTAGCTTTGCCAATCAATGAATGCATAGTGAAAAATCCATATCAATTTGATTCATTTTAAACACCTCGAGTGATGTTATCCCCAAAAAATTGTGAGTAAAAGAAAACAAATATCTTTTAATTTTCACCAATACGAAATATTCAAGACATCAAGCAATTAAGATAGCAATGGTGAAATATCCCAAAGAAACATGTGTTCATTTTTATGAGCTCCAATAGAGGTGTTTCTAAGAAATGCAATCCTTGTCCTATCTTGGTCAACAAATGTAAAAACATGTGTGCGTCAACAAAATGAAAAATGACTTTTCTCTTTTTATGCACCAAAATTAAAGGTTTCTACTTATGAAAAAATTAAATGTGTTCATTTTTAGAGCCCAAAAATTGAAGTGTTTTTATTCTTTTTATGAGCACCAAAAAGAAAGTTCCTAAGTTAAAAAGCTTAAAATTTGTTCATTTTGTCAACACCAAAATCAAGTGTGAGTTTGTTGTTGTTCATTTTTAGAGCACCAAAAAGAAAGTTCCTAAGTTTAAAAAGCTTAAAATTTGTTCTTTTTAACAACACCAAAATCAAAGTGTGAGTTTGTTGTTGTTTGTTTTTAGAGCACCAAAAAGAAAGTTCCTAAGTTAATTAAAAGTATTTCAACATCTAGGATTGATAATCTTCCCTACAATAAACATGTTAAAGTTGTAATCCTACATCAAATTTGTCAATTCCTGCTTACACATCCAAAAAAAAACACCTGTTTGTGAAAAAAAACTATTACAAGAGTGCAAAATTGGTGCATTTGTCCGTCAGAACAACTACTCTGAACAAAAAATACAAATGCATAGGTTTCAGACGACTACACAGTTTTAGAAACAAGTGATAAATAACCTTGTCAAACAAATGCTAACTTATGAAAATAAAAATGTGCTAGTTTCATAAAAAATGCACCATTCCCATGACAAATGTGCAGTTCTTCTGAAAAATGCACCATTCTTCTGACAAATGCGCAGTTTTATTCACAGACAAATCTTCAGACTTTTTGGATAGATGCTCAGGTCTTTTGGATGACCGCGTGAAAAATTTGACAGAAGCGTTTTTGGGACCTGCAACTTCAAAAATGATTCAAAAAAATGTTAGAGGAGGAGACAAGGGTCTCACTGGGCATGCCAAAATGTGTGAGGGGGAAGAAGGACGTTAGATTAGTGATCGAAGAAGGACATGAAAGCAATCTGATGAGGAAATCTAATCTACAACCAAAATTCTTAAATCTAAAATCTAGAAACTCCTACACATACAAAATTGAAACTATTCTATTGAAAACATGATGAGGAACCTAATTATTACCAAATGAAATAAATACAAATGATAGCTTTTACCATCTCGTAGCGAAGTGTATTCGCTTGATGTTGGATTGCCTTATCACAGTGAAACCTCCAGATTTCATTCGCAAAGTGTTGATGGATGTTCATTGTGTTTGGTTGATCGAAGATAATGGATGAAGCTCTCTCAAGGATGATCTTGATAGCACTTCATTGCTCAATGTATGTTAATTCTTCGATCCTTATTTGTTAGGAAAGGGGTTTGTTATATAGAAAATGAGATTTGAAATAGATGATCACAATTGTTTTGAAGAATATCCAAATCAACAGTCAGAGTGTGTTGAGAGGAATTAGACATGAGAGAACTGTGCAAAGTGGATTGCACAATTTATGTGATTGGAAAATAGATTGGCCAGTCAGGGATGTGATTGATCAGTTAACAAAATAGATTGATCAGTCAAGTTTGTGATGACTTAGTTAGGAATGTGATGTTTTAGTTAACAAAATAGATTGATTAGTTAACAAAATAGATTGACTAGTTAAAAAATTAGATTGCTTAGTCAACAATAATAATTTTCTCAATTAGAAAGTGGGTGAGGAATATGAATTAATTGATTTAATGTAAGACCCCTCCATTTTGCTATTTTGATGTGATGGTAATTTATTCCGATGTTATCATTATGGCATGCTTTAGATTAGCATATATGATATTTGAATTAATGATGTTTTATGTTTGGATAATATTATTGATGTTAGATTCGTCAGTTGGTAATATTGTATTGGTGAAGGGGAGGGGATTGCATCACTCGCTTGCGAGCGCCCTGCGATTCCATGATTCCCTCTTCACGGTGTGTTTTCTATGATGCAAATATACATGTGCGATATTCTATTGTTCGTAGGTTAATAGGTACAAGACATCGACTTCACATGATTTCACGGGGTTGAGCATGTCCATTGCCAACGACATTTGATTTGGAGATAGTAGCTAGGTTTTCCATGTCAAGTCATCACCCTAGTCTATAGTGTGTTGTCGGTTTTTGTCTGGTTCTATTGATTTAAATGTTGTTTAATCTACCTGGATTTTATTTAATTGCAAGTTAGAAAAGGTGAAAAAATGGCTTAAGTAGTTAAGTTGTTGATTAAATGAATTTGGTTTTAATGTAAAAAAATGTTATTTAATTTAATTAATAAAAGAATTTAATCTTGGATTAGATTTATTTATTGATTAATTAAATTAATTGTGTTGATTTGAATTAAGTTATTCATTTTGGAAATTAATAGTTATTTAGAATTGAAATTAAGTTTGAAAATTGAAAAAGGGATTTAAATTTTATTTTTGGAAAATTTTAAATGCAAAATTGAAAAAGAGAGATATTTGGAGATATTTTCTGTTTTCTGTTTTCAGAAATTGATTATGGTGGTTGAATGGAGACTTTTTCATTTTTTTGGCTATTTTTGGGATTTTGGTGAGTTTGTGAGGGAGGATGAAAAATTGAAAAAATGGAGAAGGAAAAAATGTCTGGTTTGTGGGTTTTGGATTTACTTGGAGGAACTGGAATCTGAAGAAGAATCACTGCACCCTTTTGGATCTTTTCAAACGTTTGGAAACCAGGTTCATTTTATTCAATTTGAATTTATATATTTGAAATGTTGTTTGCAAATCATGTTTGGAAAATTCAAAAAAAGGAGTTTTGATGAAAACCCATGTTGAATCTGGTTTTGAAATCTTTAAAAACCTTGTTTTGGAAATGAAAATTCTCAAGGAAATTGATGTTCTTGGTTGTAATTTAATCATTTTAATTACTATTTGCTCAATCAATTCTGTGAATTTCTTGTGAGAAATTTAAATATATATATATATATATGTATAAATATATACAAAAATGTATATACATACATATATATACATATTTTATTTATGTTTTATTATGAGCTTATGCTGTTAATGGTTTAATTGGAAAAACCCTCTTTTAAAAAAATTGATTTTCGGATTTTAAAAATAGATCCGCAGGTTTCTTATAAGAAAATTTTATTTTTTAAAAATTATAAAAAAAATCAAAGTTTGTGGGGCGCTGGGGGCTCACCCCACAGCCGCCCCCCCATGGGAGGCGCTGTGGGGGAGCCGCGCACAACACGACCCCCATGCCCTTCCCCGTGGCTGCTGGCATCGCTGTTGCCATGCGTGGTGGACGATTGTGCTAAGCACAACCGCGCCACCACCCATGGTGGTCGGCTGTGCCCAGCACAACCGCCGTCGTTGTATGGGGTCGACTGTGTATACAGCCGATGACCCACCATGGAAAACGCACGGCCGACACAACTGCCCACCTTGCCCTAAAATTCGTGCGTGTGGCCCAAGGCGGTAATGCGCCCTAAAACATATGTGTTGACCTTTTTTTTAAAATAAAATATATTTCAATGTTTTTAAATATTATATTTTTATATTATTAAATTTTAATATATATAAAATGGTAAAATATATATATTAATATTTAATATTTTATGATATAATATTAGATATAAATTTACATCAAAATTAAATGATTAAATATGTATATTTATATACATATAGTTTAATTATAAAAATGTAGATTAAATGATGGTATAATTTAAATGCAATTGGGGAATTTTTAATTAATGTATTATAGTCAAATCGAGAGTTTTATTTTAAAATGATATATATATATTAAATCGAAGGAGTAAAGGTTTATTTTATTATTATTATTTGCAAACACTTAAGGATTAAATACTTGATTCTGAAATAATAGATGAGTTAATGGATTTAAAATGATATAGTTTGGAAAATAATAAATTGTTTTAACATAATTTGTTAATAAACGAATTATTAGATTTTAAAATATTATGTTTTGTTAGAGAAAATATTTGATGTTAAAATAATAGGATTCAAAGGGCCAAGTATTTGATTTTAAAGTCATATGTGTTAGTTGTGGAATTAACTGTTTTTAAAATGATTTACTTTGAAGGGAATAAATAGATATTGTGAAAGTAGTAGGTTTGAAACGAAGAAGTAAATGGTTATTTTATTCGCAAGCAGATAAGGATTAAATATTGGGTTTAAATTTTAGCATGTAGCTGAAAGAGATAATATTAAAATTAGTTAATTGAGATAATAAACTATGAATTTTATAAAGGCAACGGATATATGATGTTTTTAAAAGTAATCATGGATTTCAATTGGTTATTAGAGTTAGTATTTTCCTCCTCTATAATTGATGAGGCAATTAATTATATTAACCAATTATTCAGTTAAGGCAGTTGTTATCCTGGTTGTCAAATCATTTTGAAAAGGACATGGATTTAGAATATCCAAAAGTAGTTTATTTCAAATTACCTTCAATGATTATTCCTTCCTATTCTTGTTTGGGGAAATGGGGTTAAATGTGTCTTTTGTTTGTAAGTCTTCCAGAGGACCCTAGAGGTTGGAGGTTATTATTTTGTGAGGTCAACCGCTTGATTTTCCCTTGGTTAGTGCTTGAGTTGTGACAATGCTATTACCCAGTTTCCACGAACTGAGATGTCTTGTGCCTCCTATGGAAGGAGTGAATTATGCAATTTGTGGCTCCTTGTAAGGAGTGGCATTGTGTATCATTGTTACCTCCAAAGTTGGAGTTCTTTCTTTCTTATGTTTCCTCCTAGAGTTGGAGTGGTCGTGTTGTTTTGTTGTACGCAATTGGGTTTCCGTTGCAATTGGTTATGTCTGGTTTGTTGTCAAGTGGAAGAATGACTTCTATTAGGGGCCAGAGCTGTGAGAGGTAAACTGGGTAACCTTCGGAGGTAGTTTATTTGAATGATAACTAAAGCAATGCTATTTATGTCAGTAACGTTATGGTGTACTTGTAGTTGGTACTTGATTCTTATGTGTATGGTTTTCTTAACATACCTGATCTGTTATTTCTGGAAGCAATGTAACCATGTTAGATTTGTACTTGAGTGTACTTGTGATGTATTTGAGTTGTACGTATGATGAACTTGAGTTGTACTTGTGTGGTTCTTGTGCTTGGTTGTATCAGTTTGAGTTAGCCTATGTCTAGAGGTAGATGGTCCTGTCTAGGATTCCTTGTTACTATCTCCTAGCACTGGGGGTGGGCCTTTAGGTTCCACTTGGTTGGGTAGTGTGCACCTTACTCCGTTAGGCTTTCTTCTTGTTCGTGTTGACGAGGTTTCTAGTTGGAGAGCTCGTGGGATCCAGTTACTTTTTATGCTTATTTTCATTTCAGTTAATCTTGTAATTTATTACCCCTCTTTGTTATCAAGGTGGAAGTTGTAATATGTAATCATGCTTTTAGATTTACCTCATTCGGGGAATGAGAGTTGTAACCTTATAGTTAAATGAGATCTTATGGCATCTCTATTTTCTTTGATGAATTCATCTTGTATGGAATGTATGTGTTCTTAATTTCATAAGTAATTAAATGTTGTGAGTTCAATTCCTTTATGTTGTTGTTGTGGGTTAATAAGTAATCTCAGTCTCGTAACCTTAGAGGTTGTTGCAATGTGTAGTGAACTTGCATATTATTTATACCCAAAAAAAAATAAAATTAGTTCGTTTGTGTAGTTAATTGCAACTTCCTCTAGGGTTGCATGGCAAGGCGTTACATTTAATTAATTAATTCCTTTTTGGATTTTGAATGTGCAAATCAAGTTTGACTTTTGCAAACAAAGTTGCATTAGTTTTGATTTGATTTTTGATAATTGATTTGAATAGTTTGATTTAATTATTTAAATTTTTGGAGGAAAAGTGTTGTAATTAGATTATTATTTAATTAATAATTTAATCCACTTAGGGGAATAAGATGATTTAGTGACATAATTAAATAATTGGCATTCTTTAATCAATCATGACGAAATAAAGTGGGATTAAGACTTTATTAAATAAATGAGATTTATTTAATTGGTCGAAATGATGAAATTTGAATTAGTCAAACGATGTTGTTTTATTTAATTAATAAAGGAATTAGGGTTTTTGGGACTTTATTAAATAAATGAAATTTATTAAATTTGTCTGAAATGATGAAAAAGTGAATTAATTAAATAATGTTGTATTATTCAATTAATAGAGGAGTTTAGATTTTTGATGTCGTTTTGATGTGATGCAATGTGGTGTGATGTGGGAATGTTGTGGTATGATTTTGAGAGTTCCGAGATGATTCTGAGATGATGCAAGACAATCCAAGACATTACGGGATAATTTCAAACTATTTGGGGTGATTATGAGATGATTCAAGACATTATGGGATGATTATGAGTTATTATGAGGTGTTACAAGATGATTTAGAGTCATTCCGAAGTGTTATGTGATGATTTCAATTCATTCTGAAGTGTTACAAGATAATTTTGAGTCATTCTAAGATGTTACGAGATGATTCTGAGTCATTCTGAGATGTTATGAGATGATTATGAGTCATTCTGAGATGTTACAGGATGATTCTGAATCACTATGAGGTGTTATGAGATGATTTTGAGTCATTTCGAGATGTTACAAGATAATTCTGAGTCATTTCAAGATGTTACAAGAGGATTCTGAGTCATTTTGAGGTGTTATGGGGTGATCAGAGACGATGTTCCATATCGTTTGATGCTATTTGAGGCTGTTCAATGTTGTTCAGTGTTGTTTGATGTCGTTCGAGGTTGTGTGATAGGTGTCAAGTCATTTTTACATGTCTACAATTTCATTTATGCAATGTCATGTGAAATTATTTATGCAATATACAATTATGTTATTGAAAAGGAAAAATTTTCATTTCCCTATTTTTTTGGAAACTTGAATTAATTCACCTCATGAGTTAAAACTTAGGTGAAAATAGAAAAGTAAACATTGGGTATGTTAAAAAGGTGGCATGAACCCTATGCATAAAGACTCTCCTGAGGTAGGTAGTATCTCCATATCCTTATGATTATTTACTAGAATTGTAGACCACAGATATCTTAATAGGGTATATTTAGGTTACATGATGAAATAATAGATGTAAAATAAGTTTATATCCTCATATATGAGGCTAATCACAACCATTTAATTCATCAATAAGCTAAAAATGAATAGCATACACAATCCCCTAAATATGACTCACAAATCTCAAGTTCATAAAAGGTTTGACAGATATTTATAACACCAAATCTATGCATATTGGCACAACATAGTTAACAAATAATTAACCAAAACTAAGTGAGTGGTTTATCATTTAAATTTAGAGTGTTGAATCAACTTCAATTAACAAATATTGATGCCTATTCATGTAGCAAAAAAGTCAAAAAAGAGTAATCTAAGTGTACAGTAGAAGCATTTCATAGGTTTTGATAGATCTAATGTACTAGGCTCTATTTTGTAGAGCTTAAACCCTCAAATTCCCTTATCCCCTTAATGATGTAATTCATTCTTCTTCTTTTTTAGTTCAAGTACACTATATATCGTGTTAGAAATAATTTTATAACACTCCTTGAAGCAAACTGAATAGACTCTGATACAAATACAACATATGTGTACATAATAATTTATGAGATTCCCTAAAATACTCAATATAAAATGGAAACAATTACATTAAAGAAATAAAAGTATGTATTATATTGATTTTTAAGGGAAAATACATTTATAATCATAATATTTTTGCTCAAAATATACGTCTACAATAGCTCACCTAAATGGATTCAAAGCTACCCACATAAACTAATTCTAGATTGATCCAAAGGCTCTAAGATTTGCTTGTGACCTAGCAAAAAGAAACCTATTCAATATCCAAAAATAACAAGTTATAGCAAATAAAATTTCTCATGTTAGACATATGATTTTGAAATTTTGACATGAACTAACTCTTGACTTGTAACTACATATGAACATATAAAATATGTCAAATGAATCTTTATTCTTCACTGGCCCATACCTATAAAATAAATTTAAAATTTACCACAATTTTCTTTTTCAAATCTTACTAAAAAATTACTTGTAGCAAGTAAAACTTCTCCCCCTCTCTAGCTAAAACTTGATGGTAATACCTCTAACATTTTTATAACATCTTGAAAATTTTATTTAGTCCAAAGAATTTCCCTTGACTATACAATATTTTCTACTATCCTACGAAAATAAACTTCATAATTTATTTTATATCAATAACCTTTGCATTTACACCATAAAGATTATAAAATTGCACATGAGAAACATTTAAATATACGTCCTTACATAAGTAATACTTCCACACCAAATCAAAATATGTTACACAAATGAAATAATAAAACATTGTTCTCTTTCATACATAGATAGCTCAACATCCTCTTCCTCATCCATTTTTAGCTGATGGGCTATATTTTGCGCCAACTTCTAGCCAAGAAGTTGTCTCACGGTGGTTTTTGTCTAATGCCGAATTTTTTTGCCAAAAAACATGACCACCAACAAGTAAAAACATTGTTTTTATCTCGATTTTTTACAATTGTTGACACCTATTTGTAAACCCTCCTCACATTCCTTGATCCTGCTACGGAGTTGCTTGATGACCGCCTAGGATCTTCTTCGTCACAACCAAGTTTTTTTATAAATCTGATTTATAACTAATTTTCATTTATTGTGAATATATTGAAGTACTAGCTGTAGCGAGATTGGTTTCAGTTCATCTCTTTTCAATTTTTTTTAGCATTGATAGGGTTTTGTAATAGTATTTCTACAAAATCTACCCGTTTGTTTGTAGTTGTTGTAGTGAGATTGCTTTGGGTTTGTCTCATTTAATTTTTTTTTGCTTTGGTAGGGTTTCATAATAGTATTTATGAAAAATCTGGTTTAGACCTACGACCATAATTGATAACAGGAGGAAATTTGTGTAGAATCTCAAGGTAATGTTGTGGGTTCCATTTATTGTGAATAGATATTTGTAAATATTTGTAGTTTTCATTCAAAAAGCCAATCTTTGTAACAATGTAATTCTGGACTAGTTTTGTGTTATATAATTTTGTCAGGATACCCTATGACTCTTTATGTTCCCCTCATTCTCCAGACAAGGCAAGCATTTTTTTGGTGTACTATTTACTTATATCATTAACATCTTTTAAATACCATTTATACAACATGGTTCAATGATAGTTTTTTCTTCCATATATAGATAGAAAATTAAATATGAGTATGTCTTGCCACCATCCCAACGAGTGCTGCATTGCATCTAGACGATGGCCTACATGAGGTCCCATTGCTTTATGAACATAGATGAAATTACCTCATACTATATTTGAAGTAAACCTTATAGATTCACATTCCCTTGGCATACAAATAGTAGTTGGGTTAACTGCAAATGTATAAAAGACACATGCAGGTTGTAGAGAAATTGTTTGTCCTTCACATTTGTAATGCCCTGCCAAGCAACCCTAAAGGAAGTTGTAATTAACGACTTAACGAACCAATTTTTTTTTTATAAAGTGTAATTAACATACACATTCACTTACTAATTAACAACCCTTAAAGGTACAAGGTTGGGATTACTTAAACCCACACATATATGAACATATAACCATAACATTAAATGACATTAAGCAATGAGTATTAAATCAACATAAATGTATAACATAACATAATGAGATAACCACCCAAGATACAATTTTTCATAATCATTAACATAATCAATAGTTACATCTCTCATTCCTAGAATGAGGCAATAGTACAAATGTGTTACAATTATAGAATTCCACCTCATACACAAAAGAGGGATAAAATAACTTATACAAATTGAAATATTACAATGCTTGAATTTAAAACAAGAACTGCGAACTGTCCATCAGGATGTCTCACCACCCAGTACTGAAGATAAAGGGGGACCCAATGGTGTATGGTGCATGTTCCACCCAACCAAGTGGTACCCGAAGGCCCACCCCCCATGCTAGGAGATAGTAACCACATAACATGGACAAATTCTACAACCACTAACCAAAGGCTGACTCATACTGACTCAAACTAACACAACCAACCAAAGAACTAAACAATTACAACTCACACATCACTGACATAGGTCACACTGCTTCCAGAAAAAAAATAGATCAAGTATGTTCAAAGAACCATACACATAAAATAATTCACAACTATTGTCCTAGATAGAGTGTCATCGCACAACTCATAATGAGTTACCCTCAGTGGATTTTCATAGGCTCTAGTATTCCTGGTGACCTCTACCGACCCTCGGCCCTCATAATTACTAATGTGGAATCAAATACCTCTCGTATGGACAAGATAGATGACCTTGCCATTCCAGGCCTACCCACTCACTCCAAGCCTTAACTAGCACTTGCGACTATGAGTGAGGCTAGAACTTATTTTTTTAGTGTGAAGTACCCCCCAAAATTTTAGTATAATATTTAGTTATCACTTGATTAAACTAATTCCAAAGGTTAACCCAATCTTACCTCTTACGGGCTCTGGGCCCTAATTGAAGCCACTCTTCTATTGACAACACACACACAATCTAATCACCAAGGGAATCACAAGTGTATACAACCTAGGAATCATAACCACTCTATCTCTAGGAGGAACCAAATAATGGAACTCACTCCAAACAACTTGGAGGCAACAAAACACATAGTCCACTCCTTCCAAAGGAGGCATAAAACATCCCCGTTCATGGAAATCGGGTAAATTACTGAAAAGACACCATGCATTACCCAAGGGAAAAACAACTGGTTGACATAAAGAATCAACAACCACATTCTCTAAGATCCTCTGGAATACTTACAATTAAGAACTAATACTTAACCCATTTCCCAAAACACAACTAGATGACATAGCTACAAAAAGCATTCAAGTCATAGTTCAAATCTAATATTAGGATTTCCTAAATCCACCCTCAATCAATAGGTAACTTTGACAGAATCAAAGACATGATAATTGGGTTAACTCAAATAATCATATAACCCTTTTTCCATTTCCATTATAGGAAGTCTTAAACAATTTAAACTTACATCCCTTTACGAAATACAGAGAAAATAAAAATTTAAGACAATCACGAGGAAAATTTCTATTTTTTGATATTCTAAATCCATATCCCTTTCATATTCCATTCACAATAATCTAATTGCTCTAATAGAAATAAATAAATAAAAAATATTTAATTGCCTCATCAATATAAACAACTCCTTAATTTAATTTTAAAACAACATAAGTCTATGCAAGTAATCCTTCAATTTTCTAACCAAAACCTATATCCCTTTCAATTTTCCATTTAAAACATGTAATTTCTTCAATATATATAAAATATCTTTTTCCTTATCAACTTGACCATGCATTCAAACCTTATCTTTTAAAATCTCCGTGCAAAACTAAATTACATGCGCCTAAATAAAATAAAATAAAATATTGAATATACTCCTTATTGAAAATACTCATGTAATATATACATTAAATATATATATCAATATATTTAATTATATATATTCATATATTAAAATATCTACTATCTTTTACAAAATATCCATTCGATATATTCAAAATAAATAAATCTCTATTATTAATATTCCATAATATATATATATATATATATATATATATATATATATATATATATATATATATATATATATATATATATATATATAAATATACATATATACATTATATATATTTTACATCTTATATATATTTAATATTGATTATATTTAATATTTAATTCCAAATTTCTTTTGGAGGCGGGCGGAATTGACTGCAGGTTTAAAAAAAAATATATATAAAAAAATCATGTTATAGTTTGGGGAGAGCCGAACCCCCCCTTCTTTCCCTGGCGCGGCCTACAGGGGGTTGCGCTACTCATGAAGCAACGCTCCCTCCACTAAGTGGAGGGCGCTACCCATGAGGCAACCACACCCTCCAAGATATGGGGGCAGTGGGGTGTGCATAGCACCCCCACCCAAATACTATCACAAAAACAAATAGCAAATAAAACAAAAATTCGCTTCTTCACATTTTTACGAATTCCCAATTTTTTTTACCAAAATTCGTCGGCTGTACGACGACGATAGTTGAAATTAAAATAGTATTTTTCAAAATAAAATAATAACCTGTATAAATAAATAAATAAATAAATATATATATAAATGAATTTAACATGATAAATAAATTGGGGAAATTTTGTGAAAACATTCACCTACAAGTGAAATTATGCAATTTTCTAGAGATTAATCCAAAATTCACAGAGGTTTAAAACTAAATCATTTTAATCAATTTTCTCCAAATTCGAAGACAATAAAATAATAAGAAAACTAAGAGGAATCTAAGTTATATCCAGAAGCTTTCAAATCTTCTAGATTTTTCCATCGCAATTTCTATAGAGGTTTTAGAAATAAATTCATTTCTACAGTGAATTAAATCTTCTAAAACAAATCGAAATGTGTTGTTTTACCCATAAGTTTGATTTAACAACGAAACTAACAATTTTTCTAAAATAAACTAAATTCAAAAGAGGTTTCATAATTTCCCTAAAGAAATTTCACGAGAACAACAAAAACTTTTAAATTTATTTATTTATTTTCTTTTTTCTAATAACAAGTTCTTTTCCGAAATAGATTTAACAAACAAGTCCTTAATCACTACAATTTTAAAAGCAAACCAAGAAAAATACAAAAACACAGAAGAAAACCTGAGTCAAGAAGCTTCAGGAAATGGAAATTTGATGCAAAGCCTTCTCAAAAGCTTCCATAGCTTCTATCCAACAATCCAGTGATTCCAACCAAGAAAGTAACCAACAAACACAACAAAATTTATCAGAATAACTCCAATGCAATTCTACAACAAGAATTTCCCCCAAAACAATCTTCTGTGTCTTTTCCAAAAATATCCTCACACCTGTGAAGAAGCTTTCCTCCCTCCAAAATTCTCTTCGTGAATGAATTTGCAACAAACTCTTAATTAATTTAACTCTAACATGTTGGCAAAATTAAAATATCTTCTAACAACCAAAATTAATTTCTATTTAATTTAATATTCCAAATAATAATTTAATTCCACATTCTAATTTAATTCCCACTTAATTGAAATAAAATTCCAAAATGAATTAAATTATTTTCTTTCATTTAATTTTCTTAACATCATATTTAATTAATTAATTAAATTATTTAATAATTAAATTCAACCTCATGAATTAAATTAAATTAATTAAATAAATTAAATTAAAAAATAACTTCTATCAACAATGTATAATTTTAATTAAATAACTATCAACATAATTTAATGCAATAATTCTAAACATTTATTTCCAAATCAAGAATCCCTTCAGAATTAAATAAGACTAAAGCAAGGAAATCAATGACTCAACACACACGACTGACGACACACTATGGCTAGGGTGTAGACTTGACACAAGTTACCTAACTACTATCTCCCATTCAACTTAACCGTTGGATCAACACGCTCAAACTTGTGAAACCAAGTGGAGTCGATGTCATGTACTTGCAAACCTGAAAACATAGTAACCAACATCATATAATATAAACAACATAAAATACACACCGTGAAGAGGAAATCAAAGAATCGCAGGGCGCTCGTAAGCGAGTGATGCGAACCCGTCCCCTTCACCAATACAATCATCAAAACTGACATTTCCATCATAATCCAATAATCTCATATGCAATCACATGTTATATTTACTAACATCATTACACCAATTAAAGCATGTAAAATAAAACATCAGATAAACCACATCACATCACATAAAATAGTTCGTCGCTCTATAAATAGTGATCAAATAACACCCACAAAATATAGTATTTGAATATCCAGAAACATAAATCAACGCAAAACAAGGACACACTATCCAGTCCAGAAAACAAAACGGAGGGGTGTTACAACATTGTTTTTTCATAGAATGTTGGGTTACTTAAACTACTTCTAAATTTTCCTTTATTGTACATTAAATGTTGATGGACCATATGATTACTTATTATCATTAGGGGCATACCATGTAGGCCTCTTACTTCTTGAATGATTAAATGCTCATTCAGGATGGGGTTTTCTTTCTTAACCCAAATCATTATTATCCATTTTGATGGTAGAACCACGTGCTTCTTGATTTTTTCTTCTATAGCTCTAAATAGCTAGCAATTTAGCATTGTGATACTTCTACTGTTTGTTCAAAACAGGGGATTCAAAACATGAATGTCTTCCTATGCTTGCTTAGTACATTTTTAGATTGTATAAATCCCTCGCCTTTGAAGACATGAACCCTATACCTTATCAATCTAATAAGTGGAGAAGACCCCCCTCACTTTTAAAGACATGAACCCTGTACCTTATCAATCTAAGAAGACCTCCCTTGCCTTCAAAGACATGAACCCTATAGTTGAAGCAACAAAAGCAAAGATGATTCCAAACACAAAATTATTGAACACAAGCACAAAAAAATTCACAAATGCAGTGGATATGTATGATTGCTAAATTGGCAACAATTGTGTCACAATGATTATATAACCTATCCCAGCATATTAATTCTATTGTAATATGATTTCTGGATTAAACTATGTGTCGATTTTTACATCCCAACATATTAATTTGATGTAAAAATTGACACACAGTTTAATCCAGAAATCATATTACAATACTACCTTGGACTGTGGAAACCTCATGCTTATAATATTAATTCTACCAAATTGCACATAGACTAATCCAATCTACAGCCTGATGAAGAATATAACTAGTTAAAAATTAGAAACTTAAACCTTGTTCAGGCTACTTAAAAAGTTTAGTATAAAATTAAGGGCCACCTATAAACACCCATCCTTTGGACCTAAAAATGGGCAACAAAGTAAAAACACATAATACACAAAAATTGTTGTTCAATATCCAAGAAATGCTAAAGAGGAGAAGTAACAACTCAAAATATTTTCAAGTGAATTCTACTATTTTCCTTGATAGAAAATAAGTTTTCATACACATTTCAGTTTATTTTCCCTTCTTTGCCTTTCTTTTAATAGCCAAATTCACCAAACAAAAAACATTGTGTAAAGTTCTTGACATTTAGGTTAGTCATGTTTCTTGGGCAGTTAATCTAGGATATGCTACATGTGAAGGAGGTGGTTGGATTTTATTAATAGATGTTTTTTTGCAGCTTGGTATGATTTTTTAATCATCCATTTAAGTTTAAACTTTAATTTATAAATGAAATTGTCCATTCATACTAATGTATAGTTGGGGGTCTAAAATTTTAGAGAACCATTCTTTAGGACAACTAATTATGAATGGGATGACCATTGTTGCACAAAAAATAATAGAATCTTAATGCGTGGTGGTGTGCTTCGATGAATACAATGGCCCACCATGGAACTGAAATGAACCAAAATGTGTACATGTATCACACCCATATCTATTGGCAAATGTAGGAAAATACCACTATCCATGGCATGGGCTATTATCATACATAAATCTCAAGGGCTAACACTAAAAAAGGCAACAATTGATATTGAAAAAGTTAAAAAGACAAGGGCTGACTTTTACGGCTATGTCTAGGGCCAAATCAATAAACAATCTTTGAATAGAACTACCATTCTCATTCGACCACTATTTTTGAATGAAAAATAACCCTTATACCATTATTAGAAAGAAAGAGGAATCTCGGCTACAATCTCTCTCATTATAATGACAACAAGTACACAACTGTTAATGCAACCTTCTATTCTATTAATTTTATACCGTTTACCCAACAAAACAAATATTGACATAGCACAATCACTATTTTCCATGATGTGCAGGGATCAAAAAAGTTCTCACCGAATAATGGCTCTATATGCAACAATTTCCCCACTCTACCAACATACATCTAGTTCTTTGATACATGATGTTTATCTATTCTCAAACCATAAAATACAATGTTTCTAACCTCCTTATGATACATTATGTTTATCTTCTTTTGTAGCACTAATTATGTTGTTTTTCAATGTGTAGACATAAAATAACTCTAAAATAAACTGTTGTGTGCAACTCGGGTATGTGCAAGATCATCATGAAAAAAATAGGCCCTTAAGTGGTGATGAAAATTCAGAAAATTAGAGTTAGGCAACTTGACATAAAAATTTGAATAAGTTATCTATTTTATTTCAAAAATATGTAAGAATAAAGTATGTAAAAAATTGAATGTAGTTTCTAAACTACTAGGTTTATTTTTAAAAAAAAATCTATTTGGTGAAGATTTGAAATTTCAATATAGTAGTACTTAAATTTCAGGGAAAAAATAAGAAGTAGGTGTCTGTCTGACCACCCTAACCACAGTAAAATGATAATTTTTTTTTATAAGATTTTAGATATAAGTAGATGACTCATGTCCCGATGTGATGCATATTTTTTATAATTTTTTTCCAACTAAATAATTATGTATGATTTTTTTATTACAACTTTTAAAAATATTAAAACTCATATGTCTAACCACCTTAACTTGGTCAAAACTTCATGAAATTCAATTTTTTTTTTTTAATCCTATAGTATGCGAAGCATAGAATGTGATGCATGTTTTGAATTCAAAAAATGTGATACCGTTTGAAAGCTATAGATGTTTTTCAATCAACCTATCAATCAAACTATAGATGGTAAAAAACTGAGAATCTCCTTTAAAAACCCTTTTCGTTTCATCAATTTTGGGTAAAAAAAATGTCGTCAGCCACATGGGCCATCATATCACTTACATATCGCCACTTTTTAGCGCATCATGATTTTGCACATACCCACTCCCTAGAAATATACTGTGTACAGATGATTGATAAACTATGTTATATATTTGCAATTTGTTTCATGAAAAAATCATCGTGCATAGAGATGCAACCTTCTATCTTTAGATTGCTATTGCCTAGATATTTGCAATTTGTTTCATAAATAATCATTTTGTACAAAAGACTACTATGACAGGGATTACTAAGACAGTGTTGTGTGCAGAGGAATTCATTGTATATCTTTTTAGATTGCAATTTCATACCTCCTTATCATACTAGTTATATTGAGGTTGCCTACAATCAATTGAAAATGAATGTTACTATTTACAATGTAGTTGTCAATAATTTCCAGATAATTATATAATACTATCGACATATTCCTTACACCCCTCATGGGCACAAGTGCTAATTAGACTTACTCAAACTTTCCATATGCTTCATAATGTTCATTATATTGGTCCTCAAACAAGAAAATTTGCACTATGATTTACACTTTGTTTGCTAGGAGTATATATGCATTTTACCTATTTTAATTTATTCTTTTGTTTAGAATTAATCGTCTCTTAATGTAGCTGCACCATTTTTGTTGTTTTTCTAAGTTGGTATCAATGTATGTGACACCATGATGGCTAGAATAAACTAATTTTGATACGAGGTTGCCACTTCCAACATGACATTTATACAAAAATAAATTATATTTTATAACTGTCCACCTCATTGCACCCATCTTTGAAGGCTCACCTTTTTGAAATAATATAGAACGCCTCCAATTTATACTAAACAATACAAAACAAAACAAAACATAATTTTAAGCAATACAAAACAAAACATAATTTAACTCTTGCCTAGCACATAAAACTAAATGCCTCCCAAAGACAAACACCCACTACATTTTAAATGGCCAAAAATTGTATGTGGGGTACTTTTATTTAAAAACAATAAAATTAGTTTCAGTTTGAAAACTACTCGCATAAAAGGAGCCGTTGAAAAGGAAATCAATTCAGTTTAGCCGTTTTAAAAAAGTCGTTGACCAATAAAGCGTGAGTTCCACCTCATAGAAGGAGCCGTAGAAACGGAAATCAGTTGTGTAGCCGTTACATTTAAAAAAAGTCATTGACCAATAAAGCGTAAGCTCCACCTAATAAAATCAATTTCCTTCTTTGAGTGTCCATCCCAAGACACGCACATGGGAGAGTGGGATATATAAAATGTAGCCCCTTCTTAAAGGCATAATTTATCTTCCTTTTCTTTTTAAATTTAATTCAGCTTCATCTCCTCGATATTTTGATTTTCATCTTTTCATTTTATGGGATTTTAAAATTTCCTTGGGGTCCATCATAATTAGAAAAATAAAATGAAATAATTTTTGTTTTAATTAAGATTATAGGTACAAAATAAATCAAGTAGATTAATTTAGATCTTCTCATCAATTAATTTGTTTTAATTTTTAATGTTTATCAAAATTAAAAAATAAATAAATTTGAGTTGGTGCATTTAATGATCACTTCACTTCAACAAGATCATTGTCATGGACATGAATCGTGCTTAAATAATCAAATATTTTGTAGTAAAGTGGAAAAAATGTTGCCACTTCTTGCTCCACCATCCAAATTTGGACAAATTATATTTTAACCTTGAATTATTCTCAAACCTTCTCAATCATTAAATTGTCAATTTTGTACCCTTAATATAAATGATCTCATGGGCTCAATTTTTTATCAAACAACTTAAAAATTGAATTGAAGGCATATTATTAACTATTAAAATAAAAAGGAATTATCTAATTAATTATTAGGTCCCTTTTTACACTAACATACTTTAGCTTACTTAGGTCATGTGCATTTTTTTGTTCTTAAGTCATACATAGGGTTAAGACACTCGATCTAATTTAATCCTCGCCTAGAGTTTCATTTAGGGTTTCTTTAGCATTTATGAAGGCTAATTAATTATATATTTCATTATTCATTCATTATTTGGATCAATAGAACTCTCAAGCTTTTTTATAACAAATCTATTATTTTTCTCTTTTTGTGAGAGGAGTTTAAATCAAGTGATTTTTGGGAGCTATTGAGTTGAAAAATTGAATCTAACATGATATTAGAGCTCCAAATCTATAATTCTCTATCTTTTTTCTAAGATATTCAACCTTGAACATTCACACGGTGCATCTTGGAGCACAACAAACCTTGATATTTCATCCAAAACATCCAAAACCCTTAAGATCCCCTATCTAAAGTCTAAATAAATCAAGTAAAAAAAATTGGTCTTAAAAAATCATCATTTTTTTCTTTATAATATATGAATTTGTATATAATATGTACATGTACAATGCTGTACAATATGATCTATCATTAATTGTAAGTTGCAATGACATAGGGTATTTTGGAAAGTAAAAAATACAACAAAATTTTATATTTTCAATATGTTCTTTTTATGAATATGGCGAGTTCACGGTCCCTACGAGTTTTAAGATTTATGGTGGCTGATGCTACATTTTTTGGTTGCCACTGTTTTTCAATGTAAGGATTTTATGGCCTTAATTCCCTTAATGACTAGGGGATAATTATTTAAGCCCCTAATATTAGCAAAAACATCGAACACCCTTTGTTGAGTGGCTCCACCAGTCCTTGCCACCTTTTTTAGTGTTAACTACCATATTGTAACCTTCACCTAGTTATCACGCCCAATTGCCATCCTCACTTCAATCGTTGCACCCAACCACCATCATCGATTTGTCCACCAGCCAACCACTACAATGTTGCTTGCTCACAACAAGTCTTCAACCTAGTTGACACCCAATTTTCGTTGAGTCACCACTAAGGCAAGTAGTGATGCTCTCTTGTTGTTGGGTTACCACTAAGGACCACCTTACCCTCTCTGATAGGGAGATGTGTAAGGATCTATTTTTTTTGTTTTTCATAACTTGGACCTACAAACTCTGACTTTTGCAAATGAAATATTGTTATAAAGCTAGCTATGAGCACTTTTCAGTGGGGCTACTTATTTTTATAGAGTTTTTAATTAATGGGTTTTGTTTCTTGTTGAATTTACCTAATTTTGTTTCTAGGCCCATAATGGTTGTCTTGGATCTCCATTTATTTCTATTATTGTGATATTGAAAAATTGGTTTAATGCTTTATATAGTTCTTAGACCTTATTTTTTAGAAATCAAGTACACAAAGTTCAAATATATGAAGTAAAATATTTCATTTTTTAATTTTTAGTTATCAAATATATAAAAGGATTTGGTTTTTCTTATTGTTGGGGCTGAATTTTTATCCCATAATACCTATAAAAATAAAAAATGCTCAAAAACAACACATAACCACTTTGTAAAACTCAAAACCAAAAATATACATGGTGAGAACTTCTTTTATTAAGCACCTTACACCATACAATTGTCACTCCTAAAAACCTCAAATGACTATATTGCTCATTCCTAAGGGGCTATGGTCTACCTTGGATGATATTGGACTTGAATTTACTTGAGAATATGATAAAATTTTCCATAGAAATAAAATAGATGAAGTCATGGGTATTATTGCACTTCATGTTTTAGATAGCTTATTATTTTACATAGAGTCTTGTAGGACTCCTAAGTAGATCTAGGATTATTATTAGGAGTTTTTTGGTATAGTTAATGATTTTTAGGCATTAGAAGTTGAGATAAAGTTGAAAATATTGACACCTAATTCATTTCCCTTCATTGAGGACTTTATGATAAAATTCAAGTCATTGAGATCACTTTTATAGGGTTTTGGAAAGGACAAAGATGAAAAAGCATGTATTTCCCTAATCCTATCTAAGCTTTGAGGAACCTTTAAGATATTCTCTTCTAAATTTTATTCTCGTATGGATGCATTGGGAGATTCATTCACCTTTCATTTGAGGTATTTTGCGATCAATTGACATAGGATTTGGCTAAGTTGACACATTTAGAATCACTTTCCTAGTTCTAAGACTCATGCATTGATTGCCAAGTCATCCAAGGGAAAAGGTAAGAAGACATAGAATCCTAAGATCAAATCTACATCAGGTAGTGATATTTCCTCCAAGACTAATAAAAATTCAAATAAAAAATGCCACTCCACACCTAAAAATGATTAAAAAATTAATCCTAGAGATTCTTCCTCAAAGGAAAAGAAGAAATTAGGATATCCTTATAATTTTTATGGAAAGGGCAGACATCAGTTGATAAAATTTGGAAGTAATTAGAGGAATTTGATGAGACCATTAAACAAAAAAATATTCAACTCTCTAAGTCTTCTTCTAAAGTCATAAGCAAGGGCTATAAACTTTCAACACATGTTTCATATTTAGCACATAGTTGGATTGTAGACAATAGAGCCTATTCATCCAATCTTCTTAAGTCTCTTTCTATTAATAGTAGTTCTCAAATTGAATTGGGTAAATCATCATAAATATTAGCTTTAGGTTCATGGACTTTACAAATGATTGATGTTTATAGTGAGGATGTTCTTCGTATACCTAATATCTATGCCAATCTTCTCTCTATTTATTAGAGTTGTCATAGTGGGAGATAAGACAATTGAGTTTTTGCCCAATGATATTTTTTTTGTGATTTCCATCATCTTGAGATAATTCACTTCAAGTAGAGTTGATCACGACTCTATTTTATACATGTTCCATGCTTTTTAGTAATCTAGTGGTTTATCACACATCACCCATAAAAATTCCTTGAATAAACCTTGATATGAATTTTTGGTCATGTCAATTATAGGTATCTACAAAAGTTGAGTATGTAGGAGATGGTACTTGGTATTCCTAAGATTCCATACATATAGAGCATCTTTTAAGGCTACGTTCTTGATAAACATCATCAAGATCCCTTTCCCAAGGGTAAGGCCCATCGTGCTTCTACCTTATTAGAGTTAGTGCATAGTGACCTTATGCACTTTCTCACTGCATTCTCAAGATGCACTTGCTTACCTTCATTTATGAATAATCTCATTGTTGATGTTATTGCAGCTATGGTCTGCACTTCATTCGCACAAGAAGCACATGAATTAAATGAATAGCCTTCGGCTATTTAATTCATGATTCCAATATTAATAATTGCAAAGGGCCGACCCCTTTATGGTTCGCATATTTTGTTATAACTTGGGCCGACTTTATTATATTCATCATTTATTGTGTTTCCCTAAAGTGGCCGACCTAAATGAAGAGGCACCTTATGATGTATAAATATAAGGTCATTTGTCATTGTAATTTCAATTCAACATCAAGCAAGTTCGCACTATTCTTTATGAGCAGAATTCGCATCTTATAGCAACAGCTCGAATTCAAGGAGGATTTCATAGTCATTGCATTGTTTGCATCTAGAAGAAGGGCGAATACATTGTATCAAGCATTGGCCATTGTTGGGCCTGAGTTGCAAGCAAATTTCTGCTCTTGTGTTACTTTATATAAGAGAATCATTTGCTGGGTTTTTCTCCCTCAAGAGGAGGGTTTTCCCAAGGTATCTTGTTGTGTTCATTGTCTTGTGTGTTGCAATTCTATTAAGTGCTTTATTGTTTAATCTGATCTAAGAAACACTAACATGGTATCAAAGCGGGTGTGAAAAAGATCGTGATCAGATTTAGTGTGCAACACTCACTTTATTCTTTTTCAGTCTATCTCTTGTTTCTTATTCAAGATGGTGAACGGTCTGAAAATCGAGGATAGACTCGAAGGGATTTCGAACTACACATCATGGAGGTTTAGAATCATGCTCACTATGGAGGAGAATGATTTAGCTGAGTTCGTGAAAACAAAAGTTCCAAAACCTGAGGAGGAAGAAGAGAAATTGCAGTGGAGGAAGAAAGACACTAGGGTAAAGAAAGTATTGGTTGATTCCGTCAAGGATCATGTTGTACCGATTGTCTTCAAGTTGGATACAGCAAGAGAGATGTTTGCAACCTTGGAAGAGATGTACGAAATCAACAACACCAGTCGTGCCCTAACCTTGAAGCAACAACTACTTCACATTAAGATGTCAGAAGAAGAGTTTGTCATCACCTACTTCATGAAGATTTATGAATTAAGAGATCAACTCTCTACCATTGGTCATATTGTTGATGAAAAGGATTTGACCATGATTGCTCTCAATGGTCTTTCGCTTTCATGGGAGTCGTTTATTCAAGGAATCAGTGCAAGATCTAAACTTCCCAAGTTTGATCGATTGAGGATTGACTGCATTCAAGAGGAGTCGAGACTAACGGAAAGGGGCATTGGTCAAAGTTCAAAGAATGAAGATTTACATGTTCTCGCCTCTCATTCATCGAAGAAAGGAAAAGGTTGGAAGAAAGGATTCTTTAAAAGGAATCAAGATAATGGGTCAGATGGTGCTCCTGCATTCAAGAAGAAGTGGGACCTTTCTCATGTTCAATGCTTTAAATGTGACAAATTTGGTCACTATGTGAAGGATTGTCCTACTAGGCCTAATTAGCATGCTTCATTTGCGGATGTGATTGAGATCTCTCCCCGAAATGATTCTAGTGAATTTCTACTCTAGTCATGGGCCTATCTTCAAGCTATGAAGGTTGTGTACTAAGCACAAGAGCAACATATCATACGGTGTCCACCCTTTAGAATATTTAAGAGATAAGTATTCTTTGTTTTTGATTGTATTTACTATTCTAGGCTAAAATTCAATTTGTTGAGCTATGCAAATCTGACATTATTTACTTAGGATTATGTGTGACTAGTAAACAGTGATCACTGTGATAAGATTCTTTAGATTTATTCATTGCAAGTAGGATCATGCTAATTTGTGAAGATTGTCTTTTGTTTTGCTAAGATTAGCTCTTCTGTGAAATTAAAAGAAAGACATGTCATGATTGATGAATTAATTATCTATTACTCAGGAGATTTTGAAATCCATGAGATAAGTATTGCATGGTTGAATAATGTTCATGAATTGTTTTTGTAATTATTAATTCATGCTATAACATTGAGATAACCTGAGCATCAAGCAATCTGCATTTGATATCGAAGTCATACCGAATGAAGAAATGATCAAGCTTGGAGTCATAGCTTGCAATCATTGGATTATATTGATGGCTAGAGATATCTCTCGAAGTCAAAGTACCTTTCAGGTCGTCATTGTGTTCAAACTGTGAAGGGTACAGATTGATCTGAGCTCAAGTACAACGTATCACACTATGTCTAGCATTTGGACCTATCAGAATAGTTAAAAAGATAAGTATTCCTTGGTTTCTTAGTTATATCATTTATTTATTGGATCTTGTAATTAAGAGAGATAGTAGACTCTCTTGAATTGTGTTGTGTTCAATAGCATAAGATCTTATTGTCTCTCATGATATAACTTGTATGATTCTAATCTTGGTATTTCTTTGGATAATTATGGACTGTTAGTAATCTCTATCTAAAATGCTTCTTGGACAAGTTTAGGGGGAGGAAGATGATAAGAGATTACTTAGTGATGAAAAGCTTGAGGCTTCTTGTGAAGAAGTCATGTCAACCAAAGAAATGATCAAGAGGGAGTAAACACTAGAGGGACTGAGTTGGTGGCTAGAGGGAGTACATCTCCAAAAGTCTTCTTTGCAATCTCTGAAGCCAGGATCGAGAGGGAGTCTTAGTATCAGTGTTCCTTTGTTAATGCAATTCTTTATTGAGAGAGAGTTGAGGTGCAAGCCCTTGATAATGCAATTCTCTATTGAGAGAGAGTTGAGGTGCAAGCCCTTGATAATGCAATTCTCTATTGAGAGAGAGTTGAGGTGCAAGCCCTTGATAATGCAATTCTCTATTGAGAGAGAGTTGAGGTGAAAGCCCTTGATAATACAATTCTCTATTGAGAGAGAGTTGAGGTGCAAGCCCTTGATAATGTAATTCTCTATTGAGAGAGAGCTGAGGTGAAAGCCCTTGATAATGCAATTCTCTATTGAGAGAGAGTTGAGGTGAAAGCCCTTGTTTCCACCCTCTGGGAGAGCCATGGTGGATGTCATGTGTGTGACTCCATGACAACATCATGTGAGGGAATTTGTGATTTGTGCTTGTGTATCACCCTCTGGGAGAGCCATGGTGAAAGTCACGTTGAGGTGACAACATCACATTAAGTGATGAGCACTTGTTCTTACCATTTGTGGAGGTAACCACAATGGTTGATATCATGATGAGGTGATATTCTTTTGTTTTCATTCTGATATGATGTGTCCTGTGCAGGTGGAAGTTCATCCCTAGCTGAGAGGGAGTGTTGATGTTATTGCAGCTATGGTCTACACTTCATTCGCACAAGAAGCACATGAATTAAATGAATAGCCTTCGGCTATTTAATTCATGATTCCAATATTAATAATTGCAAAGGGCCGACCCCTTTATGGTTCGCATATTTTGTTATAACTTGGGCCGACTTTATTATATTCATCATTTATTGTGTTTCCCTAAAGTGGCCGACCTAAATGAAGAGGCGCCTTATGATGTATAAATATAAGGTCATTTGTCATTGTAATTTCAATTCAACATCAAGCAAGTTCGCACTATTCTTTATGAGTAGAATTCGCATCTTATAGTAGCAACTCGAATTCAAGGAGCATTTCATAGTCATTGCATTGTTTGCATCTAGAAGAAGGGCGAATACATTGTATCAAGCATTGGCCATTGTTGGGCCTGAGTTGCAATCAAATTTCTGCTCTTGTGTTACTTTATATAAGAGAATCATTTGCTGGGTTTTTCTCCCTCAAGAGGAGGGTTTTCCCAAGGTATCTTGTTGTGTTCATTGTCTTGTGTGTTGCAATTCTATTAAGTGCTTTATTGTTTAATCTGATCTAAGAAACACTAACACTCATCACACATGGGTGCACTTTATTAACTACAAGAGTGATTTATTCATAAATTTTAATATATTCAAGGTGTTCATGGAGAAGTAATCAAGTTCTTCTATTTGACAACTTCACATAGAGAATGGGTGAATATGTGAACAACACATTTCAATACTATTGCATTAAGCATGTATTTATAATAAATTTATGGTTCCTTACACATTAGAAAATGGTGTTGTTGAATGCAAAAATAGATCACTTAGGGAGATGGTCAGTTGTATGCTTCATTCTTGCTCTATGGATCCACATTTTTTGGGATAAGGTAATTTCAATTATGATAATTATATTCAATATTATATTCCTCACAAGGTAATTTTAAATGTCACTCCAAAGAAGGCTTGGTCCAATATCAAGCCTATTTTTTCCTTCTTCAAGGAATTTGGTAGTGAGGCTTTGGCATTTATACCAAATGGTCAAAACAAGGTACTGGAGAAGAAGAGTCAACAATTCATTTTTGTTGGCTATTGTGAGGATGTGAAGGCTTATTAGTTGTTTGATCCTACCACAAGAGATTATTTCTTTCATAGATATGTCTGGTTTGATGAGTCTTTACCATAGTCAAATTCTACATCTCCTTCTTTCTTATTACCTATTATTCCTTATCTTATGAGAGTACATGTGTATTAGAGGATAATTTAGATGATGGATTTGATGCAACTATACCACCACCACCTACTCCACCACTTCTACCTCCTCCCAATTGTGTTTTTCCTAAGTGGGCCTAAATTACTATTCAAGAGGCTGGATCTTTAGTTAGTGATCTTATGACTTCTCATCACACTCACTCACAATATTCTAGTATTAGTCTTTTGAGTCATGTTGTATATTGATATGTAGAGTTTTTTAGAGCCTCCATGAATTCCAAAGTGGAATAATTTTATGGATGAGGAGTATTATGGATTGTTGAAGAATCAAACATGGGATTTGGTTAATCTTCCTTCAAGGAGAAAGATGACTCAATATAAGTGGGTGTACTGCACCAAGTATATAATACATAGTTCTATTGAGCATTACAAAACATGTCTTGCTGCTAAGGGTTTCTCATGGGTTGAGGGTACTAAATACTTTGAGATATTTTCCCCTATAACCAAGAAGGATTATGTTTTCCTTGTCATTTATCTAGTTGCATGTTAGGGTTGGCCTATTTACCAGATGAATATGAAGAGTGCATTCTTTCATAGTGATCTTCATGAGGAAATCTACATGGAGTAGCCTCCAAGATTTTTACAAGACTCTTCCCTTATTTTTAGGCTATGAAATTGTTTTTATGGTATCAAACAAGCCCCTAGGTCTTGGTATAAGAAGATAGATGGTTTCTTGATTGCATATGATTTCACAAGTTGTCAATCTGATCACACAGTCTATATTCATAGACATGGATCTAATCTTTTGATATTGGTCTTATATGTAGATTATTTGATTCTCACTAGTACTTCCTCCTCCATGCTTTAGGATATATGTCATTCATTGATGCACTTTAATATGAAAGATCTTGGGATTTTGTACTTATTTCTCGGGCTATAGGTTCTTCAATCTTTTGAGGCTACCTTCATTCATCAATAGAAGTATTCCAATAATTTTCTCCATAATTTTAACAAGGTTGATTGTAAACCAACTCCTACACCAATTCAGTCAAGTGTCACAAAAATATCACCACTTACACCAATCCTAGCATTGATGTTACTTTTTATATATAGTTGGTTGGTAGTCTCTTATATTTGACAGACATGCATCTTTTGTTGGTGTAAAGAAGGTACTTTACCTAGCTAGATCACCTAGTAGGTCATTTTCACATATGTTCACATGTTAAGTTTACTTAGGCCTAAGGAATATTTCTAGAAGTATTAGGTTTCATGTGATCTTATCTTACCTTATCTTATCTTATCTTATCATTTAATTATTATGTCTTATTACATAGGATTAAGAAGCTTTTTATAATGTTGTCTAATCCTCTCAACCTTGCCTAGATATAAGTAAGGCATCATATGTATATTTCTATCCATGTAATCATTAGGGTTTAATCATAATCCATTCTTCCCATTATTAGACAATATTTTTATCTTTCTTCTCTCTTGTGGAAGGAATATTTTGATTTTGTAGGCGATCTTGGGAGCTTGAGTCCATTGGTGACTCTAACATGGTATCAGAGCTTTAAATCTGCAAGCCCCTTCTCAAATCTAGGAGATAATTGGGTATGATATTTTTTGGGTGCACTTTAGGGAAAAAATGATCTCACCATAGAGTTCAAAAGACCCAAAAACTCCTATTTTTATATAAAACACTTCAGATTTTTGTGACAAAAAAATTCAATTTTTTTTGGTAAGGGTTTGAAAGAGTTGGTAGAAAAATTTGTACAATTGTATAGATTATTGAATTTGTATGGATCTATATATTATTGTACTATTGCAAGCATAAAATGGTACTTTGTAGGAGTTGATAAAATTGGTTGATAAAAAAATCTCTACAAAATGACATGTTCCCTACACTCTGTGTCTCTTAGTGTCATCTTGTCAAAATGGTATGATAATTTTTATTTTTATTTTTGCATCGATTTAGTGCCAAAAATTTGGCACCTAGTTCTAGGCCTCACTAGTCAATGATCACATGCCAACTAGGGGCTAAACCCATGTGACATGTGGGAGCCACCACCACCAGGATCTAATTGATTGTTGCCCACTGTGAGACACTTTATAAAAAAACTAAGTGGGTGTTCATGTGGAAGACCACGACTAGTCCTAGGGGGTCAAATTTTGTCCCTTAATGCCCTAATTGGCCAATTTTTTCAAATTGGCATAACTTTTGATCCAAGAGTCCATTTTTCAATTTTTTCTGAAAAGATGGTTCCATGTAATTCATAGTTGTGTAAGTTATTTTTATAGATTTTTTATTTGATGCCTAATATTTCTTGGTGAAGTCAATACTTTTTTCAGCATTCAAGCTCATAATTTTTGGCCTACATCTTTGATTTTCATGATTTTTGTGGCATCAAAAAGTTATTTAAGAGCTTTACATATTTACACATGTAATTTTTATATATTTTTACTAAGTACATAGAATTTTAGTTTGAATTCAGATTTAGTACTTTAGTTAATCCTTTTGAAAATTTGCAAGAAAGTGGATTTTTTTCTCAAACAAAGGGGTTGATTACTTGTATTGTGAGGGGTAAATTATTATTCTTCAACTGTATTCTATGTTTTCATCATGGATCTGCCTCAAGTTGTTCCTCTTACTGCATATAACTATCATGAATGTAAATAAAAAATGGAGCATATATTATTTAATTAAAGATACCGAGGGGTACATCTGGCATAGATCTAGAACCCACAGGTGTTATAGAAAGGAGAAAATGGCTTGATAGGAGAGATGAATCCTATGGTACTTTATGATTATCCATTTCTCTAGATTGAAGGTTTCATGTTGAATATTACATGACACTAAATGAGATTTGGACTACATTGAAGAATCTCTTTGGCAAGTAGGATAATATGAGATGCTTCAAGTTAGAGAATGAAATCATTGGTCTTAATCCATCAGATTTTGATAATATCCAAGATTTATTTACCAAGCTCAAATCTCTTAGATTGCAGTTGAAACAATGTGGACTTGAGAAAGATGATGGTCAATTGATTTTTTTAATCCTTCCTAAAATTAATCTTGATTATTTATATTTTTTTTTGCATTCTTGGTATTGCACACAAGATTCCTACACTTGATGGGTTTGTTGCATCATTCACAAGTAGAAAAGAAAAAATGGAACACATGGGTACATTGAAGTCTTTCAAATCACAAGCTCTAATTTCAAATCAAAGCATAAAAGATTCAAAGGATTCAAAAAATAAAGACAATAAATAAAATAATAAGGAATTAAAAGCAAAAAGAATAAGCCAAGAAATCACCATCACAAAATAATGGGCTGAGTTTTCTTCCTCTTCCAAAGGGGGGTCATCTAAGAAGGAAAAAAAAATGCATACTGCAAAAAATTTGGACATAATGATCATAATTTTTGTGCAAATAATATTGATGAGTTGATACACCTTATTTAGAAGTACACCATCCTATTTCCTTCATCAATGTCCACCTATTCTTCATCATCACCATCTACATCTACTCGATTAGGGGCAACAAGAGTAGAAAATGGGCTATGGAAAATGAAAGGAAAAACACTCTTGGCATCTACAAGTCCTTAATCAAGGAGATGAATTATAGATTCTAGAGCCTCTAATCATATATCATCATCACAAGGTGTTGAACACCTGGAATATTGAGGAGGGGGGTGAATTAGTATTTTGTTAAACCATTCCAACATTAATAACCATCCAATTACCAAATCACATATAACTGATATAAGCAAAGAAAACATGAAACATCCAAAACATCACATAACACATGAGAACCAAGATTTTTACATGGAAAACCAAAAATAGGAAAAACCATGGCAAGGATTAACTCACAATATATTATATCTGGATATAATATATTACAAAAGAGCTCATTGTAGGTGGACTCATTTCCCACAAAGAATATGATAGAAGAAAGAAGGGGTGGATTAAATTCTATTTGAATTGATATAAATGCATCTACAATATGTTGGATTATAGTTCCAATGAAGTACAATATCAAACTTTGTACTGATTTGGATCAATGCTTTGCTTTTCTTTGTATTCACACACCTTGATACACAATTCACACAACTTTGATCAAATTCACATTACAAACATGTAGGTGGAACACCATACATTTAATATACCTCTCTACATTCATTATTGCATATAAAAGATCAAAATCAATCCACTATATGTATCTACATCAAGTGTAACATCAATTAGGTTGATCTAATTGGATGTAACACACAAAATTAAACTTGTCAACCCCAAATTTTTTTATCTAAACTTTGTGCCATAATAAAAAATTTAAATCACCTTAAGATAGGTTGAGATGGACCTATATTAGATCTCACATAAGGTAAAAACACTTATCCATTATTCAAAAAACATCAAATGTGTTAGGTTAGCCCAAATAAGTCCTAAACTAACAAAGCTTTATATGTACACCAAATTCGCAATACGTGGACCTCAAGAAATGATTCCATTAGGAATTACCACTCAATTGACATTTGGAAACATAAATTTAATATCACAACACAAAATATTCATCCGCGAAGGAATGCAAAATCTGCCACACTAATGCATTGCACAAAAAATGACTGCATTAAGGTAGGTTGGACTCTATCATTTATATCTCCCAAAATACTTCGCCAAACAAGATTGAAATATTGGATTTAGAATATTCTAACCACCATAAAAAATAGGTTAGAATCATAGAGAAATATCTTCATTCATAGAATGATGCAGACCCAAAAATTGATACTTTGTAACCCTGAACTGGCGAGTTTGACACTTAGTCAAATTTCTACAACACTGCACTTTTTGGACCAACTCAACTTGAACAAATATCTTCCTCAATACCTCTTAAATGTGTGAGGATGATCCACTACAATGTTGAAATCAATTAAAACACTGTATCCTTCATTATGTACATACCATACTCATGTTGTAAGTACTACATCATCAATGACAATCTCCTCAATCTTTCAACAATATCCCCCTTTGTCATTGATGGCAACATGCTCTCCAACATTATAAAAAATGTTCCTTTATTACTTTCTCTCCCCCTTTGACACATGTTCCACTCTTCCCCTTTGGCATCAATGGAAAAGGGTGCCTATATACACCTATTATGTTTCATTACCAATACTCCCCCTGAATGATGTAATCATATATACATAGTTGGGGAAAATAATTGACTCCCCTGATTCGTATATCGAAGCAAAAAATGAAATTCTATATGTCTGCATATATACAAGCAATATGAAAATAGGAAGAAAAATGCATAAACAAATGAAATATAAGTCAATCAAGGGTGGTTGACGCCTGCAATTTCTTCAGTTGGTCTTTCCAAGTTTGTCTTCCTTCTTCAATTGATGGCAACATGCTCTCCAACATTCTAAAAAATGTTCCTTTATTAATTTCTCTCCCCCTTTGACACATGTTCCACTCGCAAAGGGTGCCTATATACACCTATTATGTTTCATTACTGAAACTCCTCCTGAATGATTTAATCATATATACATAGTTGGGGAAAATAATTGACCCCCCTGATTCATATACCGAAGCAAAAAAGAAAATTCTATATGTCTGCATATATACAAGCAATATGAAAATAGATAGAAAAATGCATAAAAGTATGAAATATAAGTCAATCAGAGGTGGTTAATTCTAGCAAATTATTCAGTTGGTCTTTCCAAGCTTGTCTTCCTTGTTCCCATGCTTGCTTGGCTTCCACAAGCAACCTATTCTACATTTCCAATTCTAGTAGGAGCTCTTCTCCCTCTTCCAGAGTAGTAGGTACCAGATTCATCTTATTTTCCTTGTCAACACTAAGAAGTGCTTTGGAAACAATTGTGAGGTCAAGATTGACTGCATCCCTAACTTCTCCAAAGTAAGAAAATGATAGTTTCTTTTTGATCCTGCAATTGGAAGAACCTCTTATGAAGATCCTCTATGGGATCCCTTGTAGCACATGTGAGGTCAATAAGAGGGTCATATACACTAGAGGCTCTATTAATTTGATACTCAATGGAGTCATTTTCATTTCTTATATATTATGTGGCTTTGAGCCACTTCATCCCATACTACAGCAGTGCCTTAGCCTCAACTACACATGGTTCTATAACCTTTAAAAATTCAAAGAACTTCTTATGTGCAACTACACATTTCTCTATGATCTCCAATATTTTCTTGTCATTCATCCTCTTTTTCAATTCCTTATCTACTTCTTCCTTTAGTTTAGATGCATATGATTTGAAGGAATCAATCATCAATTTGAGATTATCCATACTAGAGAGAGATGTATTCTATGTTCGATCCAAGTATGATCTCATGCAATGCTTTTACTGCCTCATCCATAAACTCTCTACTCTTTCGATGTGTATCAATGATTTTCTTTCTAGCAGATGAGTGGAACAATTCTCCAAGTTATAGCTTGTGAATAGGAGATATATTCTTCAAATCTACATTACCGTAATTCATTAGCAAATGCAATAGTTGTAAGGACACAACCATCTGGAAGTTAAGTTGAACACTTAGAATATTCCTTAGAGAATCTCTAGAGGAACCAAAAGATTCACCAAGGGACTTTGTAGTTTATGTATCCTTTCCCTTGTATGCAATACCAGAGTTAGCTGATTTATCTTTTTATGCGTCTCTGGATGCATCCTTTTCTTTGTCTTCTTCTTCTTCTTCATGCTCTTCTTCTTGATATTCCTCTTCTTTTTCCTTATCAACTCTTTATTCTTCATGTTTTACATCAACATTTATATTCACCTCCTTTGTTTTGTCTTCCTTTGTAACATTTCTCCAATTAACCTATCTTCTTCATTTTCTTTTTGCATATCCTCCACTTTCGAAGGGGTGTTATCTTATGTAACTTCATCAATAGTATATTGCTCATGTTGAGCATCATCAATGTGCACTTCTCCTTCCACATTTTATTCCAGAGTAATAGTATTAGTTTTTATTTCCTCCTTAGTTTCCAAAAGCAGTTTGAACTTGTGTCCAATCTCTTCAACTTTGTCATTACACTCTTTTTGGATTCTTTCATGATCATCTTTGTCCTTTCCCATGAGAGTGGTAACTATTTTGTTCTCAACTCCTTGCTATAAATGGTAGCCAATGTAGCTCTATCTTCTTTGGTCAAAGGAGCTCCAAATCTTTCCATGGCTTCATCCTTGAGCCATTCATGTTCTATTATGGATTCTTCTCTTCTTTTTTGTAAATGTAATCAAATCTTTATCAAATAGGATCCTAATAAATCTATGAAAATACTAAGGTCTGAAAATTCTTGTGAATAAGAATTCTAAGTCAAAAACAATTTCCATATTTTTTCTTTATGCCGAATGTGTTGATTGCAGAACGTTAATAAATTTTGATGTTTGCATATCAATGAGGGAGCCACCATAAGTATGTTGGAGACCCGCCTCTAAGAGACGCGTCTCAAGAGAGGACGTGTCTCTTTGAGCACATGGGTCCCTACACTATCAATAGCAATTGGTTAATGCCTTAACACACACACAACCAAAGTGGCAGATATATATATATATAAATTCCAATTTTATTAAATACAAAATTTTAACATCATTTTATTTTATCGAATTCATCTATGCTCATAAATTCGATTTCACTTATTTTCCTGATTTGATTATTATGAAGAATAGCCTAGATCTTATATAAATGATGATGTTGCTTTTCAGCAATCATCATTTATATATGACCAAAGCTACCATTCATCAACACTCCCTCTTAGCTAGGGAAGATATTTCAAATCAAATAAGTGGAGATATCACCTTCACACGTGATATCGGAGACATGGTATGTTTTCTCAATATTGTCAAGTCACATGAAATTCTTCATAACACATCTTCATTATGGTATGTGCATTGACATCAAGTCACATGATGTCTACCATAATTGATGGCATATCCACGGATATAAATATCCACCATGATTATCTCTTAAGGATCAAAATGATCTTCAAATGATATCAAGTCCCATGATATCCATCAAGGTGTCCAAGAGATACTATCATGACATGTCCACATATATCAAGTCACATGATATCTATCATGATAGTTTAACTCATCATTGTAGAGTCGTCACTTTACAATGTCAAATACAAGTGTTCATTATTAGAAAGATTGTCACCTTTCAATAATGTACACAGGGGGACTAGGCCCATAAGGTTATGGAGTCACACACATGACAAAAGAGTTTACACATTAAACATCTTTATATTAGTACAATTTATAAACAATTTGTATTTCAAACATAAATAACAAATTACATTTCAATCATACCAAGTTTCTTCCTAAAGTGCTCTACCTTGATTCGGGAGAGAGGCTTGGTGAGAATGTCTACAGTTTGATCATTTGTACTAACATACTCCAATTGGATCACTTTCCTTTCCACCATATCTCTTACATAATGATAGGGGATCTCAATGTGCTTGGATCTATCATGGAAGAGAGGATTTACAGAGAGTTTGATGCAACTCTGATTATCACAATGAATAATTGTAGGATTCAAGGGCTCACCAAAGAGTCCCACAGGAAATTTACGAAGCCAAACTACTTCTCTTGCTCCCATAGAGGCTGCAATGTATTATGCTTCTGTTGAGCTCTGTGCAACTGAAGACTATTTTCTGCAAATCCAGAAGATCATAGCCGATCCTAAACTGAAGCAACATCCTGATGTTCTTTTCCGATCGGTCACACTTCCAACCCAATCTAAATCAGAGTACCCATGTAGATCTAGTTAATCATTCTTGTAAAGAAGACCATATCCAATAGTGCGTTGAAGATATCTCAAAATATGTTTCACAACCATTAAGTGAATTTCCTTTGGCTCACACATGAACTGGCTGAGAACATTCACTGCATAGCAAATATCAGGTCTGATGTTAACCAGATACATCAAGGATCCAATCATCTATTTGTAAAGGGTTGGATCTGCACACTTGGATTCTCCTGCTGCTTCTTTCAATTTGTGAAGGTTGGTTTCCATAGGAGTAGACATGGGTCTACAGTCCAACATTCCAAATCTCTTCAGAATATCAATCGTATACTTTCCTTGGTTTAGTATAATGCCTTATGATTTCTGCCATACTTCCAAACCTAGGAAGTAGTGTAGAATGCCCAAGTCTTTCATGTCAAATTCAGAAATTAGATCCTGCTTTCCTTGAGAAATGAAGTGATCTTCTCCTGTTATCAGCAGGTCATCAACATATAAAATAATTATTAGCATATCACCTTTGATTACCTTGAAGTAGAGATTGGAGTCAACATCATTCTTGGAAAATCCTAGTTCCAAGAGATAGCTGTCAATTCTTTCATACCAGACCCTAGGAGCCTGTTTAAGTCCATAGAGGGATTTCTTCAGTCTACATACATGTGAGTCAGGTTTATGTATCACAAAACCTTCAGGCTATTCTAGGTAGACTTCCTCTTCAATGGTTCCATTCAGGAAGGCAGTTTTCACATCCACTTGATGGATCTTCTAGCCTTTAGCTGCTATAATGGCTCACTGTTCTCACTGATGTGTAACGAGCAACAGGTGCAAATGTTTCTTCATAATCAATTCCTTCCTTTTGAGAAAAACCTCTTGCCACAAAATGTACTTTATGTTTTTCTATACTGCCATCAACAACATGCTTGATTTTGAAGAGCCATTTGGAAGAGAACAAATATCTCTTTCGGTCTAGGTACTATATCCCATACATCATTCTTTAGAATAGACTGATATTCCTTCGTCATTGCATCCTTCCATGCTTGATGTTGGAAAGATTCTGTAACAATGACAGGTTCTGAGTTTATGATGGTGTTCATTAGAGCAACATAGCTAGAGAAATGTTTGGGTCTTTTACTCTCCCTGAACGTTCCTTTGGGTGCTGCATGATCCTCGACTCCTTTGATGGTCTTTCTAGCCCAAAGTGGTCTCTTTCTGCCATTGTCATTTGTATTCTCATCTGAAGTAGAAGGAAGTTCATTTGGCATTTCCTTAGGATGCTCCCTCTGAATCTCAGGAGCAGGTTCCATTTCAGGTACTCTAGGGGAATAGGTTTTTGTCTCACTAGAACTTCTTGCCCTTTTGAATTCAATGTCTTCTTCAAAGATGAAATCTCTGCTCAATTCAATTTGTTTATGCCCGGGTATGAATATCTTGTAGGCCTTGGAGGTTTCACTATAACCCACAAATACTCCCTTCTTTCCAGAAGGTTCTAGTTTGAATCTCTTCTCTTTGGGCACATGAATATAGACAGGATAGCCAAAAATCCTAAAATGACTAATGTCAAGTTTTATGTCGGTAAAGGCTTCTTCAGGATTTTTGTTATCAAGATGAGAATGAGGACATCTGTTATGAATATAGACAACAGTTCTAGAGGTTCTGCCCAGAAAGAAGTTTCAATGTTTTGGTCCAACAACATTGCCTTAGCAACTTCTACAATGGTTCTATTTTTCCTTTCAGCAACCCCATTTTGTTGAGGGTTGTAGGCAACTGTGAACTCCCTCTTAATTCCAACACTCATGCAAAATTCCTTAAAGATTTTAGAGGTGTATTCTTTCCCATTTTCTTTCCAAAAAAATTTTCAATGAGGGCTTTAAACTCTTTGAACCTTTTTAGGATTTCTATTGACCCTTTACACTTAAGGAAATAGATCCAAGTTTTCCTAGAGAAGTCATCTACAAATATGACATAGTATAGAAATCCTGATTTAGAGGGTACAAACATGGGTGCACACAAGTCTAAGTGAACCAGTTCTAACACATTTAGGGTTTTTCTCAAACTATTGGGAAAGGACCCATTTGTATTCTTTCCTAAGGCACAACCTTTGCAAGTTCCTTCATGAGATGGTTTTAACTTAGGTAAGCCTATTACAAGTTTTTCTACAGAAGGTAGGGCATGGAAATAAAGGTTTCCTAATCCTCTATGCCAAATCTCATTTGAATCAAAGGTGTCAAGGGTAAGGGGTTGTTTAACTTCAGTGCATAGTTTGTAAAGGTACCCTTGTCTTACACCTATGGTTTGGGCTTTCTTGATTGTTGAGTTCTTAGGCCATGCTAAAAATTTCCCCTCCATAAAGGTAACTCTATATCCATTGTCTTCAAGAGCAGAGATGGATATTAGATTCCTCTTAATTCTAGGTACAAATAAAACTCCAGTAAGTTGAAGAGAGAGACCAGATTTTAGTTTGATGGAGCAAGTTCCAACCCCTTTTACAGGGTGTGCAAAATCATCCCCAATGGTTACTACTTCATTAGACTTTTCAATCATAGTGTCAAGGTGTTCTCTGAATCTTGTGATGTGTCTGGAAGAACCACTATCAATTACCCAGTTGTGGGTGTTGTTAGATGTTTGACTAGATAAGGATGTATCGAACACAAAGTTCTCAGATTCATGATCTGAATTTGTCTTTCCTACTTTGGCAAAAGATGCTTGTTGCTTTGATCTGTCAGGGCACTTCATTGCATAGTGGCCATATTGATCACATCTAAAGCATTGCACTTGAGAGATGTCTTTCTTCTTAGAAGATTCCTTTCCATTGGGATTTCTCTTTCTTTTAAAAGATCCTCTCTTGTAGGAGTTTTTCTTGTTCCTTTTATTAGACGTTGTGTTGAGTACATGAATGTCTTCATCTATGTTCTTCTTTTTATTTTCTTTAGTGGAGAGTCTAGATTCCTCTTGAAGGCAGTCATTTCTTAGCCTATCAAACTTGGGGAGTTTAGATCTACACTTATTCCTTGAAAAAATGACTCCCATGAGTTAGGTAGGACTCCTAGTGCAATTAGGGTTAACTCTTTGCTATCAATCTGATATCCAATTGTGGATAATTGATCCCTTAGTTCAATGATCCTCGTGAAGTATGCATTAATTGAATCTCCTTTGTTTATTTGAGCATTGTTGATTTGTCTTTTTAATGCAAGAGTCCTACTGGTGTTGTTGATCTCATAGTTACTCTCAAGAGATTTGAACATATGATATGCAGTTTCATGTTTTGCTAGGATGGGCACTATATGATCCCTAACTACATCTACTAGGATTTTCATAGCTTTTTCATTGTTTTCAATCCATTGAGTTTTCTTAGGATCAACCTTTGGTTCCTTCTTATTTTCTCTCACAAGTGAGTCTAGCTTATTCTCTTTAAGGATCATCATGATTCTAAATTTCCATGATGTGAAATTGTCTGCTCCTACAAGACGATCTTCAAATCTGATCACACTTGACATTATGAAGAATGTGATTTGAATTCGATTTTGGAAAATACAAATTTTTCTAGAGCAAAATGATTTTAGATTTGATTTGGATTCACACAACTTGGCTCTGATATCATGTAAATTTAATCAAATCTTTATGAAATAGGATCCTAATAATTCTAAGAAAACACTAAGGTCTGAAAATTCTTGTGAATAAGAATTCTAAGTCAAAAACAATTTCCATATTTTTTCTTTATGCCGAATGTGCTGATTGCAGAACATTAATAAATTTTGATGTTTGCATATCAATGAGGGAGCCACCATAAGTATGTTGGAGACCCGCCTCTAAGAGACATGTCTCAAGAGAGGATATGTCTCTTTGAGCGGGCAGGTCCCTACACTATCAATAACAATTGGTTAATGCCTTAACACACACACAACGAAAGTGGCGGATATATATATAAATTCTGGTTTTATTACATACAAAATTTTAACATCATTTTATTTTGTCAAATTCATCTATGCTCATAAATTCGATTTCACTTATTTTCCTTATTTGATTATTATGAAGAATAGCTTAGATCTTAGATAAATGATGATGTTGCTTTTTAGCAATCATCATTTATATTTGGCCGAAGCTACCATTCATCAACATTTTCAATAGAATTTTCCAAACATCATTAGGAATATCCTTCCAGATATTCTTCAAATCAACTTCAAATACAATAATGTATTTTAATATGGCTTCTATGATTGCAACTTTTTCTACCTCATTGGATTCTTTGTATAGCTCTGTAGTAGCTTTTAACATCTCATTTTACACAATACTATTAAATAGAGCCTCCAACTTCATTGGAGTATGATGTACTTCCTGTTATTTTTTTTAATTTTCCTTCATCAGAGACATATTATTTTGACTTGTCTCTTTCTGTTTCTTTTTGTCTAGAGAAGCCTTCTTTTCTTCCTTTTTCACTTCCCTCACGTGAATTTTGAATGCGACCTTTTCTTTTTCAATTTCTTCTTCACTTTTTGTATCAATAATATCATGTCTTTTCCTCTTGATATTTGCTTCACCTTGTGAAGAATCTTTCTTTCTTTTTCAAACCAACTATGGTCCTTCTTCTTCATCTACAAAATTAATTTTGATTCCCTTCTCCCTTGTGGCTTTTTTCTTTACTCGTTGAATTAGGGTTTTGATGTACCGAACTTCAAATTTCATTGAACTCTTCAAATTCTCCTTTCTACTGCTCTATTCTCCTTTGAATGCTTTTGATGAAATGAATTTTCCTTAACAAGTTTGCTTTTAAATACTTGATTTGACCTAATTTTTTAATAAATGCTTCAATTCATAAAGTTGGTAACCCTAAAACTGTATGCATAGTCACCTTCCAAAGCCTCACAAATCTTTGCATTGTCATATTTTATTTTGTAGTTTTCACCAATGGATCTAGCATGTTTTTCTTCATCACATACCTGCACATTGTAGCTTCAATACCTATTTTCTAGTGGGGGACATAATATATTCATTAAATATCCCCCTAAGCCATAACTCTAGGCTTAGTTATTGAAGGAAAAAATTGTATCAGAGGGTTGTACAGATTATTCCTTGTTCTCAATCTCCTCTTTATTTCTCCATATCTTTTCCATTTCCTTCTTTACTTCAGTCAGATCAATATTTTTAACTAGCTCATTTCTCTTTACCATATTTTCCTTCCTTGTGTTTCTACTTCTATAAAACTGAGCAATATGTCTAGGTTTATTGCATGTAAAGCATTAACCTGTAAAGGATAGAACATTCTGATTCATTTTTCTTCTACATTCCATCGCTTTATGTCCAAATTTATTACAAGAATAAAAAATACTATTAAAAGATGGGTACCTTTAAGATTTTTTTTTTTTGACCAAAGGTCTTCTATCATTGTTTCTTTGATTTCAAATCTTGCCATTGTTCTTCTTTTCTTCAATATTCTTTGGTTCGTTGATCTTCTTTGCATTAGGTTTTTGATATTCTTTTGAGCTTTCACCTTTTTTAAATTCCAAACCGCCTTTGTCTTTAGATGATTTCTAACCTACAATCAAATCATTAAGCATTGTGGAACTTGTATTGAAATTATCTTCATGACTTCTTTATTTCTTGAGATTTGATCTCAAATTTACCACTTATTGTTCAAGCCTCATGCATTCATCAAAGTTTTTTTTCTGTTGCATTTAGATATTCCTCAACTCTTTTCTTTTCTTCCATTTTTTACTTTTAGTCTAGCAATTTATTCATTTTCTTGCTTTAATTATTCATTGACTTCCTTATGAATTTCTCTAAAATTGAATTTTTCTCTTAATTTTCTGATGCATTCATTTGCTTCTTTAACATTTTCCTTCAAATCTCTATTTTCACCTTCAACTTTGTCAAGATCTTCGAGAGCAACTTTGAGTTCTCCATCTTTGTCAAGCATGCAATCTTCTTCTATGTATTTAATATAAATAATACCTTCTGGATGAATAAGAAACTTTATATCATCCATGTGTTCAATCTCCAAGATCTTCCTAAAGTGATCAAGCTCCTTCTAGGGATCCAAGCTCTGATACCAATTGTTGAACACCTGAAATACTAAGAAGGGGGGGTAAATTAATATTATATTAAATAATTCCAACATTAGCCATCCAATTACTAAAGAAAATATAACTGATATAAGAAAATAAAACATGAAACATCCATAACATCACATAACACATGAACACTAGGATTTTTATGTGGAAACCCTAAAATGGGAAAAATCATGATGAGGATTAGCTCATAATATATTATATCCAGGTATAGTATATTACAGAAGTGCTCACTATCCAATGGACTCACTACCCACAAAGAATAAGATAGAATAAATAAGGGGTGACTTATGACCTATTTGAATTGATGCAAATGCATCTATAATATGTTGGATTATAGTTCCAATAAAGTACAATATAAAACTTTGCACTGATCTAGCTCAATGCTCTGCTCTGCTATGTATTGCAACACCTTGCAACACAATTCACACAACTCTGATAAAAATTTCTTTACACACATGTAGGTGGAATACCATACATGTCATATATCTCTCTACATTTTCTCTTGCATATAAAACATTTAAATCAATCCACTATATATATCCACATCAAGTGTAACATCAATTAGCCTGACCTAATTAGATGTAACAGACAAAATTAAACTTGTCAGCCCCAAAACATTTCATCTAAACTTTGTGCCATAATAAAAAATTGAAATCACCTTAAGATAGGTCAGGATGGAACTATATTATATCTCACATAATGTAATTTTTTTAATCCATTCTTCACAAAATATCAAACGTGTTAGGTTGGCCCAAATAAGACCTAAACTAACAAAGATTTATCTGTACACCAAATTCACAACACGTGAACCCCAACACACAATTCCATTAGGAATTCCTATTCAAATAACATATGGAAACATATATTCAACATTTAAACACAAAATATTCATCCATAGAGGAATGTAGAATCTCCCACACCAATGCACTATACAAAAAATGACTGCATTAAGCTAGGCCGAACTTTGTCATTCATATCTCCCAAAATACTTCATAAAAATAGATGAAATATTGGATTTATAATATTTTTACCACCACAAAAATTATGTTAGAATCACAAAGCAATATCTTCATTCACAAAATGATGTGGACCCAAAAATTGATACTTTGTAACCCTAAACTAGCAAGTTTGACACTTAGTCAAGTTTCTACAACACTACACTTTCTAGACCAACTCAACTTGCACAAATGCCTTCCTCAATAAATCTTAAATATGTTAGGATGATAAAAACCAATGTTGAAATCAATGACAACACAATATCCTTCATTATGTACATACCATGCTCATGTTTCCAGTACTGCATCATTAATGACAATCTCCTCAATCTTCCAACACAAGGTATGTTTTCTTCTTTTAAGCCTTGTAATTCACCAAAAATTTAATGGGGAAAAAGACATGTGTGTGTGTATGGGAAAGGTTATTTTGACATGGAAGAAGGAACTTTCAATAATTTAATTTGTGTCCCATCCTTGTTAACAAATATCCTTTCTATCTATCAAATTGCACATAGTGGAGAAGGTAAAATAATTGAGTTCACACTTGATTTAGTATTAATGAGGGACTTGGATACTAGAGATATAATAGCTACTGGGATGGTTTATCATGCATATCATTTATATTTTTTCCATATTTTTCTCCTAATGATGATGTAGTTCTATTGACTAATATTCACACTCATGTATCAAGTGTGAATCATATTTTTGAGGAGAAGTTTGGTCACTTGAACCTTAGTATTCTTGAGAATAGTGTTGATTTTCCATATCCTCCACCTCTTGATTCTTAAAATTTTAGTATTAACATTACTTATAGTACTTCCATTTAGTAGGATGATCATAGTTTTTTAGATCTTTCTTTGCAGGATGATTATTTGATAAGTATTTTAGAATTGTTTGTGGAATCTCATATTATAGATTTGGAGGACATGATCAAGGGGATATCTCTCCTCTTTGATGACAGTTAAAATATATTTATTATCCAATATTCATTATATTTAGATATTTTTTTTCATGAGTTTCCACATAGTCTTGATTTTTCATCTTCATCGATTGGGATATCACTCGATTTCATTGTTTGGTATATTCTAGCATGGAGACACTTTAATTAGTTTTAAGAGACACACATCATGAGACTTATTCCTTCATATATCCAATTAGAGATGGAATTAATTCTACATCAACTATTGGACTTGTTTCTTTCCAAAGGAAGTCATGTTGCTTGGAAACATTGGATTATCTTTTGTCTTCAAGCATTCTTCACTGGTATAGGAGCTACTTCATTATGGGGGGATACATTGTATCTCTCTTTTTAACTCTTGTATGGGGTTTTTTGATTGTATACTTGTGATGGATCTCATCCTAGGAGGTTTTGAGTTCTCTATCCATCACTTTTTTATGTTTGTTTGCATCTTTTCTCTCTTTTGGAGAGACATTTTGTCCCACTAGGTTTTCTCCTTTTCTTTATTTATGAGAGATTTCATTTTTAAATGGGTAACTAACATGGTGTGGTATACAATACCCATCATCATCATCATCCCTGCATAATTTTAATTTATTTTCTTGTCTATAAGTTGCATTTAAGGGAGGTGTTGGTGTGAACAATACACTTTAACTAACTTGATCACCTAGTAGGGCTTTTTCACACATGTTGACATGTCAAGTTTACTCAGGAATATATGAATATTTCTAGAAGTATTAGGTGTCATGTGATCTTATCTTATCTTGTCATTTACTTTTTGTGTCTCATTACATAGGATTAAGACACTTATCATAATTTTTTCTAATCGCATCTCTCAACGTTGCCTATATAAGCAAGGCATCATATGTATATTTCAATCTATATAATCATTTGGGTTTAATCATAATCTATTTTACCCATAACAAATAAATAATTTTCTCTTTATAGTCTCTTTTGGAAGGAATATTTTGGATTTGCAGGTGAGGTTGGGAGCTTGTAATGCGGGAGTATCGAGTGGTGTACGGGAAATCTTGCATCACCCAAAAAATATTTTTCCTTATTTTCTTTAGTTTTTTTGAGTCTCATGATGGCACTTAAGGGGTGCAAGATAGTCAGAAGTTAGAAAAGGTGAAAACAATCACTTACTACTTCTAGTAATTTTGCCTAAAATCTCTTGTATGGACCTAAATATTTACCCCAAGGAGCAGAACTAAAAAATATTTCCTATGGTAGAAGAATCCTCTCAATACCTTGTACCGTTTGGAAGATATTAAAGTTTTCATCTTGAGAAATTTCTCCAATGTAACTTCAAATTCAATTTTGAAAACCTCAGAATCCCTAAAAAAATCTCAAAAAATGGATTTTAGATCATTTCAGTGTTGTAGATCTCTTTGAGATCTTTCCAATGATATATTATAATAGCGAATTAGACACCCGAGTCAAAAGTTATGGCTCTGAGAAGTTGCCCCACTAAAAAGTGAACTTCATTAAAATATCTTCCTAGGCAAAAAATCAAATGGTTGGAATTTTGGTGCCAAAAAAATGAGAAAGTTACACTTTCTAGAACATTCTAGGGTGTTTATTGGTGTAAGAATAAAAAGGGTTGAGTGGAGGTTTTTAGTGTGGCTCCATTAGTGCAAATTGTGGCTTTGAATAATAGATTTTCTTTTCAAAGTTGATTTTTTTGTAATGAATCAAGCCTATGTGGCTATAGAAATGTAATCTCTGAATCTAAAATTTCATTTTCTAAAATTAATTGAAAGTGAGTTATTTTTTGTCCTACATCTTTTGTGTTGATATCTATTATTGTGTTGTGTGGGTTTTGGGTGGTGTAGCCCTCATCAAATTGAGTCCATTAGTGACCGTGACATCTTGATATCACCTTATTTGTTGGAATTCACTCCCATTTTTCCCATGATCCTCATGAGATTCACTAGAATATGACCAAGTTCATTTTGATGTATATAGGACACTATAATTTTTTGTATTCACTACACACTAGGAGATTTAGATATATTAGGCTTAATTAAATCAAATTGTGCAAGTGATGTTGAATCACAGAAGTCCACTTCTAGGTTTATATTTTTCCATGGTTCTAGTATAGTTGCTTGGCATTTCAAGAATTTTTTTTTTATTGCATATCACTCACCAAGGTTGAGTATCAAGTTACATTTCTTGCTAGGTAAGATATTTTGTGGCTTCAAAAAATTATTACAGAGTTTGGCCAATCACTTGATAGTACTACACTTATTTGGTGTGATAACTAAAGTGCCATTCACATTGCATGCAACGTATTTTATTGTCAAATGATGAAGTGTGTAGACACTAACAAATGTCCTAAGTCTGCCAGTGCCATTTTTCTTGGTCATCATCCTCTGATAATTGAATGATTTCAATTATTCAATTATGCTTAATCATATTCCCCCATTAATTAAATAATTTTAATTATTTAATTAATTCACCTTCTGATCTCTATTCTATCCTAATCAATTAAAATTATTTAATGGTGTTGTTAATTTCCCCTCTTCTTCAATACTTAAATAAATTATTATTTAATTATTTCTTTATCACCTTTCATCTATAGTTAAATAATCATCATTAATTATTTATCTATTCATGGTCTTTTAATTATTCTATAGTTAAATAATTATCAAAATTATTTAACTATCCCTTGCCATTTTTCCCTATCTCCCCATTTAATTAAATTGATTAATTTAATTAAATGCTCCTTTTTCATTTTCTCCAAATAAATAATTCATATAAATTATTTATTTTCCACTTGTCAATTTCCTCCATTTTTGAATAAATAATTTAACATAAATTATTTATGCACCTCTTATGGTCAAAGATGCCCTATCATTAATCCCTATCATAGCCTTCATTTCTATCATAGTCATCGGTGCCATATCTTTTAAATGCATGGCATATTCTGGTTGCATTGATTCTCAACCATTGATCTTGGCATCTTTCTAGAAGATTGATTTTGATCCTTCATTTCATAACCTCCGTCTCATTCATTCTCATCTGTCAATCTTGGAATTCTTCTAGAGGATCGATCTTGGTCGTCCGTTCAAATGGTTGTGTATAAAAGAGACCATTCTCCTCCATTTTCAAGCTAACTACTAATTATCTCCAAAATTCTACTTACAATTTGTAGGTATTTGCACAACTTCAACAAAAAATTTTAGGGAAAAGTTGCATAAGGAGAAATAGGAGAGCAAGAGAAGTGATTCAAGATCAAGCATGGGGAGTGTTGTTATTTGATATTATGGTTTCTTTATGCTTTCATTGTATTCTCTTGTTTAGTTATGGTTTTATAGCTTAGAAGTATTGGTTGTCACTTATTCTAGGCTAAGAATTCTCTAATCCCACCTTACATTGGTGAACCTGATGCGACCATTAATTTTGCAAAAAAAAATGTACGATTTTTGCATTTTTTTTGTAAATTTTAGGTACGAAACAATGCGATTGTTAAGTGCAGCTATGCATTTGCCACGACACGACACACTTGATGAATGCAATACCGCATTTGATAAGAATTGATGCATCTATCAAAGACATGTTGGGTGAAAAAAATTGAAATTGAAATTGTGACACAACTGTCCTCGTGCGACACAATGTAGAGACACAATCATTGTGGGGAGTGACACATTTTTCTGCTCCATACAGATTTCTGGGTTCGTACTCTTTCTATCTTTCTTTCTCCTTTTTTCATTAGATTAGTGTTTTTGAGGTTAGTGACCTTCTACTTACAACCTGTGGCTTTAGATTGGATCTCTAAAAAACTACTTCTTTTGAAGCAACACAAAAATCAAGCTTCTAGATTTTTAGTTTCTTTAAGATTTTCTTAGTTTAGTATAGTTTCTTCATTTTCTAGTCTAGTTTAGTTGTTAATTCTAGAGGTTTTAGTTTAGTTTTTAAAGATTTTGTGCTAGCGTAGTCTTTGAATATTTTTATTGGTCAAAGATAGTTTGGTGAAACTACTAACACATGGTTTTGTAAGTTCGAATGTCAAAGATTTTATTTTAAAACCACAATCTTGTTTGTTTTAGATTAGATAACACTTCGCTTGGTGCTTTAAAAAGAATGATTGTTTTCTCTCAATTAGATTTAAATAGGGGGTAATGAACCACATGTTTTAGTGTTTGAAGGATGGTAGGTATTATGCTCCCACCTTGTCCAAACTCATTGATCAGAAAGCTAAACCCATCTATCTTTGTGTTTACCCATTAGAGGGCCTACCACCTCGCTTCAAAAGGTGGGAATGACCCAAGTGGTAATGGGCTAAATCCAAGTCTTTCTGAACCACTATCTATAAATTTGTGATTATGAGGAAAGTTTGCAATCAACAGTATGGTACATGATAGATCTCCCCTAGTATCTTTATGATATGTCAAACCCTTGTTCTAAGGGATAAGGACCTCTTGAGGGACTTTATCATCGTATCCCCTAAACCAAATGTCGTTACTTGACACCTATTTTTTATAGAATCCTAGTCATTTCAATCATTGCTTGGTATGGTGTAGGGTACAGTAACATTCTCGAAGATTACTCACTACTAGCTCCCTTGAGTAGAGATATAAAATTTCTAGGAAGTGACTACCCAAGAATTCAAAGTTGGTGCGCTTGAGAAGTGAGTGTTGAATAAGAGGGAGCCAGTGCCACCAAAATTCTAATCTATTCGCTCTCTAGGAGGAGAGGTGTTCAACACCAATCTGGGGTATTTCAGTGAGCCTATACCAAGTATACAAACCATTTCCAACTAGGGTTCATGCTTGTTTTCTTATTATAATCTCACATCAAACTAGACCAAAACAAAGTGTCTGATACTATCTGTTGTGTTTTCCAATCATATTTCTTTAGAAACACTCAAAATCTAGATCAAAAATCATTTGAAAACATCAAAAATATCAAAAATACATGATGGAAAACCACAACTATTAGACGCAAAGCCACAACTATTACTATGAACCACAATTAAGACCTAGAAAATTGCAATCACCTTTTTGAACTGCATTTTCCAAAAATAAAGCCTCATCTGATAATATGAACTACATTTCACAACCTTAGCTGCAACTATGCACTGCATCTTCTGAAAATAGAGTCACAATTGTTTGCTACACAAAAACTTTTGAAATCTATGTCCAAAACTTAACCAAAAAAATTGCATAGTGACCTCTGACTGATAAACCAAAGACTTGCAAGCTTCACCTGCTCATTCTAGCATTAATTTTAGAATTTCCTTACATTATAGGTTTCTTTCATCCATCCTTTGTATTACACAAATCAGACTTTCACCCTTATTTTGCATTTAGACCTTCAAATTTTTAACATAGGGAGACCTTTGAGATTTTGGAAATTCTAGGTTACACATTCTATTTGTCATTGTCACTTTGTCAAGTTTGATCTTGGTCTTGTGTTCTATTCTTGGTTGTTCTCTTATGGTCAATGAAATTTGGAATTTGTTGCCTTGTGTTCACATTAGCTTGATTTCCACTCTTCATTTAAAATTCCTTCACGATACTTTCATTTAAACTCATATTTGCTAGATTGTACTTTGCATCCTTATACTCCAAAAATACAAAAAATATAGCATAATTCAATTGCATCATTATCTTCACCTTGTCACTCACTTTTATTACCAATAATATTTTAGCATCATTTAGTATTTATTGTCCCCATCCTTTGGTAATAATTGTCCTTGCATTATCATCCCTACTTTAGCATCCTTGCATTTTCATATCCTAAAATCTAAAAATTAAAAAATTAAAAATAGTTTAGTATCATTTACATATTGCATTATTCCTAAACTTGAAAAAGTCTCACATGGTTGAAACAAGGTCAAAAGACAAAAGAAAGGACATGGAATATTCAAGTGACCCTTTTCATGAAACTAACATTGGAGAAAATTCAAATCATTCTACACCTACAAGAAACACATCACAAGAAAACCAAACCAACACATGGGAAGACATGAGCCTAGAAGAATTCAACAAACAATTGAATCCTCAAGAAATTGAAAGGGCTTATCAATATCCAAGAATCTTAAGCATGGTTGACCAAATTTTTAGTGCCAAACCTAACAAATTCTTCTATGACCTAGCTAAAAAGGGTGCCAACTACCTCAAGGTTTTGATGTATCAACCCTTGTAGAAGAGGAAACTAAAAAGTCATTTGCAATTGACATGCCTTCATCATATCAAACATCAAACATACCCCTTGGGACAATGTCACACATGAGAACCACTACCACACATATCCCAAAAATCCCAAAATTTGGAAACAAGGTAACCCATGCCACTACACAAGTACACAATTCTACACTTGGAAACACCTCTAACTCCATGGGTAAGACCTTTACAAATCCCCTTTTTTAAAACACACATCAAGGTTCCACTTCACAAGGTCCTACACTTTTGACTCAAAATGAAAATAAAGGTCATATTCCTACACTTCAAAACATAAATCAAGGGTCCTTATTTCAATTTAAAAGTAGATCTTCATCAAGTCAACCTAGAAAGGTTCACTTTGTCTCATGAAAAATCACAAAGAAAAACAATAATCAAGGATTTATCTCATCACTCCAAAATGCTAATCAAGGGTCCCTTCCATCATTCCAAAATCCTAACCAATGAATCGTTCCTTCATCACAAAATGTCAATCAAGGGCCTACATCTTCATTTCAAAATACCAAACAAGGGGCCATTCCTTCATCACAAAACAATAGTCAATGACCTACACCTCCAAATGTGAATCAAGGACCTAATTTTCAAAACCAAAACACAAACCAAGGGTGTACACATCAATTCCAAAACACCATACCGCATACAAAAATGACCTTTGGAATAAACCTAAATCTTAATTTCATTCCAAATCAAACCAACACAAATCAATATGACAAGCAAGGTCTCACATCACAAGGCATGAATTATAATTCAAATCCAACCTACAACCTTAATGCTAGCATCATAACACCATATCAAAACAATGCGCCATCATCTCCTGTCTAATTCTTGATAGAACAAGTATAGACCCTTCAACAATAGATGACAAACATTCAATTGGGGACCAACAAAAAGGCTTATTCCATGGAGGAATTATGCCCCTTTCCATTTGATCAAAATTTATACATGCCACACTTTCCCCCTCATTTTACAACACCACCTTTACCTAAGTACAAGGGGATAGGGGATCCAACATAGCACATTGAAGAATTCAACACATCATGTATGGAAGTCTCATACGACCCTACCTGTCTAATGATATTATTTTTATGAAGCCTCACACGGGAAACTCTAGATTGGTTTGCACATCTTCCTCCAGGAATAAGAACATGGAGTGAACTAGATGAAAAATTTATCTATCATTTTTCCTTCAACATTAAAAATGACGTCACCTTTGAAAAATTAAGCACAACCAAACAAGAAGAAGGATAACCCCTCACCTCATTCTACCAAAGATGACGAGGTTTTGTTAGAAAATTCCCTTTTCATATTCTTGAAAAAAAATTGGTCACCATGTTTGTGGAAAATATTAACAGATAAGTCATGGGCCGAGTTCAAATCTAGTATTGCACAACCTTTGAAGAGATCCTTGAGAAAGGTGTCCTTATTGAGAAAGGTCTTATTGCCAAAGGACTAGTCAAAATAAACAAACAAAATCTTAAGTCCAACAATGACAAGAACAAATATTGGTCCTGAAACAAAAATCTCACAAATGATGGAGTTTTTGATGCCAAATTGATAATCAAAGGTCTAACCATTCAAATTAAAGGTCCCTCCTCATCAAATACACCAACCATGCCAAATACATAAATCCAAAGACAAAACCAAACACTAGATGTTGTCCAAAACAATCAACAATGAAGAGGACCTCGTCATGCAAAAAGAACATACACTCAATTGGGTAAACCCATTGAATCAATCCTCAAACAAATTTTACAATCCAATATCATCTCACTTCTAGACATCAAGAACTATGAACATACCTTGATCAAACCTGATTGGTGGAATGAAGACGAATATTGTGAATACCATCATGGAAAATGATACAAAACAACAAGATGTTGGACACTCAAGAAAATTATTCAAAAGATCATTGAAAATGAAACTGTTGATGTGTTTTCTATGCACTTCTCAACATATGTAATGTGTAGGTGCATCACCTCTCTCAAAAGACAATCTTCCACAATCATATTGCAAAAAACTATCCCAAGGTCTCACAGATGTCAGGTCATGACGGTGCTTGGAATATATCAGTTGATTTGTGATGTGATTTTCTAGAATCACAAGGTGGTCTTATGTGAATCAAAGCTGAAGGATAATCAAATCAGTGAAAAAAGTTATTTAGATAGGAAATTATTTCACTTTTGCTATAGGTTCAAACAACAGTCTTGAACTCCATCTTATCATTGAGTTTGGCTTTACAATGTGTAATGAATCTTAGCATAGGCTATTTCTTAAAAAAAAGAAAAGGAAAAGGGCAGGGAAGAGAGAAGGTTCCTAGACCTGCAATGACCGATGAACAATGATCATGGAGGTTCTTGCTGTGGACAGTTTCCTTAAAATAGAACTTCACTTAATTAGAAATTTCACAATGCCATGAAATATTCTAAGGACTACAGATGTTTCATCATTCATTCGCCATATAGATGTGAATAAAGATAAAGTTTAAAGAGCAGCTATAAAATTAGAGCCCAGACTAACTTTGCACAATCACCTACCAACAACAAATGACTAAAAGTATGGACAAGAAAATAAAACACATAGCAGGAATATTCACAACCAAAGACAACATTACTAAATCTACCAAGGACAACTAAAAAGGAAATTTGAACAACAAAATAACTCAAACTAGAATCTTAACTTATGGGAGAAGAATCATGAAACATGGGAAGAAATCCAAAATACACCAAAATCACTATATTTCTATTGCAATTTATGCAGTATGTCTTTACAACAACTCAACTCTTTTAAAATGAGACGAGGAGACCCCTATTTATAGTTTCCAAAAAATGAAATGAGTGGACAAGATTCAATTCCATTGTGTGGCCAAGATTCACTTTACAACAAGGTTTCACCTGCCCCCAAATATATTACATTTTAAAATACATCTTTTGTCTTTTCCCTGTTTTGTCTTCTAGTGGCAACACTGTAGAATTTTTGTCTTTTTGTTGATTTCTCTTTGCTGCAGCTATTCTCATAGAAATTCTTCATTAATGATAGGGTTTCCTTCCTATTTCTTCAAAGCCACATACTCCATTAATCTCAAGATCATCTGCCAAAGCTTGTCGACCTCAATGATGTCAGATCTTAGCACTTGGTAACTCCATTCCTTTGAATTTTTAATGAGATTTTCCCAATCTTCATCATACTTGGAAGTGTTGTCCTTGAAAAGATCAGACTAGGAAAAATATCGAGCAACAAAGATCATAAAGTATATGGTAACCTCGACTGTCATTCCCTTCTCCATCCGCCTTCAGAAGTGAGGCTTTATTATTTTTGGATTGATCTTAACAACAAGCATCTCGTACCTTGTCATCAACTTGAGGTATCTAGCACAATCTCCTCTAGCCTCCTTGGCCCATTCAATATTTAGAATTACTCGTTCTAGGATCTGTTCCAGCCTCCCCTTTTGGTGATCGAAGTCCCGATTCAACACATCCATTAACCAATGGTCATCATCCTTGAAGGCAAGGTACTTTTCCCAAACCTCACTTGGCAGTGTGAGGATAGCCTCAATTTTTGGGTAGGAAACATTATACTTCTTTGGGAACTATTTGTAGATTCCCCTCATGCCTTCAAGAGACGTTTGCACTTCTAGGAACTTGTTTGTTGTTTGGATAGCCAAATTGATGCCCATTTTCCCAATATCCAAAACCTACCAGAACCAATTTTTTGTGGTCTTATCCAAGTTCCTCCTTCTTTCCAACTTGTTGATCTGTTCCTAGGATAGCAACTACGGCGGGGCCGATGATGTGGTAGGTTGTTCATCTAGAGATGACCATTGTTGAATGTAGGTCATCAGATCAACCACTTGTTCTTTGAGCTCTTCCTTTGAAACCTTATCCTCCTAGATAAGGTGCACCACTATGGCGATTGATTCCTAGAGGTGGTCGACCTTCTGTTCCCTGGTGGCCACTCCCAAGTCAATGGTGTAGACATTATAGCTTATTCCTTGTTCTCCAACCATTGACATAGCTATTTGCACTGCCTTGGATCCAAAGGTATCCATCGTTACCTTTGATATGATCCTTAGCTTCTTCTCCTTCTTGGTACTAATCTGAGATCTAGCCAATATTGCCTCCAGTATTTCTTTCAGATCCTTTAGGGTGGGAGTTCTCTTTTCAAGATTCCTTTCTAACCAGTCGAGCATCGAGGGTCTTTCCTTGGGTGATTCCTATCAATGTTTGTTGTCCTCCAACCTAAGTTCAATGGCTTTGACATTAAGGGCCTCTTGCTAAATTCTTGCATATTCCTTCTCCTCGTCGAAATCTTGCACGAGCATTATACGTTTGGTAGTAGATTTGGTGAGCAGTTTCTTGTGAGAGTGGTCCTCCCTTTCAACACCATTTTCTTCTTCATCTTGGTCATACCCACCTTCCTCAGGCCTATCCTCTTGTTCATCTTCGTGAAAATATTTTTCTTCATCATGCTCTGGGTTCTGATCATGTCCTTTTGTAGGAGACCTATTGCCCTCAGTCTCTGGAGCAACAATTCTTTCAATCAAAGGTTGTCCTTCAACCTCTTTGTCTTTGATCTCCTTTAGTTGCTTGTTTGAATGCATGTCAAGCTCTGGATCAACTATTTCTTGGATTATTTATGTTCCTTGATCCTTGCTGTCCTCACTAGAATACTCATAGACTACCTCATCGATCACCCGATATTCATATATTTGATGCTCATGATACTCAAACTCCTCATCTTCTAGCCTCTCAGCTACCTCTAGTTGTCGTCACTCGATCTCATCCAAGATTTTCATTGTAGCCTCCATTCTAGGTGGTTCTATAGGAGGAGGGAGAGTTGGGGCATTAACCATTGCTTGGGCGATTGCAACTTGCACCATTGGATTTGTAAGCATTCCCGAAAGTTCAGATGGCACATTTTGCATATACTTGACAAAGGACTCTGAGAGAGTGAGGGTAGGCATTGGAATAGTAGATGAAGTAGGTGTAAGGGAAGGAGACATGGAGGATGATGAGATTGGCAAGGTTGTGGCTGAGGATGAATCCATCGATATGACCTGCGCAATCAGAGAAGTGGAGGCAAGGTGGACAACAATGTCCACCACATGCAAAGAGGAAGTAGCTATTGAAAGTGAAGTGGGTGGGATGGTGGCAATAGCAGCAGCGGTTGCAACAACAGATGAAGTGGGTGGAGACCTTGGTGGGTCAGCCTCCATCTCCTCACCCTCATGGAGTGGATCTTTAGGTATTACAAGCATCTCCATGACACTGCTCGTTCTTCTATGCTTCTTAGGAGGCTCGTCCTTCGAGGCCTTTTTGGAGTACACTTTTGGGTTAGGTTGTTGCTCATCAACCTCCTTTCTCTTTCTCGACTTGATAAATGGCAAGGATTTGGATGTTTCTCCATTTTTTAGTGGCAACCGTCCCACCATCAGAACCACTTGGCTCATTTTTGAGCCCCTTGAATGTCAAGGCGACTCCTTATTACTTTAGTCAAGCGACCTACCCATCGATCCATGCCTTTGTTCAAGCCTCAACGAGCTTGGTAAAAATGTCGAGGTCATCAACCTTTGGCTCATCCCAATCAATTAAAGACAATGGCAGATTTGCAATGGCACTATACCTCGAGTCGATCACTGTGCTCTCATCCTCTTCAAGCTGATCTAGAAATGGACATAAGTTCACCCTTTTTTGAAGTATTCCATCATACACATATAATGTCGTATCTGCACTTCAAATTCATCCTTACAATTAGCCCAAAAATCCTCAACGTGGTGGAGGTGGGCATAATCTGGTCCAAGTGCCTTTCTGATATGACCATATGGGTCCATCTATGGCCGAGCTATATGCTATTTGAAGTGGTATTCTTCCAGCTCCTCTGAATTTCCTACACATTGGAAAGTATGAATTTGATACATTCCCAGGCCAAGTCTTAGGGGATAGGGGGTGCCTACCATATGTTTACTATTTAGAATGTTGTGTATATGTCATAGCTGCCAAGTTAGTTCTAATAGTATGATCTGGTCATTGGGGTACCGGGGCAGCTCGTTCAACCTCTCTATGAATCCTTGGGTGCAAATGTAGGAGAATTTGGGAAACTGAATGAACAGGAAGGCACAATGCTTGAGAAGGGCCCTATCACTGTGAGAGAATCTTCTCTCAAAATTACCTCCAATGGATCAAATGATGTAGGCAGTAAAAACATCATTTACCCTACAATAGTCCTTGAAATTCCTATATTGCAGTTGAGGGTGTTTGTCATAGGATTTGAGCGCTCTTCTCGATGCCTCATTGGGTATTAGAGACAATCCATTATAATTTCGCCAATCGACAAGCGAATAGACTAGGTAGGACATCATGTAGAATTTGGAGGTCTTCCTCATATTGATGAATCGCTCATGAAATCAATTGTTGGTTATCTCCCCCCAATAGAATGCAGTGTCATCCCCATGGAGAATTTTCTCAACAAAATATAGCATCCATTCCTAGAAGGTCACAACAAGAAGGCCCATTACTCTTCTTAGTAGGGTGACTAGGTGATGGTAGTCCTTGAAGAAATCACTACAGTAGAGTTCTTGAGGGACTTTGGCAGTACTGCCCTGCCTGTCTTTCAAACAGTGTTGGTTGATCAGTTTCTTGCATTTTATAGGATCCTAATCCCATAATGCATTACACTCCTGAATGGTTGGGGCCTCCATGCTTTCGAAGGTGGGGATGTGGAAGGTTTCAGTTATCCTGAGAGGGGACATATCAGCCAGGACATTGCCATCTCTATCCATGATGGTCCTTGTTTCAAGTTGGTATGCCTCCCGACATGCCATCACCAACTCGAGGGCCACCAAAGTGGGCGGGAAACCTGCAGCCTTGGCAAGACCGCTGCCTCTGATCAAATTTGCATTGTCTATCTTTGGGTGAATCCTAACTCTTCATGTAAACTCATCAATATCGACATGCCCGATATTGGTGTCTATGATATTCTTCTAACTATTTGTGACCTTGGAATGCAAAGGTGCCTCATGGAATTGATATTTCATTTGATCTTTATCTTCTTTACCACAAGGGGCTTTGGTGGTTCTTTTTCCTTTGTCCTTGGCCGTCCCAGAGTTGTTTGCACCAAATTGCATAAATCCTGCACACAAAGATGAGAGTTAGCAACATTAACATGAGAATGTAGCCTCAAACAAATCCCTGCAAATCACAGTTAGACCCACAACATTCATTTAAGAAAAGTCTAACACTTGATAATAATAACACTGGAAGGAAAATAGGTGATCCAAGCCCCAAGGGTTGGAATTCCTCGGGAAGTATGTTGTTTGGAAGGGAAAAAAAGGTAAGGTGCTCCCGATGACCTATCATGATCCTGGATTTGTTCAATAAAAGGTTGGTGTGAAAGAAGGTCTATTTTTAACACATGGGTTGAAGTCCATTTTCGATTTGGAGGCCATTTAAGCCATCATTCTGGAATTCATGCCTTAGTTGTAGGAAAGTCATTTGGGGTTGGTTGTTTGGAACAATGTAGGGAAAACACATTTTGGGAATCAGGTTCTAGATATCAGGTCACCGGGGTCGGGAAGCTGCCACAGGATAGTCGTGTGAAAACGTTGAAACACAAATGGAAGTCCAAAAGATTATACTCGAGGCAGACTTAAAAGTTGGTGAAAAACTTTAGAGGCGAATGGAGGTTCGTGGCTCGGTGTCTGGAAAGGCAGACAGGTTTATCTATTCAGGATGACATACGCAAGATGAAATTTTGGAGATCGGAGTCTGGGTGAGGTTTGGACGCAGGAGCTTTCCTTGTCCAAATTATGCAGAGCAGAAGGGCGATGGAAGCTCGAGAACCAGAAATATGTGTAGTGGTAGCCGTTTGAAATGGCGAAGTAGGGACAATGACGTGGGGATGAAAGTCGGGGTTCGAGGACAACCCCGAAGTTTGATTTTGGTTGCAAATTGGCGACGAATTTCATGCGCTCGGGGTCTGAGGTCCGGAAGGACGTTGGAGGAAAGCGGTTTGAAACAATGGAGGCACAACGGAAACCTGGGAAGGGAAGTTTGAAGGACAGGACCCGAGGTGAGTTTGGTTGCATGTCAATTTTCTCTAATTTTTTACTTTGCATGTGGCCACAGAGAGGTCTGGGTCTGAAAGATGCGGTTGCCTACTCTGGAGAACAACGATGGGGAGGTCAGATTTCAGTTTTGAATTTTAGCCTCCAATCTCTTGATTTTCAATTTTTTAACTTGTGGGTTTTTAGGTCGGGGGTACTATCCTACCAGGTTTCGAGTTCATTTTGATTTTGATTTAATTTTCAGCTCATGGTTTTGAGAATAAGGAAAGGGTAGGTGGGCGACAAACCTACCACGAATCCCCGAAGAAGTAGAATGTCAAATTCGCGAGGAACGACGAAGCTGGAATTTGAGCACAAAGGCAGAGGATGCTAGGGTCGGAGAGCTCTTTGAATTCCTTCTTGTCATGTGAAAATGACAGGTCAAAACTCATTTAAATAGCCCACAGTGCAATCAATGCCTTAGTGAATTCTTGGTATGACAAAATATTAGGTAGGTGAATTCAAATTTCCTGGGCGACAACAGGAGGTCCAGGGCCTGGTCGCCGAGAAAACATCCCAGGATAGCAGAAATTTGCCAAGGCAATCCAAACGACGAAGAGGACTGTAGGGTCCGAGGTGCGGGAAGACGTCGAATGGCGGCCATGGAGAACGATGAATTAGAGATGGCGGCCTAAGGATGGAAGTCCGAGAGCTGGGGTTTGAGGGTTGGAAAGACGCATTGGTGGAGCAGTCAAGTTTTTCAAATAATTCAGACGACCATCGAAGCACCGAGATTCGGAGGCCGAGAAGACGCCAGTTGTTGGTCGAGTAAAACGGCAAAGCTGAAATGGAAACCCGAGGGTCCAGGTCCGGAAGGTACCACAAACGTCAGAAAGACCAACTAACAGAGAAAACCTGAAAGGGCTTAAGACTTAGCAATTTTCAAAGGGGAGAAATTAGGTCAACCATAAAATGTGACTTTTGAGAATGTGTTGACCATCAAGGATGTCAAAATGGGGCATGCAAAATGAGGTGAAGCAAAAAAAGGACCCTGCAAGCCAACAAGAAAGAGAGGGTCCCCGTTTCGATCGGGGTGTGTGTGCAAGAGGCACAACAAATGGCGACTTTGCTGGGAGAACGCCGTTGGCATTCTAGAGATAAATATTCATTTTGAATCCATGATCTCTGGTTTTTCATGCCAAAGCTGATTTTCAAAGTTGAACTAAGAGTAAGTTAAGGAAGGCGAAATTGAATCACGTCACGACATAATCATGGAGGTGTGTACTTGATGAGTTCATTTCCTTTCCCCAGAGATAGCATGGGCAACCACTAATCGGGAAGGACAAGCTACGTAGTTCACCTAACCCCAAAAGCAACCTGGACATTGCTCCAATGCTAGTCAGGCGTCCATAGCCCCAACAGAGTTGTCGTTGTGACCCTGCAAACATAGTTCTACTGCCAACCAGGCATCCATAGCCCCGGTAGAGATATTGGCACACCCATATAGTTGTTGTCTTTATATTGTCTATTTTTTCATTTGATATTTTCTTTGCAATAATTTTATTTTCTTTTTGCTCAACTGCATAAGCAACAAAGCTCACTATGGGGTTGGGAACTACAGTGGTCATTGAAGCAGACTTCAGATTTTTCACTTATCTAGCCTTCTCAGTAATCACCATATCATTCTTTGGAAAAACAATTAAATGTGTTTTTGTGTGTTCCATGATAGACATACAAAATTCAAGTGGGACACCATCCTAGGTTAGTTCAGAGTTCAAAAGTTGAAAACCAATGCTTAGGGGATCTCAGAGGTTAGAAATAAGGAATGAAGGCTTATCTAGAGAATAGCACAAGAGCGGGAAAAAGGGAAAACCGTTTATCAAGCCAAGGACAAGCACCACAACAGAACACGAAGAATCTTCCAAGGTCAAAACAAAAACAACTGGGAAATGGGAAAAATAGAAAAAACAAAAGGACAAAGCAGGGAAACTTATCCTAACCTATGTACAGGTGTTTACATAAACAACTCTAGAAGAGCTTAGACCTGGAAGTAATTTTTAAGGTGCTGCCCGTTGACAGGCAACGAGACATTTTCACCAATCAAATTCTTTAAACGAAAAGCATTATCTCCAAGGATTTCAGCAATCTGAAAGGGACCAAGCCAAAGCTTGTCGAATTTGTTATGTACCCCTTTCTTTTTGTGGGCCTTGTCCCAATAAAGGACCAAATTAGAAATGCTAAAGGCCTTAATTTTGGCTCAGCGGTCGAACCATATTTTGACTACGCCCTGATGTTTGGCAAAAAAAATTATTGCACGGTCTCGTACTTCTTCTAGGTGTAGTAGCTCAGTGAGGCGAGCTTCTTTGCGGTCTCCCCCTTCATAAAAATTGATGATGAACTAGAGGGTAGGGATTTTCAAATTTATGGGGAAAATGGGCTCCAAGCCATAAACGAGATGGTAAGGGGAATCTGCAAGGGCAGCCTTGTGATAGGTACGATCTGCCCATAGGGCGAAACGAAGCTGGGTATGCCAGTCTTTCGGATTCCTATCCAGTAACTTCTTGATCATAGTGATCAAATTCTTGTTGGTTGACCTAGCAAGACCATTGCCTTGAGGATAATAATTGGAGGAAAACTTAAGGGAAATACCATAATCAAAGGCCCAACCCATGAATTTTAATGAATCAAATGTAGGACCATTATCACATACCAGCGCATAATGACAACGAAAGCTATTTAAAATAAAAATTTCTAGAAAATTAGTTCCTACTTCAATTGTGGATTGCCTACAAGAAATTGTTTTTGTCCACCTAGTACAGTAATCAGAAGTAGTTAGAATGTACTTGTGTCCAGTAGATGATGGAGGGCTTACCAAACCAATGAAGTCGAGACCCCACTATGCGAACGGCCTTACCTCCAAAATAGTTTGCAGTGAGACAACAACATTCCTTTCTCGGGTGGCAACAGTCTAGCATACA